>CM055902.1:38626713-38934213 GCA_029582155.1 Panopea generosa
AAAAAATGCCCAACTGATTTACACAGCTCTTATTTCTTGGGCGCATGAATCTTGCTACATCATGAAAGGAAGGGATTTCACTTGAGATCTTTATATAATTTTTACTTGGTCATTTCAAATTCATTTCATTAAAACAACATATTTCTAATTTCCATGTGTGTGAAATGTGTGTCAAAACTGAGTAATTATAAATTTCATTTACCCAAAAGACAACATCTTACTTTGATTCATGTCAATTGAATATTGCAATTTTATTTTTGATATATATCATTTACTAAAACGTCAACTAAGTGTTAACGTACGTATAGAATTTTCATGCTGCAAATGTTATTGTTTTAACATACTTATATTATGCCAACCCTTTTAATTTCATAAAAAAGAGTAAAAACTTAAAGACAGTCAAACTTGGAATTTAAGAACTTGAAACATAGAATTTAAATCTTTACAAGTAAACACTTTTTATACTTTTTAATTACTTCTTTATAAATTCTTAATTGCGACGCCAGGTGGCACGATCGCTTTTACAACTAAGAAAAAGGACTGCACCCTGTGGTAAGGGACAGGGAGTAAAAATACAAAGTTTATAGCGCTAAAATAGCCAAATTTGTATAATTGTACTACATTTGATATTACAACTAAGAAAAACGACTGCTGCCTGTGGTAGGGGTAAAGGAAAATTCGAGTTATTATTCGTTTATATTGTCACCAGTAGCTTTAAGAGTAGAAATACAAAGTTTATAGAGCTAAAATAGCCAAATTTGTATAATCGACCACATTCGTACAAAATCACATGTGACAGAATCGTTGATAAGAATCCCCTTTGTCTGAACGTCACAAATAAAGTCTAGAATAACTAACCGCATGTGACGCAAAAATTGTACATTCACATTTACATAAAAATATGTTATTTTCTATATTTACTTGTTTATATGTTTGTTTGTTTATTTTCATGTTTTTTTAGAGAGAGGAGGGGTGGGGAAAGGTGGGAGTAATAAGGGTGAAAATATATTCTGTTCAAATATTTTTTCCAAATATTTATGAAACAGAAATTGAAAGTACATAGGCGTAGATGCATTTCAGGTTTCTAGTTTGGTACGGTGGTGGAGCTGCGAGCGTGCGAGTACGAGGCATCCGTTGATGATGGTATTGAAATGTTATCACTAATTTACACATTGTACGTCTGTCACGTCTGTCAGCATTCAGACACCACAGCTACTGGGGATATAGATATTTTTTATAATTTTGATATTCAACATTTTAGGGAATTTTTAGGATGAACCACGGTGTTGTTGATATTTACTTTTAAACTAAAAAGGTAATAAATGAAAACGTAAGAGAGGATTCCCTGCTCTCTCTAACAATTTAAATGCCAAATGCTGGATGTCTATGAGTGTTTCCTTTTTTTGCCAAATACGGTTAGCATTTTTTTTAAAAAAAAATATATTCGGATTTGTATGTGTATGTGGTGGGGAGTATAGTCGAAAAGAGCATATGTATATGTACTGAACGGGACAGCTAACCCGCCACCTGACTTTTTATGTATCTTACATGTTGTGTATTTTTCTCAAAAAAATTTAAGCAATTTCCTTGAAATTGGACTTGAATAAGAAAAAACTTTAAGGTTATGTAAAAATACATAATTGTCTATTAATGGCATATACAACTTTTAATAGCGCAACTGGATGAAGATATTTGAAAATTCAAAAGTGGCTGGTTAGCTGTACCGTTCAGTATATATATATAATGTGATAAACGACATATTGAATAATGATAAATTGATAATAAATACTTGACGCCATTAAGAACGCAAGTTCGGAATATTGAATAAATTTTAACCAAGATCTGCTATCGTTTTTATCGATTCATGCTAACGTCGTAGGTTCGAGTCCCGCTCGCTCTAAAACCTTTATGTTAGACATTTTGACAGTTTCTTGCGGAAGGACGGTTGTTCTACTCAATCTGACTCAGTCTGAGGTCTTCCTCCACCAGTGAAACTGAACATGCCATTTTTGACATGAAATGTGTTGAAAATGGCGTTCAACCCCATTAAAAAAAATTATCGATTCATATATGTCGATTGAAATTGATGCGTTAAATGGTGTGTTGTAAAATGATGAAATTGTTGGAATAATATTGAAAGTTAAAAATTTTTTTTTTTCAGTTCATCATTCATGTCATATTTTTATTTGATACTTTAATAATATTTGCTTTTTTAAATATATTCCACGTCGATATATTGCGCTTGCTCTTATGTGTACAGTAGAACTGGACAAAATAATTCGAGTTAAAGGTTGTTCGAGCCGAGTTTTGTTCAACATCATACCAAACATGTTCATGTATATACATCGAAATAGGAATTCTGCCGGGACCAGATAAGCAGTTCGAGATATATGTGTTGTTCGAGCCATCCGTTTTCGAGCCAACGAAAAATGGGAAAATTAAGGTTATACAAATAAAACTTGAGACTTCGATTTATTAAATTTAAATACAAATACAAATAACGAATGTGTTCTAAGAAGTTATAGCATTCAATTAAGCAGGTAATGATTATTCCATTAACCTTGACTGGAACAAATACATGCAGTTGACACTAAATTTCCTCGTGTTTCACCATTAAACCGCAAACCGTGGTATAAATTATCACGTAATTGCAAATTCACGGAAAGTCAACGTGATAAAATGTGTAGTAAATTAGAAAAACGAAAAAAAAAAACAAACGCATTTCACATTATTCTAAAAGAATATAACTTCCACAATTTTAGGAAGAAGGAAATGATTAGCCAGCCAATGAAGAGCAATGCGGCGCTGGTGAAATCAGTCTGCATTAAACGCGAACGTTAATTCTAATACGTGATTGGTTTAAAACGCTAATCAAATGTTAAGAATTTTATCACCGTTTCGCTGTTTCAAAGGCTTAAAGGTATCTAAAGGTATCTCGGTTGATCAGGTCAAGTTGAGTACACTAGTGACAGCGTTATAATAAATGTTTTATTGATAAATATGCCATATTAATAATAATGTTATGCTATACTGACACTAATTTATATTTTCGAATTTGACACGCTAAACGACCATTTCATCAATTGTATGCATAGGCGTAATCAAAATATGTTTAAAGATTTTAAATGCAGTGGCAGGGTTAATATCATTTTAGGATAATGTAAGCGTTACTTTGTAATAATGATGTCGTGATCTGTCAATTCTGTCGATCTATATTCTTCAAACGATTTGATAGCAGAAATGTAGTCATTTATATCTATTTCATTTTATTGATATGGTATCACTACTGAATTGACAGGATGCATGTTTTGAAATGGTATTACTATAGTTGTATTTTAGTTAACACTTGAATGTCAGCCCTGTCATAAATAAACAATTAATATTGATATAGCCTTAAAACTTTAATTGAAGAATAACAAATGTTATTTTAATCAAGGTTTTTAGCTCGGCTTGAAAAGTAAAATAACATAACGTATGATAGTTCATGCTAAAAATCTCAACTCGATGTTGAAAAGAGCTTAATACGCAGTTTCTATTTACAGAGCCTTTGTTTAAATGAGCGCATTCTGGGTTGAATGAGCACATTCAGGGTTGAATGAACACATTCTGGGTTGAATGAGCACATTCTGGGTTGCCCGAGAATGAGGCTACCCGGTGCTAGTGGGTCTGAGAGGTGTTGCATGTTTCAGTACCCCTCATGAACGACCTCAATAAAGACAAGTATGTCGTATCAGTCTTCGGTTTCGTTTTGTTATTTCGCGGGCACCTTTTATCGGATATCAGTTAGCCCTCTTATATATGCAACTGTGGTGAGTCGATATTAAAAAGAGAATGCAAACATTTATTATTTTTGATATTAATCACACTTCTGCATTTTGTATTTATATATTTATGAGTATTTAAAAAGCAATAGAAAGAAAACAACTGACTGTATGTTTTTAGAATAAGATTCACCTTAATTTTAGATACATATCGTTAAACAGATACCGATAGGTCAATCTATGTAGAACGAAATGTTAATTTATATTTTTGCTTTTGACCCAATGATGTTGATAGTGACGGGAACAAACGGTTTTAATCCAGCAAAAACAGTACATGAGGCAATGTTATTAAGCATGTACACTTTTTTATTAGTTGTTTTATTGCTTGGCGAATCATTTTAAACCAGATTATATCTCAGCACCATATAAATATCAACAAAGACGGAACGTTACATCTCAGCAGCTTATAAATTATCAACAAAGACGGAACATTATATCTCAGCAGCAAATAAATTATCAACAAAGACGGAACATTATATCTCAGCAGTATATAAATTATCAACAAAAACGGAACATAATATCTCAGCAGCATATAAATGTCAACAAAGACGGAACATTACATCTCAGCACCATATAACTTATCAATAAAGATGGAGCATTATATCTCAGCACCATTTAACTTATCAATAAAGACGGAACGTTACATCTCAGCACCATATAAATTATCAACAAAGACGGAACATTATATCCCAGCAGCATATACATTATCAACAAAGACGGAACATTACATCTCAGCAGCATATAAAAACAACCAAGACGGAACATTACATCTCAGCACCATATAACTTATCAATAAAAACGGAACGTTACATCTCAGCACCATATAAATTTTCAACAAAGACGGAACATTATATCTCAGCAGCATATAAATTATCAAACGACGGAACATTATATCTCAGCAGCATATAACTTATCAAACGACGGAACATTATATCTCAGCAGCATATAAATATCAACAAAGATGGAACATTACATCTCAGCACCTTATAACTTATCAATAAAGATGGAGCATTACATATCAGCACCATATAACTCATAAAAAAAGACGGAACGTTACATCTCAGCAGCATATAACTTTTCAATAAAGATGGAGCATTATATCTCAGCAACATATAAATATCAACAAAGACGGAGCATTATATCTCAGCACCATATAACGTATCAATAAAGACAGAGCATTACATCTCAGCACCATATAAATTATCAACAAAGACGGAACATTACATCAAAGAACCATATAAATATCAACAAAGACGGAGCTTTATATCTCAGCACCATATAAATTATCAATTAAGACGGAGCTTTATATCTCAGCACCATATAAATATCAACAAAGACGGAGCTTTATATCTCAGCACCATATAAATATCAACAAAGACGGAGCATTATATCTCAGCACCATATTAATCACCAACAAAGCGGAGTGTTACATCTCAGCACCATATGTATATCAACAAAGACGGAGCATTATATCTCAGCACCATATAAATTATCAACAAAGACGGAACATTACATCTCAGCACCATATAAATCACCAACAAAGACGGAGCGTTACATCTCAGCACCATATAGATATCAACAAAGACGGAGCATTATATCTCAGCACCATATAAATTATCAACAAAGACGGAATATTACATCTCAGCACCATATAAATATCAACAAAGACGGAACATTACATCTCAGCACCATATAAATATCAACAAAGACGGAACGTTACATCTCAGCACCATATAAATATCAACAAAGACGGAACGTTACATCTCAGCACCATATAGATATCAACAAAGACGGAGCATTATATCTCAGCACCATATAAATATCAACAAAGACGGAGCATTATATCTCAGCACCATATAAATATCAACAAAGACGGAGCATTATATCTCAGCACCATATAAATCACCAACAAAGACGGAGCGTTACATCTCAGCACCATATAGATATTAACAAAGACGGAGCATTATATCTCAGCACCATATAAATTATTAACAAAGACGGAACATTACATCTCAGCACCATATAAATATCAACAAAGACGGAGTGTTACATCTCAGCACCATATAAATATCAATAAAGACGGAACATTACATCTCAGTACCATGTAAATATCAACAAAGACGGAGTGTTACATCTCAGCACCATATAGATATCAACAAAGACGGAGCATTATATCTCAGCACCATATAGATATCAACAAAGACGGAACATTATAGCCATACATTATATTTGATAATAACGTGCTGCATAGATAAACAATTAGGATGGAAAAGCTGACCAGACCAGTTCCATATACCAATGGCGATGATTGATTGAGCTTCTTGAACATCTGTTTAGTAATGTATAGCAATTATACAAAAACACACGGACTGGCCGCTTCCTATACATTCCTTATGATCTCATATTTGTTTACAAATGATCCTAATTTGATTAAACAAAAGCCCAATAGCTTCTGATCATTATGAATCGAACTATTTTTATTAAGAAATTATGAATAAACAATGTATTATATAACAATAGCCTACAATTCATTGGAAAAACGTGCACTGTTTTCCATATTTGAATGGAATTATGAAAATCGATATAAAAAATAAACGTGTTTGCAGAGTAATTGTTATATTAATTAAGTTTTGAAATGAAATAAACGGACATGAAAATGTTAAAACTTCCAAGTGACCCTTTTATCAAAACTTTTATTATAACTCCTAAGAGACCATTTTATCAAAACTTTTTTAAAACTTCCAAGTGACCCTTTTATATAAACTTTTATTAAAACTTCCAAGTGACAATTTTATCAAAGCTTTTATTAAAACTTCCAAGTGACCCTTTTATCAAACATTTTATTTAATCTTCCAAGTGACCCTTTTATAAAAACTTTTACTCAGAGTTCCAAGTGACCGTTTTATCAAACATTTTATAAAAACTTCCAAGTGACCCTTTTATCAAAACTTTATTTAAAGTTCCAATTGACCCTTTTATCAACACTTTTATAAAAACTTCCAAGTGACCTTTTTATCAAAACTTTTATTAAAACTTCCAGGTGCCCCTATTATCAAAACTTTTATTAAAACTTCCAAGTGATTTTTTATCAAAACTTCTATTAAAAGTTCCAAGTCACCCTTTTATAAAAACTTTTATTAATACTTCCAAGTGACCCTTTTATCAAAACTTTTATCAAAACTTCCAAATGACCCTTTTATCAAAAGTTTTATTAAAACTTCCAAGTCACCCTTTTATCAAACATTTCATTAAAACTCCAAGTAACCCTTTTATCAACACTTTTATTAAAACTTCCAAGTTACTCTATTTATAAAACTTTCATTAAAACTTCCAAGTGACCTTTTATCAAAACTTTTATTAAAAGTTCCAAGTCACCCATTTATAAAAACTTTTATTAAAACTTCCAAGTGACCCTTTTATCAAAACTTTTATCAAAACTTCCAAGTGACCCTTTTATCAAACATTTCATTAAAACTTACAAGTGACCGTTTTATCAAAACTTTTATTAAAAGTTCCAAGTGACCCTTTTATCAACACTTTTATTAAAACTTCCAAGTGACCTTTTATAAAAACTTTTATTAAAACTTCTAAGTGACCCTTTTATCAAAACTTTTATAAAAACTTCCAAGTGACCTTTTTTTATTAAAACTTTTATTAAAACTTCCAAGTGACTCTTTTATAAACTATTATTGATTTCATTACACCAGGCTCACGTTTGCTATGTGGCAGTCGAAACAAGTCACCCTGTACTTTGTTTGGCACGTGGTATCAGTATTTCTGACTCCTTGGAACCACGGTGCTCATTCAGTATTGTTTAAGAATACATTACGGCTTAAGCCGGTTATAGCGGACAAGACGGCATGAACGGTGTGCCATGTTTCATTATCCGCCATGAACAGACTGTATGAAATCGAACTGTTGCTGCCTTCTATTAAAATCTCAAACGGTTCAATTTAAGCATCAAATTAACCTTTTCAAGGTCTGTTTCATTATCTGTATGCATCCATGTATAAGTTTTAATATTCTTATTACACAATATTTTTTAAACATGTTTGGTTGTGGATGTGTGGGTATACTTTGATACAGTAGCATTTTTAAACAAAAATCAAAAGACGGGTAAGTTGTTAGTGAGGAAATAACAACAACAAAAAACAACAAACAAAACTGTACGGTAACTTGCATTTATTTCTGATATTGCCTGAACATTCATTTATCTTTATATAAAATATTACGAACCTTTATCGAATTTTAACGATAGGGAAAAATGACAAAAACAATAGCATCGTCGTCAAGGTTAGATATTAAATTCAATAATGATATTAATAATTTAATGACCATATTCTATATTAATCAATTTGACGCCTGTTACATTGCCATCACAAATGAAGTTTGTTGTTTTTTTAAACTTTTTTATTCAAAATATTTTTTTTTAGCTGTTGATTGGCGATCAACAAATCTAACCATAGTTCATGGGATCTGCCAAGCGGTTAATCAGTACTAAACACCTCTTATCGTTGTTGTGGAGAGTGTGGTCCAGTTTTTGGAGCACCGAACCCATGATCGGTGGGTCGTGGGTGCAATACTCCGCCACGACTGTGTGTGTGTGTGGTGTTCTTGAGCAAGACTTTTTCCGCATATGCTTATTACTAGCTATAACCAGGAAGACTTCGAGCGTGATTTCCCTAAGTTGTAAGAACTTGTAAAATAAATAAGTTTAAACTATCGTTGTTAGTCACAGACTATTTTCCGACATATTCATTGATGGGCGATTCGTGCCCGTCAAATAAATGACATGTACAATCGGCACAGAGACCGCGGTCGGACGATATTCAAACACATGGCTCTTATATTGACAGTTAGATGCGAAAACAAGTGTGCTCGCCAGCCTTTTTTTTTTTGAAGATTCTAAATATAGTTTGGCCTCTGATGTTGTGCGCATATAACAATAAAAATGACGGAAAGAAATATAAAGCAAATATAAAAAAAATATGGAATTCGAATAAGTTTAATATTAATAGAACAAGCGTCAAAATGATGAATTGAACAGCATACCAACATAGCTAATGAATAGATTTATTTTAAAATGAATGAATGAAAAAAGAATAAAGTTTAATGTTGATACAACTAATTATAACATAACATACTATGTAAGGGAAGCAACTCTTACATCACTCATATAACCGAATACATCACAGTTGTGGTTATTTAGTACATTTCGTATCGGTTATACACGGTATGGACAAATGATGTACTGTACACTTTGTTTTTAAAGGGCATATATGGTATACGAGGGGTGAATTACGTATAGTTTTGCTGCAATATTTATATTAATGAACGGATTTTGATGAAATTTACTTGGAACAATATTCAACCTATTTTCTATCAGATTTAAGCAGCTTTCATTTATCCGAATAGTTGAACCATATTTTTTCATGTCACCATAGTAACTAACCGATCTATAGGCGGGGCATGTTAAATTATGCACAGGTTTCATAAGACTGCACTGTCCATATCTTCCTTTCGACGTCATATCCGTTGTTATGGTAGTTTTGTGACACAAAACATACAAACGTTGGTTGTCAAAACAACCAGGGGTCGTATTCACCAACCATTCTTGAGATTAATCTTTGACTTGAGCTTGAAAATTGAAAAGTTCAACCTTAGATATCTAGTTTACCATGATAGATAGAGTGATTATGAAGGTTTATTTGACTTTATATCAGGCTTCATTACATGCTTGCAAATTTTGGTCTTAAAAACGGCCTCTAAATGTGTTTTTTTTTTTCAAATTTCAATCTTTAGTACAAGTCTAAGAATGTTCTTAAGAATGGTTAATGAATTCCACCCCAGGGCCAACATGGTCATTTTAGTACGACTGCTCACTTAACGACAGCATAGCAATGGTGAAAAAAGTCCGCTTTCAGCATTCCAAGCTACGATGGATCTATTTTAGTCGCCATTTTTTTTGGATAAAATGCGGGGGAAAATTACAATTGTGTTATCAGAAAAACGGCCAACGTACAATTATCAAATTCTGCGCGAATCTAGGGAAAACACCCACGCAAACTCGTGAGATGCTAGCATCAGCATCAGCACGAACAACAGAATCAAGGGCACTTTTTTATAAGTGGCATGAAAGATTCAAGAATGTGCGATGTACCTTGTGGTTTCAGTTTTAATTATCCACAGCATCTGTTGCTAAATACATACATCGCTGCGCAATTTAACTTAACTGTAAAGCGAAACACATGTTGTAATCGATTTTACCGTCATATTCATACACGCAATTAACTTTACACCTGTGCATGAAGATATCACTAACCAATTACTACAGAATACATTATTTGAGTTGAGTGGGCAGTGCTCGCTATTCAACCATGTCTCTCAGACAATTAGTGGCAATCAGAAATTACTATATGCACATTTAACTTTCATAAAATGCTTACTTTAGTACCAATATGTCTAAATGTGAATAACTAATTGAAATAATGATTACAAAAAGTCATAATTAATAAAAAACTAAATGACCAACAAAAGATGAAGCATAAAATTGCGGTGCGTTCCATTAAACACGAGCACTAATGCATAAAACAATCACAAACATGACATAAGACAACAGTGTATTACCTAGAAGTACTCAGATACATGCTGGAAAAAAAAGGCCAATGGTGCTTAATTGATACTCAGGTACATATTAACGAAAGGGGCAATACTCAATTACAAACTTGCAATAGCCACAAATCTGACTGACACAACACTCTGGTCTGGTATGAAAGCATTAGTCTAAAAATGTGACAGGCACCAGATGGGGGAATATCCATTTTATGTTTTGTTTCGATGCTAGCTAGAAAGATACAATCTTTTATTTTATATAAATTATAAGTGTTCTAACATTGTAACTAACACATGTTACCAAATAATTGTGGTGTTTTAATACTCAAACACAAACTGACAACAATTTTAAAATACTTTAGTAGTGCTAAAATCCACTGACAAAAACACGATACGTGCTTAATGTAAAATTAAACGCTGGCAACACTACAGTCTGTATTCAAATATTGATGCACACACAGCCAAACGAATACACTATTAAACTGATCATATGTTTCGTAAAACTGTAAACCAGATATGAATAAATATGTAAGTTGTATTTATATATTGAAATGCAACTAAAACAGAAACATACAGCTTTCAGATACACACATATAGAAAGAAACACTGTGCCTTATTACTAGAACATGGTTATTTTAATATCATATAATAATCTAAAAATAATACAATCTGAATAATTAATGGTCAAGCACAAACAGTCACTAAATACAGGATAATTCCTCATTACGAAGAACAACATATAAGGATAATAATACATTTACATATTACTTTGACATAGTCTGCTGACATAAACCAATTATATAAGCACATTTTACAACACTTGGCGGCCATTGCATCTGATTTGCTGGTATAATTCAGAACAAACGAAAAACCAGCTTACTTGTAATCATGACAGGAAAACGCCTAAGCTACAAATCAGGATTTAAATCGTGAGAGGTACCAGCTACAAATCATGAAAGGAACCAGCTCCGGCTGTTATTAGGGCCGCGTTCAGTACTGTTAATAACAGTGTTTTACTGCCCATTTCTAACGTTACCAAACTTATAACCGAACTGAACGCAGCCCAGCTTTAGATACAAATGATGACAGGAACCAACTCCGGGTCTGTTATCACCATTCAAGCT
This sequence comes from Panopea generosa, assembly GCA_029582155.1. Classification (NCBI taxonomy): domain Eukaryota; kingdom Metazoa; phylum Mollusca; class Bivalvia; order Adapedonta; family Hiatellidae; genus Panopea; species Panopea generosa. Next base: position 38,638,271 of record CM055902.1, read on the forward strand.
GAACTAAGTAGCAGAACAAAAGCTAAATGTCTGAAAACTGACGTCTTCGTTAAGTCGCAGTAACACACTGCTGCTGGCAAGTTCTGGGTCATTATAAATGGTGTCCAAACAACTACAGTCAGCAGGTAACATCACTGGTTCTCCAATTTCCAACAGCAAACCGCTAATACCGAATTCAGCTTCAAGCTCTGTTTTTCAGGATCAACTCAACTTTTCTCGATGGAACAAGAAGAAGTTTCAATTCGTGCTCCACGTGACAGCTGGGATTCAGTTTAAACTCAAACGCCATACAAAACTGGAAAAGAGCAACACTATTTGTTTAATTTAGTTTAAACTTATTTATATTACTTCGACTGTGAAACGAGTTTTTACAGTTTAACCCTTTACTTCATATAGACGCCTTTGGACACCTCTAACATTGAAAGCATTTATTCACCACATATCAGTCATGGGTGAATTATGTTTATATTAACTGACAGAGTGGAAAACAGTGCAGGAAGTGTTCAGATTGCTCGTTACGAGCAATCTGAACTCTTCCTGCACTGTTTTCAAAGGCCATCTGTGATTGGTGCGGGAAAACGCGTATCTATGGAGTAAAGGGTTAAACAAAACACGCTCAAAGTCTTCCGGGGTAGGACCATAACTAAGTAAATGCAGAAACAGTGCCTCGCCCAAGAACACCACAATGAGCCACAATGAGGTTCAACGGGTGAAGTAGCAACGAAAGGAACAATATACATATATAACAATGTATCAAGAAAATTACGGTTGATATATAACAACCACCGTCCTCTTACAAATGTAACCAATATGTCTATATATTAAAAAATCTGAGAATTTACAAAAATGTTCGTTATGACATTGCATCAATATATTAACATTTTAAGGTACAACAAGACGGGGTGATAACAAAAACTATGTGCGTTTAAGACCAAGGTTAAGAACAAGGGTAATAACTGGTATTGACACATAAATCAAATTGGTTTAAGTGTTTAGTTCCTATTGGGTAGTTGCTTTCTCGTTTTAATGTTGACAACCCTATATAACAATTATGTTTAAAAACACATGAATGACAAGTTTATATGATTTTAAAATGTATTGAAATATGAGAACATTGGAAAAAAACATTATGTTATGCTTATGCAATAATTTTTCATTCGATGTTTAAAAATAACATTATAGTTTTAGTATTGATACGGATGTTAACCATTTTATGACTTTTTATGTATAGGAAATAACCCCAATGAATACCTTACTGCACTTACGTGGAGTATGAATAAAGCCATTTCTATCTCCGCTACCCGTCTTCCTGGATTAGAAAAGAGTTATATTCTATCCATTGTAAATAAAACGTACCATAGATTACGTGTGCAAATATTGTCTTTTATAACAATTCACTACAAAGACTGATATATCAAGTTTATGGTTGCCCGCCAACAGCTGTTGTCGAGACATACTGTCATGTTATAAAAAAAAATTAAACACTTTAAAACCATACTAAATTATTAACTGCATAGTCGAGCTCAAATGTGATTAGGACATATTTGTTAATATCTTTTTTGAATTAGTTTTATCTACATTTTCTAAACATAATAGGTTATTTATGGCATAGAATGAATCTGAGTAGAACCACGTTCCTTCCGCAAGTAACTGCGAAAATTCTCATATACAGTTTTAACACTGAGCAGGGATTGGTCACCCGACATTAGAGGTGAGAGATACATGGTCATAAGATGACAGAACTTAGACCAAATCGGTCACGAGAACCATTGGTATATTTCAATAGATTTATGTAGACAAGCTTGTTGAAACAAATTGAATATAATAATATTCATTTCATTTCAAAATTTACATTTATACTGTGAACGATATCGCCTACATGATATTCGCATAGCATTTTGTCGGCAGCTTCAAGCCTTCAATTGAACATTTACACAACAGAAAATATGCATCTGCATCAGGTAAATAAAACTACTTCTGACACATTAAAATACTTTTCGATTTCCTGATGATGGTTAAATTTAAAATAATATCTGATAAAAAGATTCATTGGAAGCAATGATCGCAACCAAATGAGGAAATAGCGCGCCATCTGGTGGAACATTTTATTTATTTTCCAACAACGAACGAGCTTCATGATTTCAAGGACTGATTGATTGATTGATTGATTGAATATTTATCGTCATTTTTATGCCATCGTGGGCTAACAGACGATCAGTTAACCTAACCACTGTTTCCTGGGATTAACCAGTACTGGAGCACACTCCATCTCAACAAGTAACTGATAACTTTCCCACTTGAATCAGTGGCGACAGACTAATGATAATAAGATACAATGTCGTAAATCAATCATCACGGAGATAGTTGCCGGGCGATTGATTCGAACTCACGACCCCTGGATTGATAGTCAGACGCGTAACCGACTGAGCTAATCGGGCCTGGATTGATTTTAAGGAATCAGAAATAATCATAATAAATCTAGTCTTTAGAACGAATCCAGCTCTCCCGATTGGGTCTGTAAAGTAGAAATATTGTGAGAGCCACAATTGAGCACGTTGATTGGTCAGTTGCTTATACTGAAAGTTTGATGACGTCATAGTTTAGTAAGCGTTCACTTGCTATGGATTGTGGGACAGGTATAGAACTCCCTGTTACTGGACCTAATTCGGGAGATACCAAGGAATCAGAAATAATCATTATAACTCTATTACAATTTTGTTTATGTCATACTTGACATAAATTAAATGGTCTGTAAGGTTTGTGTAAATTTTATTTATTAATTGTACTAAGTAAACTTTTTTAAAAAAAACCTACCAAGACACATGCGGGGACCGAAACCAAATGGTACATCTTTGTAAAAATAGTCTAGCTGCGAGTCGCCCATCAGCCATCGATCTGGCTGAAACACATCCGGGTTCTGGATAAACGATTTGTCACGTCCCATCACATACATACAAGTGGATACGTTGGCCTGATAACGAATAATACTGTATATATTTATATTCTATTTATATCATATCAGTCCGTTTACTTGTTGACATAGAAAAATGAAGGTACAGCAATTCAGTTACTTTTACACATGTGTAAATCATATCAACATACACATTACTTATTTACACACGATAAACTTTTTCTTGAAATGTATAAAATGTTAAAGTGTTATTTAAAACTGTTCCAGTAGCTCAAAACCTACTTTGCAGTTCATATTGTTTTCCTTTATTATGACTAGCCAATGCTGTAACAATACTGACTCACGAACAAAACCTTGATCAAATTAAAAGCTATATGTATACAGTCTATGCCAATTTGCTTTGCAGATGCTATAAATAACAACGTTAAACTATCCGAGTATTAATAAGAGGAAATAAGAAATATTCCAGACACTTTGCTTTGGGATCAAAACCCTGCTGACAGAGGTGAGGATATAATAAAAAAACTCTCAAACAGAAAACATAGAGTTTAATTCAGCAAATTCACCACTACAGCAAAATATATTTACATTAAAAACATATAGAACATGTCGCCACCCCGGACTGGTAATTAGCGGAACAGCCAAAGGATAGCTTAAAACTGAGTTACTGCTGAAACCAACCTCACCCTCTCACTGCTATCACATCCTAACACATGTTACACTTCCATGACAGTTTTACCTTTTGTGGAACAGTGTAATGCCTCACTGACATTGGTTTTGCAGTTGTTCGACTAGCGAAAAATCCTACAGGGTGCAACCTTGAAACAAAAACAAAAAAAAAAAACATATAAAACATACAACTTCTTAATGCCACCAGATCAAAGTTTAGAAACAGTAAAGTACCATTATTGAATGAATTTGGTGTGTGTCTTCATATTCAGGTAATACAGGTCAAGTTCGTATTTCGTTCCGGTCTGATGATTTTTGATGGAGTTATGCCCCTTTATGGACTTAGATTATTAACAAATGTCAAGAAATTGGTTTCCGCTCGATATCTCTTGAAGGATTGGATGGATTTGATTCATAAGTAATAGAAAGATGTATGGTGATAAACTACAGCTCAAGTTCGATTTCAGTCAAAGTCCCTGCATATAAAAAAGGTGTTCTGGGCTCTGATTGGCTGATAGTTTTCGGCCTCTAAAATCTTTATTTATGGACCGATTTTGACGAAGATTACTATATGGCTTTATATCCACAAGACCCAGGTTAAGTTCGACAATGGATGGAATTGGCATATATTAATTAAGTTTTCTTGATATCTACAATGTAGTTACACAGCTGGGGCATCTGTGTCCCATGGACGCATTTCTAGTTTAATTAAGAACAATATATAGCTTATGTTACTTTGCTACATATAAAATCCGAACACAAATTGACTTTTGAATGCCTTTGATTTTAATTTAAGATATAAGATTAATTCAGAAAATAAAAACCTAGATGAGAATAAAAAAAAGCAAAATAGAAAAACAACAAAACTCCGAATAATCAAATAACGAATCGTGTGTTATTTGAAAATGAAAATGTAATATTTCAAACAGTTGTATCAAAGTATGTTTTTTTTTTCAAAACAAAGAAATATACATGAATGCACAATTTTATATTTTCTACCTGACATAAAGTTTCACACACTGACTGTTAACTACCTGATTGTATATATGACCGAGTCATGATATATTAAGTTCAACAATTTTCTTTCAACAGTAAATTTTGAATGAAACATAAACATCATCTCAAAATTCGGTTAGGTGTTGCAATTATTTTTGATTTCTTGTATTCATGGAGAACATTCAGCGTAGGTCAGAAACAGAAAACCGCCCAGGTGTCCACTCAGTTCAACCTTCTTGGTTTAATTGCGTGTTTCCTTGGGATTATTTTATTAGATATTATCAAAACAACAAACTAACAATACAAGATGTTTGAAATAGTTCATTACATTCCAACTGTATACTTAACCTCAAAGTTTCCTTAATTACAGCTTTCAGGTATGTCATGTTTTGTAAAATGTCGAATGTGACATCATCCGGAACGTGTCCAAATTGCTGGAAATCCTCGACAATTTTTGTTTGAATGTGTGGCTGCAGGCTCAGCTCATACAAGCACCAGCGCAGAACACTTGATGTCTGAAATAATTTATATTCAGTGTTCTTACACAATAGGGCGTGTATGGGTTAGTTGGAAGACATATATTCATAGAAAACACCAGTGACTGTTAATTACTGTGTGACAGAATTGTTCCGAATAAACGTTCAACTTTATCTAGATTTATATTAGTAAACGAAATTATATAGATTTTGTGCATTCTCTTTTTATGCGTTTCAAATGGCAACGTTTCACTTGCTAAAATGTACTTTAACAGTATTACTAAAATGAACTTTGTTTATTGGTAGATCATTTGATCCAGGATTGTAAATGTACTTAGTACTATACAATGAGTGAGACCTTGTTACGCAAACGCTATGAAACAAAATGTTTGAATTTGATATGTGCCGGTTTCAATACCACTGCAAACATGTTGAATATCTCAGAGTTTTATTCCATTTGTCACAGCAATCACGTTATTTCAAACTCAGAATCGGCTGCAATCGTAAGATTTGTCACTGATCTCTTTGTTCGTCTGCTGACTGGATGATCTCGATTTATTGCATATATTTGCATAGATCAGGAGACCAAAGCATGCAAACCAATACCCCGGTGTGTATCACTGATTGCTTTTCCTGATTTGTAACTATATGAAATTTGCTTCAGGATTAGGAAAGCTTAACATGTAATTACTGGTTAGAAGTACTTTTACACATATTTGTTAGACAGAAACGTAGCTAGGTCAATTTGAAAGTGTTAATCTACACATTTTTACGGTGCTTCTGAGGTTCTTCCCAGCAATTTATTCTTTTTTTTCCTGGGAAAAAGTACAGGTCCGGGCCTTCAGTGCCTATGTGTAGCTAAGCCGGTATCTAATATTTATAAAATTGTGTTTGTTTGGCATAGTAGTACAGGCTGTACCAATAAAGTGAGATACGCTGTTTTAACGTCAATTAACTTGACCGTATTAAGTTTGACTTAATTTTATTTAGATACAACCCAACACCTTAATGATGCGGTAGTACAACTCAGGACAATGTGGTTTTAAAGAATACATTCTCACTGTACCAAAATTTGGTAGAAGTTTAAAAACATATCAATTCTTGGAATAGATAACTTTCTGCAATATATTGTATCGATGTTTCGTACATGCATCAGTTTTATCGATCCGTCTACCTGTATATATAGGGGTTTTATCGATCACCTATTTGTATATGTAGAGATTGTATCGATCACCTACCTTATCGACAGAAATTGTTTGTATCGATACCAGATAAAAGTGTGGAAACAGTGTAATCGAATACTTTCTAAACCGATACTTGGCAGAAGTTTTATCGATAACCTAACATATCGATATCGGGTAAAAATAATGTTATCGATATCCTACCGTATCGATACTGGCAAGTAGCAAATCGGTTAGATTAACAAGCATCTCGGGTTCAGTCATTTCTCCATTTTTCCGTAACTGTGATAGGACGCAGTAAGGAATATTTCCATATTCTTCTTGTCCTAATGTCAGTTTCACTTGTTTAATTGCTAAAAAAAATAAAAAGGAACATATATATGTGTTTTAAAATGATGATTTTTTATTTTGCAAGTGCTGAATTATTTGGTTATTATATAAAGATAGATTAAAACATTTTCTTTCGATTATATAACGCATGTGTTTTGACTACCATTGTAAACTAGCAGGATAAGACACACCCAGGTCATCATCAACAATACCTCCAACTATGTTAATATAAAGGCAAATTGTCGATAAGTAAATACAGTTCTAGCCCATTAATATTCAGATAGTATTGATGTGCTGAGTTCAACACATACACACAAAAACACACGGACACACTGACAGACGCATGTTTCCACACGCACACACCAACCACACACGCGCACGCATGCACACATGCGCACCCATCCCAACCCAACAAACATGTACACTTTTTCTATCTTTCCATATTTTATTTCCAAATGTAACCTTCTCTATCGAAACACTTACTCGTCTCCAACAGGAAGTTCCATCTCTCATTGTGACGTCTCCACGCCGGATGTAGAAGCATCAAGCAGGAAGGAAGTGCCATCAGCACATTTGCATCTTCAAAATTCTTCCTGTGATGTGAATGTTATGATTTATAAATAACATGCTAACATAAATGGTATGATCTATAAATAATAAACCAAATATGCCTATGCCAATGAAAACATATGTCATTTATAACGATGAGCCTCAAGAAACCATGTTATGATCGCCAAAGTATATATAAAACGTCGGACGAAGGCAGATATTAGAAAATTGCATCAGTTGGTCTGTAGTACGGACCCAGCTTTCCGATTGGATCCCTTAAATAGCAATGTTGGGAAAGCCCATTTGAGCACGTTGATTGGTCAGTTGCTTCAATTGAACGTTTGAATGACGTCACAGTTTAGTAAGCGTTCAGTTGCTATGCATTGTGGGACAGGCATAGAATTCCCTACTTTTTCATTGGTTGTTAATATAAAATGATTCAGGAGATATCAGGTTCTGGGATAGACTATGCATCAATACATAGAATAATGAGATGGTTTACAAAAAGTTAACTTATTCTTAGGATTCGAGTACACAGCAGTGAGCTTATTCTGAATAGACATAGTAGTTCGTTATATTTGGCGGGTTGTATTTACTTGCAAGTATTAACGCTTCCCTATTTTTGTTGTAAAACATTGACATTATGTAAACCTCATCTGATAATAATAGCGTTAGACGTTTTATCTGCTGGCATAAAAACATATTTGGATTGAATTTCATAGATTCCCTTTGTATATTACAAAACACTCGATACTAAACACTTTAACATACATACTAAACAATACAGCTTACCAGACACCTAGGAGCTTGGTCGATATCTCGATAACTAATTGAAATCGGAATAAGAGCATTGTGAAATCCTACTTTTAATGACAGCAGTACTCAAATTCATTTTCGCAAAATTTACTGCTGTAAATAAAATAACGATCTCACAATGATTTTGTTTAGATAAACACATGGAATTTTCAAACAATTTTCATAACATATTGTTCTTATTACCTATCAAATTTGGATAAAATCCGATAATAATTAGTTAAAAAATCGACCAAAATCCTAAGTGCCTGGTTAGTGGTTTTGTTTAGTACAATCTGATCACAGCAAACAATTAAGGATGGTAGGTTTTTGAAATGTTTATGTATACTATGAAGTTGTTTTATTCTAAATAAATGCTTATGTAATGCAGCGAAATATAGTATAGAATAATATAACAGTTCAAATTTAATAAAAAAAAATGTTTACTTGGCAATTTTGACGAATTTGTGCAAATCAGTGTCACCGTTTGAGTCGCACAGACATTGTAGTTCTCTGCCATAAAGAACACGTCCAAATGCTGAAAAGAAATTAACCAAAATTAAATGACAGGGTGCCCAATTACAAGAGTTAAAGCCACAATATTCAAGGACGATTAAGACAAATATACTTGTAGTAAAATCGGTAGATGATAACACAAAACATAAACATTTACATATTATACACAATTTATAGTAGACGTTTGCAATTATTAGGCTTTTCGCCATAATCGATATATAGACGTTGTAATACATAAACAAAAACTATAAACTATGATACGCTATCACGAAAGTGCACATAAAAATGAAATCGGCTGGCGAAGCAGCTGGATTGACAAGAATTGAGTCGATAATACACCAGATGACACACTCTGCGGTATCGAGAAACTGATATTGTGTCTATTATATGGATCCCTCATTCCACTGAATCACGATCGCTAAAACAAAACAAACCTTCAATAGCGTAATTGCCTGCATCCTTTTCCGGAACATATATTCCGCCAAACGAGTGTCTTTCTCTAATCATTGATATAGCATCTTTAGCTACCTAAAACATAAAACAAAAAACACTGACATTCATGACCAGTATTGCATGTCACAATAGCGTGCATGTGGCACATAAGGCTTGAATAAAAGACGTTTGCCTCTAATTTAGAAATTTCCAGCTTCAAATTGATACTTCTGTGTACAGCTGTTTTCGCCAACAGTTGTCATATTTTTTAGCGTTTTTTATACGAATTGATAATCCGTTTTTTTAAAAGGTCATGACAGAAAGATGGCAATCACAAATTTCATAAGTAATGAGAAAATGTGTTTGAGTTCTGTAAATTATGGTAAAATGCTTGAAGTGTATTAAAAGTACGGTTGCATTTTTCACACGTGAGAAGAATGCGTGTTTTATGAACAAGTAGGTTAGAGCTTATTGGAATCACTGCCGATTCCAAATTTTGTTAGAATATGTGCTGGGTATAACAGTTATTCTGTAGCAGACATTAGGTGGTCAAACGTTGCATCGAACATACTACCTTTGACATGAACTTCCAACACTATATCCACTGCATTACCGCCCGTTCAATAGTGTTAAAATATCATTATTACTTTTGCTAGGGTGCATATTGTTCTTAGTAAAGGTACCATATTGGCCATATATCGTGTAGATATGTATGTGACAATGTTGTAATGATACATTGTCTATATTTACCACTTACCATCAACCATGACAACTTCCAAATGCTAATTGGTAAAATATTGTATTGTTATGAATACAGCACAGACGTACCTGGTTAATCACAGGTATGTACCGTGTACTTGCCACACTGCTTACCAACACCTTTGATAGAATCTGCCGCTGCTGCTTCCATTCCTCTCCATTGCTGTAATATGAAGAAAAGTATAGGTCTTGTTACATATGATTAGGTCTTGTTTCCGATTGTATATTGCTTTTTTACTTTGCTGTTTATGTTGATAAGGTTGCATATCTGAAACTTTATTATTGACATATAAACCTACAAAATGGTGATATGTTTGAGAGATAAGGTTCACATATATTTTGATAATAGTCAATTGTTCGAGAATATTAATTATTTACAATTGACTTCATTTATTACAGTTTGCTATACTGTTGTCTAGAACTATCGTCTTTTTTTATATCTAGCATGACTTTTTAGCTTTATCGGCATGCCAATTCATTGTTATTTCAATTATTTCAGTAGAAAATGAATAATGAATAATTCAAGTTATAGTGTATTACCAAGTTATGAAAGACTACATCGCTCAGGGTCAAACACATTCTAATACATTTGTTTCAATAAAAGTGTCCGGAAGAGTAAAATAATTTTTGGCTTCCATCTGTAATTATTTCATATTTATACATTTGCAAATATGTCTGTATATTTATCTATATCTTTAATAACTTTCATCGATAAAAGAAAAAAATATCATTTTTTCATCAATACTATATATTTTCAACTGATATTGTGTCTAAGAGAAAGAGCACAACCAAATTTGATGTTTGGTCTTACCTCAACAATACGCCTAAAGGTAAATTATTTCTCTGGCGATAAATTCGTAGGTGTTTGAAGTCCATGTGCTTTGGATATTTCCCCTCAGCTTTTTTAAGACTATCTATATCCTTATGGTCGAATAAGAACACCATCCGTTGACCCAACGCGCTGATCTCGTATAACGGTCCGTGTTTTAGACATTTTGACGTTAGAACGTCGTGCGCCTGTGGTCCAAATGCGCTTTTGTATTCCATCATATTTCCTGAAGAAAAAAGAAAAGTGTGATATCAATGAGTGATCGATCATTTTTTCATGTTTACTGTAGTTAACTCCTTCGATGTATTTTTGAATCATGTCTTTTTTGCATTTTAAAGAAATGTTTGTCGAATTACCTCAAATGGTGCATATTTGGAGTTAATTTAAAAATGTTTATGTTATGTTTGATTACGTCAGAAAATAATTAATGTTATATTAAACTTTGAAAAATGCCTAATACTTAATATCATGAACTTCAACTTTTCAAAAAGACACAAGATTATTTTTCTTCTGAAAAACATAATTGCTAACCCTTCCTTCAATTGTCTCGGGAAAAAAATGATGCAAAAAGTCGAAATAATATTTTGACAATCTTATGTTCAAAAACTGACTTTCAGGTTTAAATCGTTCACTTAATCCATACCTAATACCTTCAATACAGATAATGCTCTTTAAAAATATTCAATTTTGGAACCTCATTAACGTGACATCAAGAAAACCGCTCGTATCACACGCACGCACGCACGCACGTACGCACACACACCCGAATAAACATTTAAAACAGATGATATCAAACTAGTATTTAATAAAAACGTACGTTATGCTATACGCGTTGCTATCAGTAAAAGATTTTGAATATTGTTTTTGAATGGAATTGAACGCCATTTTCAACACATTTCATGTTGTAATTGGCATATCTAGTTTTATTGGTGGAGGAAGACCTCAGAATGGATCTGAATAGGACCTCCGTCCTTCCTCAAGTAACTGGTAAACGTTCTCACACGGAACGAGCGAAACTCGAACCTACGATCTAGGCGATGAGAGGTAAGTGATCTTGAGACGGCGGCTTAGACCACTCAGGCTCGGAGGATCCAAATTAAAAGAAGCATAGTCCAGACGTTATAATCTCACAGAGTAGTCTTGACCGTCTTCGGCGCTTGCTTTTCTAAACAAACAAACGGCTTGTCAAGTCACAAAGTGGTGCTAATATTATACAACACATCTTACATGTATGTAATTCTAGTACAAATTCCCTGACACTTTTATTAAAATCAAGAAGCAACATTTTTCATAATTTATGGGGTTTTTTTTATTTAAAAAACGACAAAAATAATTTTAAAGAAAATACACGAACCTGTAAGGTAGTTTCCTTTTGTCTTAGGAATATGTGTTGACTGTCTTCTGCTATATAAGGATATCGGCTGAAAATATGGCAGGACAGATTCGTCACTTTTACACGCCTTTTCTATTATTTCCTTAATCTTCTCTCCGCCACTTAAAATCAGTTTTCTCAAGCCAGGTATTTTGTCTAATATCGTGTCTTTTTGACAATAATTGTCCATTCGGGTAACACTTGAACTTCGGCGTCGATGGGTGTAATGTGCTCCGGTGCAGGACGTTCGGCGAGAGCTTTGTCTCACATCGTTTTGCCAGAGATGTGTACTCTCTTTGATACTTGACCAAGAAGATCTCAGAGCCCTTGCCACGAAAGATTTATGCGGAAACAATCTCTTTACGTTCGTTTCCTTGCCCTTCAATTCAGGAATATCTTCTATAGGTAGTTCGGCGGATGATTTACGTCTCGGGGAATGTGCAAATATATCGGAATTGAATATCACCGAAGTTTTCCTTGGACAAACGTACATTGGTGGGCGAAGAGTTACCTGTTTTATCCTTGGTTGTGCAAGAAAGGATGACGAGCATTTAGGCAGAACAGAACCGCGTCTGTAAGGAAGACATTTTTCTTCATTTAAAAGTGGCAAAACAGATTTTCGACGCGGTAAACATTTAGGATCGGGTAAAATTGGCATAACAGAATTTCTTCTTATATCTTGTGTGTAACTTCTTTTAATCCCTCTCGGCACCGAGAGGTTATTTTTGTTAATTTTTAGTATGGTTTGTTTCTCTTGTATACCATCTAGTCCGTCATGCTCATCTTCAGGTTGCTGGACGATCAACTTAAATCCTACACGTTTAATACATTTGGACTGATGCTCCCCTACGCTATTAACCTTTGTCTCAGTCTGTTCATTTCCTGTTTCTATTTCTCCTAATTCACTGATCTCCGCATGTTGTGTCGAGAAGGTTCTTGGAATATCACCGATTTCAGCGAAGGGAAATTTCGCTGTGATAGATTCTTGGCCGTTGCTGCACGCACAAATAGCCTTTGTGACCGCTGTATCAATAATAGACTCAGACATCCGATTCACTTGACTGTCAATTGCATCATCAGTTGTATCAATCCTAATTGATTCCGAGATTATATTTGTTCGTTTTAGTTCGTCATTACCTTCATCGTTGCTTTCGTGAATGCTGTCGAGCGTCGAGCGTCTTCTTACCTCAGTCCCGATGTCTCGTTGATTAAATTGAAATGGCCCAAAGTTACGTTCTATTCTTTGACCGAATTCGGACAGCCGTCTGCCATTCTCGGCAAATAATCTGCGGACGCTGACCCTTCCATCCGATAATCTTCTCTGCAAACCCCTCTGTCGGAGGTGACAGAGCAGGTAAATAATAACTATAAACATAAATGTAGCAATGACGAATGCAACAGGAGTAAAATCCATTTTAATAAAATTTGATAAGTAATTTCTTGTTTAACTGTAACGCACGCGTTGTTCGAAATGAACACTGTACTAAAATGGTTAATCCTAGCTTGAAAGTATTGAAACCTGATATCATTAAAAGGGTTTGTAAAAACACCGTTAAAATAAGGGACCCGTATAATTAAGACAAGATTCAAAATGATTAAGATACATTTTGTAATAATAGCTCAATATATATAAAACGGACTAAATGACACATAGTGGCGTAGAAAAAAGAAGTTCATGTAATTAGTATTTTAAATTCCTACGCAATATGTATGGTTAAATTAAAATTAAACAATGGAACTTCATTTCATTTTATAAGCTTCAGATGTCAGACTCAAGCTAGTTTAATATTTGTGTTTCGTCTTTACCTATTCAACATGGAACTAGCACATCTCTAAGGGTCGTCCTTGGCTGAGTGGTCTAAGGCTTCTTTGATCAGGTACCTCTCAGCTCTGACGTCGTTGGTTTGAATCTCGCTCGCTCCAAAAACTTTATGTGAGAAAGTTTGTCAGTTACTTGCGGAAGAACGGTGGTTTTACTTAGATTCATTCTGAGGATTTTCTCCATTATAAAAAACCTATATATATAACCTTCCATGTGTTGAAAATGGCGTTAAACCCTATTCCACAAAAACAATCTTATCTGTAACTTTCCAAGGCGGTAACACCTGTTGTCGTGTCTTCTGAATGTATGTGTTTTTGCACTTATCACGACTATAGGTATTTATGCTGTTATTTTCTTAATGTGTCCTTTGAATGATTCAAACCTCTCCTGTGACTATTTTTGTTAAACATATTTTTTGGACACCCGTAGTCTAAGGCGCCGTCTTAAGATCACTAATTTCTCACCGCTGGTCGTTGGTTCGAGTCCCGGAAGGACGGTGATTCTACTCAGATTCATTCTGAGGTATTCCTCCACCAATAAAACTGGAGATGCCGATACGGCATATAATCTGAAATGTGGGAAATGACGTTGAGCCTCATTACAAAAACATCTAAGTAAACTTTTCTTCGCCATTGCACAGTCACCTGTTTACAATAGCTTATCACATTGATAAAAATTGGACATTATTCTTTTTTAACCCTATCGACCTGAAATTCCTTTGTCTCCAGTACCGTCAACCAACCAATCTTCTGACTAATCATCAATCTATAGCAACTAAGTTGTTTCTTGTAGCCAAGATTTCCATGTGATAATTTGCCTATTGATTTTAGCCTCGCGTTAGCGGTGTACAGAAGTACACAAGTAATCATAACGTTATGAACGGTTTACAATACCAGGACAACATAATTTCTGATACAACGATGCCTTACAAGCAAAGAAAAAAGTCAAAATAAGTAAACAAAAATAAGGTTTAATTGAGTATGACCAAGATGGAGTACGGAACACGCACTATCCCATCTGTCCATCTAGGCATAGCACCACTGTTGGTAACACGATGCGCTTCCATGCGGTAGTCGCATAATGGCGGTCATAAATAATCCTTGTTTCTTTTTCTTTAAAAATGCATTTCCCTTACTTTATGCTCATGATGATGTATTGTGAACATTTTGAAAGCAGTGTCATGTTTGAATTGTGAATTTAGAGAAAAAAAATTGATGCTTTGATATTGGAGTATGAATACATGCTTTCGGAAGTCACTGCTTTCATTTTGGTGACTCTCTATGAATGACAAGCCTTCATTATTTACCATAGAATAAAGAACAAAAATCAACGGTAGATTTACGTCTCTAGTACCAATTTAAGCTTAAGCGGCAGTTAAGGTCTCACTACACAGTTTCGCCACTTTTTAGGACGGTAGCAAGATTCTTACACTTAAAAAAGTCCTATGTAATTGGGTTTGAAATATTCAAAGTGGCTCGTAAGGGCTGTAATTTCTTGCTGCAGATGAGCACAGCAGAAGCTGGCGTAGCATATACTGCAATAAAACATCACTGATGTTAAAATAAGTGATTTGTATAGGATGCCAATAGTGTGTCATGTACTGTCTTTACACAAACAAGCATGTCAACCTACCAGTTAGTGTTGATTGTTATGTTCGGATACGTTCCTGCTATGAAAAATAATACAAAAAGAGTCTATGTGGATTTTTAACGCGTAAATCCTAGACTTAGAAGTTGTCCTAGAATCTTAGAATTTTATATAGAACAATGAACAAACTTCACAGATTGAGCTCCATGGTTACTAAAATCACAAAACACCTGGTACCCGTTTCACTTATGTTCGTAAGTTTACGAACTTCTTAACGTATAATTTGAAGCTACAATAACAAAAGCGCGAACTTATTTATTAATCCACGTATGTAATTATAAGACCTTTCATAAGTTTGCGATCATTTTGCGTAAATGGAATATCTTTCAAAGTCATCTTCTTTTTTTAAAAAAGAAATCGTGCGAAGGTTAATGAAACAAACCCTTGATGTTTGAATACCTTTGTTCATTCCTTTTAATGGTTTAATACGAGTTTCCGTTTTCATATTTCTAGAGCTTGTTGATTAACCTTTACCGATGATTCTGCGGCATCAGATGGCGTACAATTTATAAAAAGTGGATAAAAATGAGAAAAATGTCGTGTGGTTGCTATTACCGTTGGTGAATCGAAGCAAGCGTCTATTTCAATATTGATCGTAGACTGTCTCACTTATCTCTCTTAGTAAATAGAAGCAGCGCAGTGCAGGAGACCTTGGATTATGTAGAATCAAGTATATGCTGTCAGTGCGTACATGAGGCGAATGTATTGGAATTCAATATTGTAGTGGCAATCTACGTGATAAGGATGCTAATTTCACCTAAAACACTAAAAAAAATCTCAGGTCTCATACACAAACGCGACTTGTTTTATAAAATTGTATTGATAACAGCGATGATATATTTATGTGTTTTCCAGCACAGAGCTCCTAGACGACCAAGTTGTCTAAGGTGTCTTGTCTATTGACTACTTATCGATCAACGCCAAGGTTATGTGTTCGAGCTCAGCTCGGTCTCGAAGTGTATTTGAGAAAGTTTGCTTATTACTTAAGGAGGTACGATGTTTAATTTAAAAACATTCTGATATTCATTTATGTTACCACCCTTCAAACGTCTTCATTTGATGCATAAATATTTGACCTCAGAATGAACCTGAGAAGCAAGACTAGCAAACTCGCTCCCATAATTGTTTTGTAACTAGAAAGCATTGTCCAATAGGGGTTGGCTGGTCTAAAACCTGCCCGAGATCACACCAAAGGTTGTGGGTTCCAGCTCGTCCCGATGTCTAAAGAAACACTCAGTACTGCTTCTACCCAAGAAGCGGACCCGAGAATTGTTCATATAAGCTTCCAGCTATCTTCGCAATCGAGATAAAACTAATTACCATAAACTAAACACACGACCTTATCGTTGGCTTTTTTTCCGTATTATATTTCAGAAATAAACGATAAAACTAATAACGACTTATATTCCGGAATAGAAAAAAAAGACAAAAACAATCTTCGATTTAATATATTCATTTTGTTGTATGAAGACCTCAGAATGAATCTGAGAAGCAGGACTAGCGAACTTTCTCCAACAAGGGTTTTTAGATCGGTCTGGGCTCAAACCTACGACAGCTCAAGCTAGAGTTTGTGGGTTCGTCCTCAACAACATTAAACTTATTTTGTAACGTCACAGTATTGGATATGATATATGGTAAGTTTGTGATGAACCGTGATGATAAAGGATTGTGCAAAACTTATGATGTGAGGTGAAAAACTAATGATGTGAGGAAATCCAATGTTTATTTTGTATACTCTCTTGAACCTACATAACATATCACAGATTGTAGTTTAAAATGCTGTTGATCACAAGAAATCATTTTGTTGTATCTTTTAACATCTTCATGGAGTCGGGGCTCTGTTCAATTTCTATCTCCATTTCTTTCGTTGTTACGCCGTCATCATACGAACGTTTTCCAACCAGAGTTGAAGCCATTGCTAGAGCAGCTGATATCAGTATTGAAGCACCTTAAACAAAACAAACAGAAATTACTGCATTATTTCATTGAGAATAAGTACATTTTATTATCCTACGGGCAGTCGCAACTGACTTAAATATATGGTTTCTTTCTGTTGATTTTGCTTAGCCGTATGTCGTATTTTATGGAGTCAATTCGTCACCAGCAATTGATTATTCTGAAGATCCCCTGTCATTTCCTAGCACGAGCTGTTATTAAGATTAGTTGACCGTGTATTTCATCTGCCGGCGCCGAATAAAACTACACATTGGCCAGTATTTTAAGATATTTATTAGAGAACCTGAAGCGACATATTTGAAATGCCATTGGAAAAAACAAATAATTTAAGCTTGTGAATAGATCTGGCAAGTAAAGAGGAAATACAAAATAGTCAATGTGACTTCTTAGTGCAATTGTCGAACAATGATTCGATAATCCGGAATAACGTCGAATGCATTAATTCTCGTAAAACATCGTATATCTGGCCGACACGTGGAACATATACTACCAGCAAATATGAATAAACACTTGTACCTGCAATGATAAACGCCAGCTCATAAGTTCCACCGGCGTCAAGGATAAAACCTGGAAAATATAACAGTAGATGTCGTACACGCATTAACTGAGATGTGATTCAGAACTGTAGAGCAATTTTATACATGTAGTCCGAATAGCTGTATTTGTTGTGTTGTGTTGTGTTGTGTTTTATTGTATTGTGTTGTGTTGTGTTGTATTGTATTGCATTGTATTGTATTGTGTTGTGTTGCATTTTACTGTATTGTATTATGTTGTGTTGTGTCGTGTCTTGTCGTGTCGTGTCGTGTCGTGTCGTGTTGTATTGTTTTTTACTGTATTGTGTTGCATTGTATTGTATTGTGTTATGTTGTGTTGTATTGTGTTGTATTGTACTGTACTGTATTTTACTGTTTTGTGTTGTAGTGAACTGTGTTGTGTTGTGTTGTATTGTGCTGAGTTGTGTTGTGCTGTGTTGTGTTGTTTTGATTTTAACTGTATTGTTTTGTGTTGTATTTTATCATATTGTATTGTATTGTTTTGTATTGTGTTGTATTTTACTATATTGTGTTGTATTGTGTTGTGTTGTGTTGTGCTGTGCTGTGCTGTGCTGTGCTGTGCTGTGCTGTGCTGTGCTGTGTTGTGTTGTACTGTGTTGTGTTGTTTTGTACTGTGCTATATTGTGTTGTGCTGTGTTGTGTTGTGTTGTGTTGTATTGTTTTTACTGTATTGTGATATATTGTATTGTGTTGTGTTATGTTGTGTTGTATTTTACTGTATTTTATTGTGTTGTGTTGTATTTTACTGCGTTGTGTTGTATTGTATTGTGCTGTATTGCGTTATGTTGTGTTTTCTTGTCTTGTATAATTTCATATTGCATTTTACTGTATTGTATTGTGTTGTTTTGTATTTTACTGTATTGTGTTGTATTGTTTTGTATTTTACTGTATTGTGTTGTATCGTATTGTATTGTGTTGTGTTTAATTAAACCGTATTGTTTTTTTTCTATTGTTCCGTACTATACTGTACTGTACTGTACTGCACTGCACTGCACTGCACTGCACTGCACTGCACTGTGATTTATCGTATCATATCCTATCGTATCCTATCGTTTTTATCGTATCGTATCGTATCGTATTGTCTTGAGTTGTGTTATACTGTGCTGTGCTCTGATGTACTGTACTGTATTGTATACATAAAATAAACAATGGCAATGGTAACTTTTAAATAAAGTGCCAACTTATTCGAGATATGAGTGATAAACGGTGGAATCTGTTAGTACGAAGTGATGGCCAATGTGCATAAAAACTATATAAGATCAGAAATATGCATTCTGATCCTTTTTATATTGTGTACAAAAATACTGTAGTGTTGTAATATACAAAATAAAATATGTTTCAACTAATGTACAGCCGTATCGAACAGTATATATAATTCACTACATCACGATCGTGTAATACACGTGAAAACAGGGCCACCACCTTAACAAACTAGTCGTGTTGTACCATTATTTTTGCAACATACATCGCATAGTAGATAAAGAAAGTAAAAAAGAAAAAAATAAAGAAAGAAAAATCGCGGATACGAAAATCCGCTGCTTACGTGTGCTGTGACAATTAACATAATATTACCATTATGACTTTAACGTTGTGTTGACCGTAACGTTACAGTTGACATTGCGGATATTTGTTTACAACTGTGTTATTAAGATAAAAGGTTTTTGTTTTCCTTTTTGACCGAACCAGTCTTTTCAAAAACTTCGGTTTGGTGAGATTTAAAGATAAGGTAAATGTTTGTAGATCACAGTTTCCTTTAAATTGTAAAGATATACTGTGTCAGTTGCGGTAGATTGAATTATTGAATTAATCTTACCTCTACTTGAAATGTGTATGGGACTTTATTGTGTAAGTAGCTTAGGAATTGTGTTTTCAAATGAATGGATTTATAAATTGAACGGAATCAGTTACATAACTTTGTGTTAAAGGGACACACGACGATGTCGAAATCGATTTTTACGCATGTTCACGCAACGAACAAATCTTTACGTATTTGTGATATGTGTATCAGTATTTCTTTCTCTATATATATGGTTTGTTTTTTATTGCATACATATATAGACAAAAAAAAAACAACAACGAATTACATAAAAATATTATTCCAAATATTGCACTCTAAAACTTCAAATTTAACTTTGTTTTTCTTCAAATAAAGTTAGTATAGTATTGACAATATGAATACACATATATAGATATACAAAATAACATTTATTTTCAATTGTTTCAGTCACACTGGTAAACACAGAAAAAGATAAAGTATTTGTTCAACTTGTTTTTGTATCATATATGATACCGTGAATGTGAAATATGCTAATCTCAACCATAAACATAAGTTATGCCCCTTTTTAAAATAGAAGAAACATTAAAAGTGTGTACAAACACTGGAGTAATTTTATTTTAATTTGCATTAATTAGAAATATAGCTATCAGAAACAAAGGCAATAGTGTCCCATTAAAAGATATTGCAGGTAAACTGTTTCCTCCTCACTCAGAGGTTTTTTGTATTTATATTTAAGCCTTATATAGTCACTCCTGCGTAAGCGATCACCTCTGTTAAGCAGCCACTTGTCTTAAGCAGCCATATTTGCTATTTCTCATTTCTATGAGTTAAAAGCAAATTAAACGGTATTAAGCAACAACCTGTCTTAAAAAAACATTTTTGGTCCTTCCCTTTACTGGCTGCTTAAGACAGGTTTGACTGTACGCGGCGTTTTTCTAAGATGCTTTCATATCTGGCATGGGCTTTCGTAAACTTTTGAACGGATGTAACGCAGAGTTCCAACACGTTTGTGCTTTTTGTTGTTTTTTAATGGCGATTTTCGGCATTTTCACACTTCAAGTAATTTCAGGTTATATATGTCATATCCAGTTTTATTAGTTGAAGAAAACCTCATAGTGAATCTGAGTAAAATCACCGTCAGTTCGCAAGTAATTGGTAAACTTTCTCAAATAATACAACATTTATACCTAGCTGGACTTAAACCTACGACCTCAACGGTGAGAGGTAAGTGATTATGAGACGGCGTCTTAGACCATACGGCCATGGTCACGGCCAAGTTGATAAAAATACTATAAATGGAAAACAGTTTTACATATATTATTTTGACCGACATGTGCTCCAGCCTAAGACACTAGCGCCAAGAGGAAAGCAATCGGCATCCTCTTAAATCACTCGAACACTTCATAAAAACAAATTTCAAATAAAAAGAGATATGCCATAGATCATGCTATTTCGATCTAAAAGGTCAGGGTTATAGTGTTTTGTCTCACTATAAGTCGACGATATCAAACTTGTTCGCCTGTACAGGTGAGAGAGACACGTGCAATTTACTATGTTTCATAAGTAAGCTAATAATTATGTATAAAAATATTCACCTGTCAAAACCGTGCCAATTATGGTCCCCATACCGCCAAAGGAAAATTCTGTTGCAAGCGCTTTCGTCATTTTGTCCACGCCCACAAATGATATGTTTATTGGAGTAATAAGGACATATGGGCTCCCAAAGCAAAGTCCAAATATTACTGCATACGCTATTTGCCCGGTAAATGATTTCGAATATAGGGGAAATAAAAGCGTTGCTAAGGCCGACACAATAGAAGTGATGCTGTATAATAGCACGTCGTCTATTTTATCGTTGTTTGTAGCGACCCCTGTCATGAAACGCCCGACGAGCGAGGCAGCACCGCAGGTTGATATGATGTACGCGGCTTGCATGTCCGTGACACCGTTTTGAAGGCAATAATTTGGCAAATACATGAATACTATCAATGTCCCATAGCATAACGCAAACATGCTTAACGTTAAACAAAATATGGATTTGGTTGTAAACACCCTGAAATATTGACGTAACAAGGAAGTTGATTTTTTTGATTTCTCTTTCCTATGGCTTTCTTCCAGGCGTTTTCTTTGTGAATGCTTCTCAAGCTTTGATGGGATCATGGCGGTACCGGCAACAACCTGTTGTAGTGTGATACAAGACAGTGTGATGAAGAAACCCGTCGAGCCAAACATATTTTTGGCCAACTGCACAATTGGTGTAATTCCCAGAATTCCAGCTGCAGATCCTGAGACTGCTATGCCTTGAGCCAAGTTCCGGTAACGCCGAAAATGAAACCCCAGTGCAACCATACTGGCTGTCCAACCGACCGCACCGCCAAGACCTATAAAGATGAAGAGATTATATATATATATACCAAGAGGTCACAACCTTAAACAATCTTATTACCATAGTATATACGTAAACATTCTGGCAACACTCTTTAATTATGGTTAAACAATAATTAATCTGAATGAAAATAGATAAATATTGCACTATAAGCTTAATTGTTACGTAGAAGAGCCGATAAGGTGTTGCCCTCTCAACCTTTAAAAACCCAACAACATTAGTAACGGTTATTTACATGAAACGGACTCGAGAATGATTCATATAATCTTTAAGCATTCTTTGTAATCGAGCTAAAATATATTGGTATGCACAAAAGATTGAAAAGATTGTCAAGGAAAACATATAAAACATCAATTAAAATCATGTAAATACGAGATAACAATGCTAAAATATGAACTTTTTGCCTTACTTCTATTTTGTTTTAAGTTCATTTATTTTACATCGAATGTGAAACAAGATCTTATAACTTGGACAAATCACGCTCGAGGTCTTCTGGGTAAAACCAGTACTAAGCATAATTGAATAAAGTGTCTTGCTCAAGGACACATAGCCATGGCGGAGGATCGAACCCGAATATCCGTTCTTGGGTCCGATTCTCTACCACTGGACAACGCGTTCCACATTCCAATCATCTAGACCATGTACATACGAAAACATGTTCAGATATGATTTATCATTTGTTTTACGTCTCACCCGTACTTAAAGATACAAAAGAATATGATTGAATGATTGATTGATTGATTGATGGAGTGACTGATTGGTTGGATATTTAGCGTCATTGTATGCCATCAGTACTAACAGAAGATCAGTTAACATAACCACTGTTTCCTGGGATCCTGGATAGTTAACCAATACTCGAGAACATTCCATCTACGTAAGTAACTGATAACTTTCTCACTTGAATCAGCTGTGAGAAACGAATGCAAATGTGACGAAATGCTTAAGATCCTGGATGATTAACCAGTACTCGAGCTATCTGATATCTGATAACTTTCCCACTTGAATAAGCGGTGAGAAACGAATTATAATTAGACGTCATGTCGTATATTAATCATCACGAAAACTGTGAACGGTGGTGATTCGAACTCACGACCCTTGGATATTGAAAGTCAAACGTGCTACCGACTGAGCTAATTAGACCGGGCTTTGCAGTCTAGAAGCTATAATTATAATAGACATATAGGCATGCACAATACTGAAAACAATACACAGTTTAGAACACAGCATTGGCAGCTAAGAATAAGAACGCAATACGGTAACAATAAATGTATTCACCAATCACAAAAACACACGCCACACAAATACGTATGCAGATGTGCATTATGTGCACGCCGTCCAATTCATTAAGATTGTAAACAAGTATGAAAACAAACGAAATGACGGGGGACGATCGTAAAAATGACAGTTTTAATACGCAGACTTTAAAGCTAATGTCGTACAGTTGATATAAACTTGCCTGAGATAATTCCGCATGAGAAGATCGTCAGCCCAAGGGACGGGGCAAATGCTGTTACCATATAGCCGGTAGTATACAGTATTCCACTCGTTATGACGGCTGTCCGAACACTGAACCTGTCCACAACGACACTAGAAATTGGCGCTTTAAGTAATAAATATTCAAACAGATAAAAGAAAACATCATATCATTTAACTTATATCGTACCGATATGCCGATGAACCTATACACAATTGTATCGATACTGCAGTATATAGGCGTATCTATATCATATCGATATACCAATATATCGATGCACTGATATTGTACCGATACACCAATACAATATATCAATGTACCGATATTGTACCGATATTCAAATATATAGATGTACCGATGTTTTACCAATATTATAATATATCTCTGTACCAATAAATATGTATATATATTTCACAAGCATTTTATTACAGTGCAATAACAATAACAATAACAATAACGGATAACGAAAAACGGATGACAATGACGATGACGATAACGATAACGATGACGATAACAATAACATTTACATTATCATTGACAATGACATAACGATAATGTTGGCGATATAGATGGCAATAACGATAACGATAACGATAACAATAACATTTACATTATCATTGACATTGACATTGACATTGACATAACGATAACGATTGAGACGCGATGACGATGACGATGACGATAATGACAACGATAACATTAATAATAACGATAACAGAAGAAATAGCAATAGCATTAACAACAACAACACCAATAACAATGACAATCATATAATTAACCTTTTCAATATTGTAAGAACCTATTTGAACAAATACAAATAAAAAAAGCTATCAAAGATAAAATAACCGAATACGTTCAAAAGCCAATTATTTTCTCATGCGGATTATTTAACCAGCCTTTGAAGTTAGTGCGGGATGTTTAGAGTCAGTCAACATCATTTTCTATCGATGTGCTAATTATCTTTAATTTTCAATTTTTAGTTTTTAACTGAATTAAATGGTGAATATATTTAAATAATAATAACAATCAGAATAGCTTAAACTGACATATGGTAATTTTGAAAAACAATTATATAACGGCATTCTAAACTTTTAAATATCTATAAGAATTTAAATGAAATTAAAATACTTCTGTATGTATAAATACTCCTGTATGTATGCATAACAAAGCAAAGCACGACGCAGTACATACAGTACGAAACGGCACTACACTGTAGGACGAACGCACGCAAGTACGAACAACACAGCCCAGCCAAACCCAGTCTTACAAACGCAGTGGAACCCAGTCGCGCACAGCAAACACTGGCTCTACAGCATTGGCTGCATATTACTAACTGCACATTACGGGCTCAACAGTACCGGCTACAGAGTATTGACTGCATATCACTAGTTGCACCGTACTGGCTACACAGCACTGGCTAAACAACACTGACTCAACAACAATGGCTCCACAGTACTGACTGGACAGCACTGGCTACATAGTACTGGTTACACAGTACTGGTACCACATCACTGGCTACAGAGTATTGGCTGCACAGTACGGGCTCCACATCACTTACTACAGAATATTGGCTGCACAGTACTGGCTACAGAGTATTGACTGCACAGTACTGTCTACACATCACTGGCTACAGAGTATTGGCTGCACAGTACTGGCTCCACATCATTGACTACAGAGAATTGGCTGCACAATACTGGCTACAGAATATTGGCTGAACAGTACTGGCTCCACATCACTGGCTACAGAGTATTGGCTGCACAGTACTGGCTCCACATCACTGGCTACAGCGTATTAGCTGCACAGTACTGGCTACAGAATATTGGCTGCACAGTACTGGTTCCACATCAATGACTACAGAGTATTTGCTGCACAGTACTGGCTCCGCATCGTTGACTACAGAGAATTGGCTGCACAGTACTGGCTCCACATCATTGACTACAGAGTATTGGCTGCACAGTACTGGCTACAAAGTATTGGCTGCACAGTACTGGCTACAGAATATTGGTTGCACAGTACTGGCTCCACATTACTGGCTACAGAGTATTGGCTGCACAGTACTGGCTCCACATCACTGACTACAGAGAATTGGCTGCACCGTACGGGCTCCACATATTGACTACAGAGTATTGGCTGCACAGTATTGGCTACAAAGTATTGGCTGCACAGTACTGGCTACAGAGTATTGGCTGCACAGTACTGGCTCCACATCACTGGTTACAGAGTATTGGCTGCACAGTACTGGCTCCACATCATTGACTACAGAGAATTGGCTGCACCGTACGGGCTCCACATATTGACTACAGAGTATTGGCTGCACAGTACTGGCTACAAAGTATTGACTACAGAGAATTGGCTGCACCGTACGGGCCCGACATATTGACTACAGAGTATTGGCTGCACAGTACTGGCTACAGAATATTGGCTGCACAGTACTGGCTCCACATCATTGACTACAGAGAATTGGCTGCACAGTACTGGCTCCACATCATTGACTACAGAGTATTGGCTGCACAGTACTGGCTACAGAATATTGGCTGCACAGTACTGGCTCCACATCATTGACTACAGAGAATTGGCTGCACAGTACTGGCTCCACATCATTGACTACAGAGTATTGGCTGCACAGTACTGGCTACAAAGTATTGGCTGCACAGTACTGGCTACAGAATATTGGCTGCACAGTACTGGCTCCACATCACTGGCTACAGAGTATTGGCTGCACCGTACGGGCTCCACATCATCGACTACATAGTATTGGATGCACAGTGCTGGCTACAAAGAATTGGCTGCACAGTACTGGCTCCACATCACTGGCTACAGAGTATTGGCTGCACCGTACGGGCTCCACATCATTGACTACATAGTATTGGATGCACAGTAGTGGCTACAGAATATTGGCTGCACAGTACTGGCTCCACATCATTGACTACAGAGTATTGGCTGCACCGTACGGGCTCCTCATCATTGACTATATAGTATTGGATGCACAGTACTGGCTACAAAGTATTGGCTGCACAGTACTGGCTCCACATCACTGGCTACAGAGTATTGGCTGCACCGTACGGACTCCACATATTGACTACAGAGTATTGGCTGCACAGTACGGGCTCCACATATTGACTACAGAGTATTGGCTGCACCGTATGGGCTCCTCATCATTGACTACAGAGTATTGGCTGCAAAGTACTGGCTACAAAGTATTGGCTGCATAGTACTGGCTACAGAATATTGGCTGCACAGTACTGGCTCCACATCATTGACTACAGAGAATTGGCTGCACAGTACTGGCTCCACATCATTGACTGCAGAGTATTGGCTGCACAGTACTGGCTACAAAGTATTGGCTGCACAGTACTGGCTACAGAATATTGGCTGCACAGTACTGGCTCCACATCACTGGCTACAAAGTATTGGCTGCACCGTACGGGCTCCACATCATTGACTACAGAGTATTGGCTGCACAGTACTGGCTCCACATCATTGACTACATAGTATTGGCTGCACATCACTGGCTACAGAGTATTGGCTGCACAGTACTGGCTACAAAGTATTGACTACATAGTACTGGCTCCACATCATTGACTACATAGTATTGGCTGCACATCACTGGTTACAGATATTGGCTGCACATTACTGGCTCCACATCACTGGCTACAGAATATTGGCTGCACCGTACGGGCTCCACATCATTGACTACATAGTATTGGCTGCATAGTACTGGCTACAGAATATTTGCTGCACAGTACTTGCTCCACATCACTGGCTACAGAGTATTGGCTGCACCGTACGGGCTCCATATATTGACTACAGAGAAATGGCTGCACAGTACTGGTTCCACATCACTGGCTACAGAGTATTGGCTGCACCGTACGGGCTCCGCATATTGACTACAGAGTATTGGCTGCACAGTACTGGCTCCAAAGTATTGGCTGCACAGTACTGGTTACAGAATATTGGCTGCACAGTACTGGCTCTACATCACTGGCTACAGAGTATTGGCTGCACCGTACGGGCTCCACATATTGACTACATAGTATTGGCTGCACAGTACTGGCTACAAAGTATTGGCTGCACAGTACTGGCTACAGAGTATTGGCTGCACAGTACTGGCTCCACATCACTGGCTACAGAGTATTGGCTGCACAGTACTGGCTACAAAGTATTGGCTGCACAGTACTGGCTACAGAATATTGGCTGCACAGTACTGGCTCCACATCACTGGCTACAGAGTATTGGCTGCACAGTACTGGCTACAAAGTATTGACTACATATTATTGACTACATATTATTGGCTGCACAGTACTGGCTACAAAGTATTGGCTGCACAGTACTGGCTACAGAATATTGGCTGCACACGACTGGCTCCACATCACTGACTACAGAGTATTGGCTGCACAGTACTGGCTACAGAGTATTGGCTGCACCGTACGGGCTCCACATATTGACTACATAGTATTGGCTGCACAGTACTGGCTACAGAGTATTGGCTGCACAGTACTGGCTACAGAATATTGGATGCACAGTACTGGCTCCACATCACTGGCTACAGAGTATTGGCTGCACAGTACTGGCTACAAAGTATTGGCTGCACAGTACTGGCTACAGAGTATTGGCTGCACCGTACGGGCTCCACATATTGACTACAATGTATTGGCTGCACAGTACTGGCTCCACATCACTGACTACAGAGTATTGGCTGCACAGTACTGGCTCCACATCATTGACTAATGATAATTGGCTGCACCGTACGGGCTCCACCTATTGACTACAGAGTATTGGCTGCACAGTACTGGCTACAAAGTATTGGCTGCACAGTACTGGCTACAGAGTATTGGCTGCACAGTACTGGCTCCACATCACTGGCTACAGAGTATAGGCTGCACCGTAGGGGCTCCACATCATTGACTTCATAGTATTGGCTACACAGTACTGGCTCCACATCACTGGCTACAGAGTATTGGCTGCACAGTACTGGCTACAGAGTATTGGCTGCACCGTCCGGGCTCCACATATTGACTACAGAGTATTGGCTGCACAGTACTGGCTACAAAGTATTGGCTGCACAGTACTGGCTACAGAATATTGGCTGCACAGTACTGGCTCCACATCACTGGCTACAGAGTATTGGCTGCACAGTACTGGCTACAAAGTATTGGCTGCACAGTACTGGCTACAGAATATTGGCTGCACAGTACTGGCTCCACATCACTAGCTACAGAGTATTGGCTGCACAGTACTGGCTCCACATCATTGATTTCAGAGAATTGGCTGCACAGTACTGGCTACAAAGTATTGGCTACAGAGTATTGGCTGCACAGTACTGGCTACAAAGTATTGGCTGCACAGTACTGGCTACAGAATATTGGTTGCACAGTTCTGGCTCCACATCACTGGCTACAGAGTATTGGCTGCACAGTACTGTCTCCAGAGCATAAGCTCCTTAGAGATGGCTGCCCAGCACTGACTCCTCAGCAATGGCTTATATCATTGGCTGCATAGCACTTGCACAACACACTGCACAGACAGTACCCAGCCTTGCTATGGTATTATTGTTGTTTCGTCAATCGCGAAAAAAAGTTAAAGGATGAGAGATTGGATTTTGTGGTTAATTAATCGATTATAATTGTTATTTACAACATCCTTTCGATTTCAAACTAAGTAGATTGAAATGTAAATTCTTACTTATTTTTTTTCCATAAAACAAATACTACTTTAAACTTAATTATTTTACTTCGATTGCGAAACAAATTTTTACAACTTAAGACAAATCATGCTCAAATGTTTCCAGAGTAGAACCAGTACTAAGCATAAACAAATACCAGTATCATTAATATTGTAAACTTTGTTTTTTTATAAAGATATGTATGACCCTTTAAGGACCCTATCAATTACCAATGGCATATACATTTATCGAATTCAGCCAATCAGCGGACATAGTTTTATTGAAGAGATTGAAATGCAAATTCTTAATTTGTTCAGATCTTTAAACTTTATTTTCAAACTTACCCGCCATGTTCATGATGGATGTGTGCAAGGCTCCCACCCATGCCGTGGTCGACTGACTCTCGTGGTAGGTATCCAGCAGCGTTGTGTGTATCAACCCCACTAGATAGTTTGTCCCGCCGCATACAAAGTTACCCACAAAGCAAGCCACCATAACTGCCCAAGACCAACCCGTATCCAGGTCGTTAAATACGTCCTGCATTTCTCGTTTTTTTAGGCAGTTTCTTTTAGATGTTTTCCTGTGCTACCTTTCTTGCTGCACATACTGCCCCTGTGTGTTGAAATATTATATGTATAAGGAGTCAAGTTTACACCCAATCAACTATTACAGTTCGGGCAAATTTTAAATAATTCGTCTTTCATTCCTTCGCTGGCATTGTTATGGTAATGTTCGGAATATGGCGGCAAAAGGAATAATGGCATGACGTCATTTGACAAAACGTCTCACACCACTATTACATTTCCCATAGGGCTCCATTTTAACATTTATGTCCAAAACACAGTTAAAAAACACAATCTGCAGCATGTGTCTGTGCTCAAATTTTTCACTGGTTCAAGATATAGAATTATAAAGGAAAAAAAGCATGCCTTGACGATTTTTTTTTAATTCAATGCTTGTGTGAGACCTATCAGATTCTAGAGTAATAATATGTCAACTATTCGCCCTAGATGCGGTTCGAACCAACAATTCTGAAATTACACATAATTGTCCGGAAAGCTGCTATCAGCATCAAATTTTCAGTGGTGACTTAAACTACTGACCATTTAACTAATGCTAGGTAAATGTAAATCACTGCAGTACAAAGCCCTGAAAAAAGGTTAAAAAGAGAACTAAAGTTTTATTTCTACCTCCTTCATCTGTCAGGAGTACTCAAGGGAGATAATAGTGGTGTGAATTTAAAATGACAAACAATTATATACAAAAATAGATAAAATTAGATTATTAGCGGTTTAGGATCGCTTTCAACGTTCTTTCAGTCATACCACACCAGTGCCTGCATGAGAAAGGACTGACACACGGGAGTATCATGCGGCAAACACATGTAATAATACACTGACAAGTCATATTATACTCGAATATCATGCCACAGTCCCAGGCATGTGGTACGATACCCCACCCAGTTATATAATATAGACACCGGCCCGACCAGACCTAGAACTATCCATTAAATGCTGAAATTTACATGCTGGTGATCGAACCCACACCCTCCTCGTGCGAGGATGGTGGTACTCTATATACAACTGAGGTTATATACTGAATAGAACAGCGAACCCGCCACTTTTGTATTTCAAATATCTTCGTCAAAATATTGAGTAGCGTTATTGAACGTTTATACGACATTAATCATTTTGCAGCCTTGGTCATTGTTATCATAAATGTCTTTTCTAATTCGAGTCCCAATGTCAAGGAAATTAATTTGATACTTTTTGAGAAAATACATATAATTTTAAATGGCGAGTTAGCTGTTCCGTTCAGTTGAAAAATACATAAAATGTCAGGTGGCGGGTAAGCTGTTCTGTTCAGTTGAAAAATACATAAAATGTCAGGTGGCGGGTTAGCTGTTCTGTTCAGTTGAAAAATACATAAAATGTCAGGTGGCGGGTTAGCTGTTCTGTTCCGTTGAAAATTACATAAAATGTCAGGTGGCGGGTAAGCTGTTCTGTTAAGTTGAAAAATACATAAAATGTCAGGTGGCGGGTTAGCTGTTCTGTTCAGTTGAAAAATACATAAAATGTCAGGTGGCGGGTTAGCTGTTCTGTTCAGTTGAAAAATACATAAAATGTCAGGTGGCGGATAAGCTGTTCTGTTCAGTTGAAAAATACACAAACTGTCAGGTGGCGGGTTAGCTGTTCTGTTCAGTTGAAAAATACACAAAATGTCAGGTGGCGGGTTAGCTGTTCTGTTTAGTTGAAAAATACATAAAATGTCAGGTGGCGGGTTAGCTGTTCTGTTCAGTTGAAAAATACATAAAATGTCAGGTGGCGGGTAAGCTGTTCTGTTCCGCGTTAAAAAATATATAAAATGTCAGGTGGCGGGTTAGCTGTTCTGTTCCGTTAAAAAATACATAAAATGTCAGGTGGCGGGTAAGCTGTTCTGTTCAGTTGAAAAATACATAAAATGTCAGGTGGTGGGTTTGCTGTTCTGTTCAGTTGAAAAATACATAAAGTGTCAGGTGGCAGGTTAGCTGTTCTGTTTAGTTGAAAAATACATAAAACGTCAGGTGACGGGTTAACTGTTCTGTTCAGTTGAAAAATACATAAAACGTCAAGTGGCGGGTTAGCTGTTCCGTTCAGTTGAGAAAATACATAAAGTGTCAGGTGGCGGTTTAGCTGTTCCGTTCAGTTGAGAAAATACATAAAGTGTCAGGTGGCGGTTAAGCTGTTCCGTTCAGTTGAGAAAATACATAAAGTGTCAGGTGGCGGGTTAGCTGTTCTGTTCAGTTGAAAAATACATAAAATGTCAGGTGGTGGGTTAGCTGTTCTGTTCAGTTGTAAAATACATAAATGTCAGGTGGCGGGTTAGCTATTAGTATTTAATATTGGGTTAAGCTACCTAGTCAAGATTATATAGCTTTACTTCGGTATATAACGACTTTCTTTCTGACAGTAAAAATGTTTAAACAATGTCATTTAGTGCCAAGTCTAGTAATAAGTTACGTATGATATAATCTGAAGGGAAGACATTTTAACCGGTTTCCTTTATTATTTAAACATAAATAATTGATGTTTTTGTTTCTCGTGCGAAGTGACCAAAATATCTATAAATAGACAGATGAAGGGCGGTTATGTTATTTGAAGATTGGAAGACATAGAGATCTTATCGATTAACATTTGTTTTTGAAAGTTGTTCAGTTGCCCACCCACTCACCCACCCGTTTTTAGTGACTGTTTTTATGTTTTAGCTTTTACATTCTTGTTATAAGAGGTACCCACTGGATCTACGAGTTAACAAGCAATTGATTATTACTTTACTGATGTATATGATTGAGATGTTTATTGTTGTTTTTTCTATTTTACAGTAATTGTTTTGTGACTGGATTTTGAGCCTAAACTAGAATTAAAGACAGCGATGTGTTTAGGAAAGTGAGAGCTTGTAAGCTCAGTGTATAGATTGTTGATGTTAAGGACAGCACCACTACAATAATACAGTGGAAATTGCTCAAGTGAAACATCGCTGGAAATATATTTTTATTTTAATTGGAAATATATTGTTCACTGAAATGAAAAGAATAAATACTCTATGTCTGCGCATATCGTCACCTATGAGTGTTATTTATAGCTTAACAGGATAAGTTATGTTTACTATACTATAAATAGATTTTGTTTGTCTGAATTTATGAAAGAAAACATAAAAGCGTATTTTACATCGCAAACGGTTTCCCATAGGGCGATGTCCCTAGAAGAGCGGTAGTCTGTTTAGGTTCGTGGGGGATAGTGCCTGATACAGATAGAAACAAATTGTAAGTGTCTTCTAGTTCTTTAGCGTGCTCGTTCTATAGCACCGTCACACGGGTCCTCGGTTTAAAGTCTCTTGCGAACCATTGTTAGTATTTCCAGGGAATCGAAGCCGCAACCCGAGACAAGACTAACTGTAATACTTCAAATATTTGATTCTTATTCATCAATGAAAGACACGTGATTCCCATTAACATGCAGATAATACTAATACTAATACTTATACTAATACTAAAACTAATACAAATTGATACTAATAATAATACTAATACTAATACTAATACTTATACTAATACTAATACTAATACTACTTCTACTACTACTACTACTACTACTACTACTACTACTACTACTACTACTACTACTACTACTACTACTAATAATAATGATAAAAATAATAATGATAATAATTATAATAATAATGATAAAAATAATAATGATAATAATGATAATAATAATAATAATAATAATAATAATAATAATAATTATAATAATAATAATTATAATAATAATGATAAAATAATAATAATAATAATAATAATAATAATAATAATAACAATAACAATAACAATAACAATAATGATAACAATTATAATAATAATGATAATTATGACGATTATAATAATAATAATAATAATAATAATAATAATGATTATAATAAAAATGATAAAAAAAATAATGATTATTATGATAATAATTATAATTTTGATAATGATAATAATAATAATAATAATAATAATAATAATAATAATATTTATACTAAAAATGATCATATGATGTAATATTTAATAAAAAAACTAATAATAATTATAATAATAATAATGATAATAATGCGAACTTCGTGAACTTCAACACACTGCCCAATGATTTTTCTATAAGCTCAGTTGGTGATTTTGAGTTGTTTTGTGCTTTTGTTTAAGTTGTAATAACTTGTTTCATGATCAGTGTAAAATATTTACGTTTAAAGCTTACATTACAATGTGGCCTTCTATAACATAGAGTCGTGTCATTTTCACAAAGCAAATTGTGATTAAAATATTATCCTTTTAAATAGATCATTGTTGTACCGCCTAACTAACAGGTACCATGCAAAATACATAATATATAACACCTATCTGATTGGATGTCTATTTGACAGACAGACTTAAACAAATCAAGGTTAGATCTGAGATATTGGACAAAAATAACTCTTACAGCAAAGTAGTATGGTCAAACAACATCAAACTTAGAAAAAACTGCGCCACACATTTACCAAGTTAGTCAAGACATAGATTAAGCGTGATAGAATGGAATGAAAGGAATTGTGTTTCTTAAATCCCAACTGGTTTTCATAAATAATACCAGATGTATCGACAGCAGACTAAAGCTGATTAATAATGTATAGAGTTCAAATAGTCTAGATCAAGAAGGAGAGATAGAAAGATTCCTTACATAGAAATTGGTGTTATTATCTTAAGGTTCCAAGCCTATAATTTGCATATTGTTATCTTTTAAAATGTATTTTCGCAATAAAACCAATAAAATCATAAAATTAAAATATGCTGATCATAAAAAGCTATAAAATGAATTGAGTTGAGATTAAGTTTATATACTCTTGAAATGGAAACCGGTAGATATAATGGAAATGACCATTAAAATAGATTGTGAAAATGGTGTACTCAGAACGAAGTCGAAACGGAATATCACTTCTTACTTAATATGTTGTACCAAGTATACTGATATTCTAAATAAATACTTAAGCTATTAAGCTAGGTCCTCATTAAATACATTTAATTCTATAGTTGCTTCTAAGATTAAACATTTGCTGTAAAGTCTCCATATTTATAAAAGAAGCCTTCTGTAGTCGTAAGACTATTTTGAATAACGTAATTACCTTATGCAATGATTCACATATTGTTGTTTATATTACATATAAATATATATATATATAACCTGTATTATTCTGTAATGTTGCTGTTTTTGCCATAACCAATGTAACAAAATTTTGGAAATGGCTAAAGGTATTATGCTGCCGATTTGCTAATAAAAAAACTTGAAACGTGTTGTAATTCATGAACTTTCTTCTTGTGGGGTCGGTATTTAATCCGTTTATTTTGCCTTAACGTAATATCCAACGACCTCGTTAACGATGCGGGATAATGATCGCTAATGCTACAATGACACAGAGCATGTCCTTTACTAATGAGGTCTGGCTATGTCATTGTGGTATAGATATACTGAACGGGACAGCTAACCTGCCACTTATTTATTTCCAATATCTTCGTCAAGTTATTGAGTAGCGTTACTAAAGTTTGTATATGACCCACGAAGACAAGTATGTATTGTTCTTCCTTATTTTAGTCCAGATTTCAATGATATTGCTTTGATACCTTTTTTTTTTTTAAAATAAATAAATAAAATATCAGGAACATAAAACGTTGGGTTGCATGTTAGCTGTTGCGTTCAATATATAATGATCTATAAAAAATAGTATATGACCCACGAAGACAATTATGTATTGTTCTTCCTTATTTTAGTCCAGATTTCAATGATATTGCTTTGATACCTTTTTTTTTTTAAAATAAATAAATAAAATATCAGGAACATAAAACGTTGGGTTGCATGTTAGCTGTTGCGTTCAATATATAATGATCTATAAAAAATAGTATATGACCCACGAAGACAATTATGTATTGTTCTTCCTTATTTTAGTCCAGATTTCAATGATATTGCTTTGATACCTTTTTTTTTTTAAAATAAATAAATAAAATATCAGGAACATAAAACGTTGGGTTGCATGTTAGCTGTTGCGTTCAATATATAATGATCTATAAAAAATAGTATATGACCCACGAAGACAATTATGTATTGTTCTTCCTTATTTTAGTCCAGATTTCAATGATATTGCTTTGATACCTTTTTTTTTTTTAAAATAAATAAATAAAATATCAGGAACATAAAACGTTGGGTTGCATGTTAGCTGTTGCGTTCAATATATAATGATCTATAAAAAATAGTATATGACCTACGAAGACAATTATGTATTGTTCTTCCTTATTTTAGTCCAGATTTCAATGATATTGCTTTGATACCTTTTTTTTTTTAAAATAAATAAATAAAATATCAGGAACATAAAACGTTGGGTTGCATGTTAGCTGTTGCGTTCAATATATAATGATCTATAAAAAATAGTAAGTGTATTAGTCATTTGATAGAGGTTATATTCAAGAGCAATAATTTCCCATTTGTATTTTCAAAATAACCAAGCTCTTAATTTTGGATAATAAATGTATATGGTTCTACTCAGATTCATTCTGAGGTCCTCCTTTACCAATAAAACTGAATGAACAAAGTATGACATGTCTTGTGTTGAAAATGCCGTTAAACACTATCCCCGCACAAAGGAAATGGAATAATAATTAAATTGATATTGATTTTATTAGCTTTTACAAGTATGATTGAAAAATCCCAGGAAATTGCAATTTATAATTCTTCTTTGTAATCATTTTCTGAGATTTCGCAAACGAGCGTGACACCAAATTTAATTATTTTTTGCATTCATTCAGTGAAGGACCCAAAATGAAAGAAGCGAAATTTACATTTTACTGTTTGTCAGCCTATGCGCTACCATCATATTATGAGAAATGTAGGGGCCATGTAACATATAAGAGGGTTTTTCTGTTCAGTGTGTACACTGTTGATAAAATGAAAATAGACGTCAAAAATAATGTATATTGTATAACCTCAATTTCCAAGCATCACATTTTATTCTAAATTCACAATTCAAACATGACAATTCTTTCAACATGTTCAAAAATCATTAATAGTGCCATTCAAATAAAAAAATGAGCATTAAAATAAAGCAAATGCATTTTTGAAGAAAAATAAACAAGGATTATTTCTTACCGCCGCGGAAACATTTCCTGTTTCCAATTGTGGTGCCATGCCTTTATATTTGAACTTTAGTAAAATGGATATTAAC
The DNA here is from genome assembly GCA_029582155.1 of Panopea generosa. Classification (NCBI taxonomy): domain Eukaryota; kingdom Metazoa; phylum Mollusca; class Bivalvia; order Adapedonta; family Hiatellidae; genus Panopea; species Panopea generosa. Next base: position 38,675,119 of record CM055902.1, read on the forward strand.
ATATGTGTCTCTATTAAACATGTATATTGATTTAAATAAACTAAACGTATGTTTGTATGCATTAACATTTTTTTAAGAATCTAATTAGTTAAATAAATATTAGTAAAACTTGAAATAGGTCAGTTATAATGACATAACACAAGAATGTCCGTCTAAAATCGCTCACATAGATTGTTTCATTTGAACTCAAAGCACCCCATGCCAATTAAACTTGAATGATTTTCACCCGTGAAAACCAAACTACAGAAATATCATTTGCAAAACACCATATTTGTACTAATACATTTCGTGGAATTTGAAACACTTACCAGACCAAGTTCTAATCTGATTCCATTATTTACTACTCCTTAGTATTCCAATAATGTCAAACTGACAACCAGAGAGCGAATATTTTACAATGGAAGCAACGTGTCCAATTAATGCCCTGTTATAATATAAACCGTCGAATAAAAGCAATACATAGCGTGGAAAGTTTAATAATAATATCACAATAGCTATACACAGTCGTTTTGTGTTCTTTTAGTCAATGCTCAGTTTGTAGGTGTGTTTCTCCAATTGGGGTTATTCAGATGTTACTACACGACAGTGTGCGGCTCTGTCGTGTTTTAATGTCTTTGATACACATGTTCGGTTGCACCACTCAAAGAGAGTATTCACTCACGCGTAATGCTGTTATCACTACAAGACAATGGTCATGATGTCCATTAATTAACATCTCTAGTACACGTGCTTCTAAATTATGTGTACACATACTTTCTCTATATTTTAACCGAGTATAAAATGAATAATAATAATAATAATAATAATAATAATAATAATAATAATAATAATAATAATAAAAAAAAAAAAAAAAAAAAAAAAAAAAAATAATAATAATAATAATAATAATAATAATAATGATGATAATGATAATAATAAAAACAATTTTAATTAAAAAACAACAAGCCGTGGCGAAGGATCGAACCCAGGACCCTCCAATCATGGGTTCGGTGTTCTACCATTGTACCACGCGCTCCACTGGTTAATGAAAGCATGTTTTCATTTCAGCATTTTGAACATCAATCAACAGTAAATAAATGATCCTTAATATGATACTACAAGTTAACAAACAAGTATCTGATCAAAAGATTACATGACAGAGCACAGCAGGTCCAGCGACTGGGTTTACCCATGCCTACATGTCCCCCGCTATACCCACATATATGCTACTCTTCACGGGGTGAACACTGCTTGACAAAAACACATCCAAGATAGACACATACATACAGGTATGCATTTTTAATTGTTATTATTATTATTGTTTACTAGTGCTTCGCATACTGCGGTATACGACGCAGCACATATCTAAGGAAAAAAACATGAAAACCATAAACTCTGACTTATTCAGCTATTGCAAGGGTTGGGAATCCGTTGGACATTTCGATCAGTTATTGCTCAGGGTTGTTTTTACAAAATTCTGCATTTTTTTTGGGAATCCCGATCATTTCAGCCATTCAACCGCACTGAGTTATAGGTTAAACTTATTTATTTTACATCGATTGTAAAACGAGTTATAACAACTTAGAGACAAGTCACGCTCAGTCTTTCTGCGTAGTACCAGTATCAAGCGTTTGCAATAAAGAAATTCTTGCTCTTAGACATCGCATTGGCGGAGGATCGAACCCACGACCCTCCGATCTTGGGGCCGATGCTCTACTTGTAAACTGCACATGGAGAATCGTTATTATTGCAAAGCAGTAATTAATGATGAGTAATATTATATGGTCCGCTTGAACATGACAGATGCACTTACTATATTATTCATAGAAACAGTCGGGTCCGATAAGCTCAGTCGGTTACGCGTCTGACGATCAATCCAGGGGTCGTGAGTTCAAATATCTCCGTGATGATTGATATACGACATTGCGTCTCATTATCATTCGTCTCTCATCGGTGATTCAAGTGGGAAGATATCAGTTACTTGCGGAGATGGAGTGTGCTGGAGTTAACATTTCAGTGGTTAGGTTAACTGATCGTCTGTTAGACCTCGATGGCATGATAATGACGCTTAATATCCAATCAATCAATCATGGAAACAGACATGTTTCTAGCACAGTGGATTATTTATTAACGAATGTCATTATTTTCAATTTCTTCATGATGTGAATACTTTCGACATAACCGAGTTTTAGTATCATTGTCCGTTTATGATTTAAGCATAATGTATTGCTTTTATGTATGCATGGAATAACAAAAGCATTAGGCCACAATTTATCTTATAACATGAAAATCGGCCCTTCTCAACAACAAATTAGTTTCATAAAACAATCAAGATGGCAATAACACATATTCATAATGGTGAAAAAAGAAAAAAATGAGTCCAAAAGTTCTCTACAATTACTAAATTCTAAAGAGACAAAATATTTTTAGATGATATAAATAAATAAATTCTCTTACAGCAACTGAAACCATTAACGGTAGTACACAACAGCATCCTACCATAAAAAACAGCACCGAATTCAATGAAAATTACCGGAAAGAAAAATAAGAATTCATTAAATCTAAACGCCATCATACCACTGCATACTGATGAAAAAAAGACGGTATTTTTTTATTGAATCGTAAACAATTTACATGTGTTAAAAAGAATATCCAATATTAGTAAGATGTTGTCCAACTTTCTCAGCCAATCAAATCGCTCATTTTTGTTAAAAATTAAACATGCCATTTTGCATAAAAAGTCATCACCGTCAGTAGATGTTGACTTTCTTTTTCAGCCAATCAAATCGCTCTTTTTTGTTAAACATTGAACATTCCATTTTGCATAAAAAGCCATCACCGTCAGTAGATGTTGACCTACTTCTTCAGCCAATGAAATCGTTCCAGGAACGAGATAGCGGATCATCATCTAAGCCCGTAAGAAGTTACATGTAGTTTCCATATAACCTCTAACCTATACATATTATACAAAAAAAAGAAAGATAATCTGTATTTCTTTAGCAAAAGTCGCCATGGAAATTTGAGAAATATATTAATAAAAAAACAAAACTTGTACACGTAAATCTTAAGCATGGCGATTGCGTCACGGTTTACGCACGTGCTGTAACGGTAAGTAATGAGCATGGACTTCCCTTTAAAAAGGCTTCACCTATATCGCCGATATGTTTTTCAATCTTAGCAGTAAAACTGCACATTAATACATCAAACACCATATATTATGGATATTTTATTCATTAACTACATTGTATTTTGTCTCTGTGGTGTAACATTCTTAAATTTTGTTTACCAAATACTAAATCGGCCAGTATCGGGGTAGGCTAAAACATTGACGAATACAACGGAAAATGCCGATCTGTGTTTTGGCGAATTTCTCATAAACAGAATAAACCAACCATTATCTTCAAATAGGACCTTCCTTTGTGATTTAATACAATTTTCATTAATTACTGAACTGAACGTTATAGGTGATGCATCTTTAAAGAAAACAACTTATGAATAAATTTCCATATTAAATACTCTACCGTATTCATCTCGAGTCTTTGTATAAAGACGCTTTTGTATATATAAACACACAAAAAAAGACAATCCTTTATATTATAACAGGAAATCACTTTAGTAATATAATAAGCGATCTTATTTTCGTTAATTATGCGAAATAAATTACATAACTTGTGTAAATGCACGATTCGGGTTTCGTGACAAGTGCGCTACGCTGTATATTGCATGTACATTGTATATTGAATATAACTCAATCGATAAACAATAACGTGTAATCATCGGACACAGGACCGGGCCCGGGGATCATCCGCCCATGCTGCGTAGTGCGAAGTTTGACATAGACAGACTTCGAGTGTGAGTTGTCTAATGTCTTAGATGTAGGAACTTGTTTCAGAATCGATGCAAAATAATTACATAATATAATATAATCATAAATTTACAACTGAATTTGAAGAAGACGTGACGATTTAGAGACTATTCGAATCTAAGCAACCAGAATTGTAATCGGTACAACAAAATTAGTGTTCATTTATAAACTCAATGAATTTAATATAAGAGAAGGTCCTTTTTTAGAACTGTATTAATTCTGACCGTTAACCAGAACACAATAACTACTATTCCGTATCCCACATTTGCCTAGATCACATGCGGCTATGAACAAACTGTTTAAGTCAGAACTACCGTCTAAACAGAATAAAACATTGTTGAAAATCAATTTTACTTGGGTAGTGAAATTGAAAACACCTATCCATGTTCTACTGTCCTATGTGTCTATGTGTCGACGTGCCGTAAAACATCATTCATTCATTCATTCATTCATTCATTCATTCATTCATTCATTCATTCATTCATTCATTCATTTATTCATTCATTCATTCATTAAAGGGATTTCCTAGCTTGGCCTTCGCTCCTAGGTTTGACTAAAATAGATTTCCTGCTTAAAAATGAAAACTATTTTGTGACGTTTTAAATGAGTCACGTGGTTACTTTAAAATGTATTTGATCCGTTGTATTGACTACGTATTATTGTTTCAGTTTAGAAACAGTCTCACTGACGGAGTGATGGTCGTCTGGCAGTATTTTTTTAGATTTGGGATCTCAGGTCAGTTTCAATACTCCGTTTAAAATATCTTATTTTGTCATGTTTGGGTGATGATGATGATTTATCGTCATAATCATCATCATCATCATCATTATCATTATTGTTATCCTCCTCCTCATCATCCTCCTCCTCATCCTCATCAACATCATCAGTATTAACATTATCATCATCATCATAATGATCAATTTCATCATACATCATCATTATGACCATCATTATCATCATCTTCATCACCATTAATATCTCATCATCATCATCATTATCGTCATCATCATCATCATCATCATCATCATCATCATCATCATCACCACCACCACCACCACCACCACCACCACCACCATCATCATCATCATCATCATCATCATAATCATCATCATCATCATCACCACCATCATCATCACCATCATCATCACCATCATGAGATAATGATGGTGATGAAGATGATGCTAATCATCATCATCATCATCATCATTATCACCATCATTAGCATCATCTTCATCACCATCATTATCTCATCCTCATTATCATCATTATCCTCCTCATCATCATCATCATTATCACTAGCATCATCATCATCACCATCATTATCATTCAGTATTATTCTAATATTTATCTTTTTATCATTTTCTTATTGTTTACAATTATTATTATTATTAGAAGTAGTAGTAGTAGTAGCTGTAGTAGCAGATCTGGTTTCATCAGTATTATGATGATTATAAACATTTATCAATCGAACATCATAACATACTTAATTATAATCACTCGCTATCAGTCATTAATCAATGCATTATTCAAACAGATATGTAATCCTTTGCATAATTCAGTCATATGTGTTATCCTTTTGCTGCATAATTCAAACAGGCTTTTTCTACACATAGCATTATTAAATAGGACAAAATGTCGAAACATTAATTATGAAAGTGTAAAATTATACTATTATCTATATACAAATATTGAATAGCGTCAACCTGCACTAAAGCAAAGATTGAAAAAACAAAGACAGCCCAATGTTGTCAATTTCAACAATGTTTAGACGACGGTAAGTCTTCATCTCAAGTAGTATTTTTTAGGACAGAACAACTACATGATTATTGTAATTATAACGCAAGTCGTAAAACGGGTATAATAGAACTATATAGCGTGAAGATACGTACCAATCAATGTATAATACATTGCTCAGGGTTATCTAAGTTAAGATAATTAAAACTAAAGACGTTAACTACACCTGTGTACTAAAGAATGTCCCATTCATTCTACAAGCAGCTGTCGAAGCGGAAGGACGTGTTTACCGGAGCTCCAGTCTGCAAAGTGGGTCAACACCGTATAACACGATTACTGATAATCTATGTGAGCAGATGATGATGATGATCGATAAACAACAACGGATGTCTTTGCATTGATGATTGCTGGAGACATCTATTTTAAAATGTCATTGTTTTTACGTTTTTAACGTGACCCTAGAAAGGATTGTTTCGACACAAAGAATTAACCAGCAGTTCTACAAACAGTGATACAACAAATGACAACCGGCATATCAACGACTAAACGGCGGTGTACTCAACCAACGGGGAACCATCAAGAATCAATCTAATCAACTACCTTCAAGAACCGACCAACTCAACGAATTTACTTAGACAACTAAACAATCGACATAAAGAATATACATCTTATCCAGCCAATGGTGCAGCACCGGGAGAAGTAGAGACCCTTCCGATGCTGTCCACTGGCTAATTAATCAGCCTATCCTGCTCGCCAAAATTACAAGGATCAAAGTGCGAGGGTAAAGAAAAACTAACGACGAATGTCCAATTGCGCTTTATATTATAAATGCAAACAGTTCAAGAACGTCTCTGGTATGCAGGGCTCTGAAAAGTACAAAAAAGGGAAAGTAATTCTGTAAAAGAACAACCGAAAGTTATACCCCTTTTCACTGCATACCGCGTAATTGTGCTACAGACATTGAAAGAGTTATCTTTCTTGGTTTTGAGTTATGTTTCGGAAAAGCAAAGTTCAGATAATTACAAAAAGATCAGTAGTTCTGATAATATTTATAACATAGAGTTATACCCCTTTGTACTACACACGTCATAATTGTGGTTAACACGTGTACATAATTTGAAAGAGTGATTTCCATGATTTTCAGTTATTTTTTTGGACAAGCAAAGTTCAGAAAATTACAAAAAGGAAAGTAAATCTATAACAGAACAAACTATAGTTACTAGTATTTCCTTTTACACTGCCCATCGCATCATTACAAGTGTACATAATTTGAAAGAGTAATTATTCGAGGTTTTCAGTTATGTTTCGGATAAGCGGAGTTCATGGAATTACAAAAAGGGAGGTAATTCTGTAAAATAACAATCTATAGTTATATCCGTTTGTACTACACATGTCATTATTGTGCTTAACAAGTATACATAATTTGAAAGAGTGATTTTTCAGTTATTTACCGGACAAGCAAAGTTCAGAAAATTACATAAAGGGAAGTAATTCTGTAAAAGAACAACATATAGTTATACCCCTTTGCCACTTCGTTGTGATTTATGAGTATACATAATTTGACAGAGTTATCTTTCGTAGTTTTCAGTTAAAGCTGAACAAACTGGGCGACGGATTAATCATCACTGTATTAATACTGCTGTTAATAGTTTTAAATAAACTAATTCCGTAGATAGGATACAGTATTACTAATCAATTAATTTTCAATATAGGATTAAATTCATTTTTTCTGTTTTTTATGCATGTGTAAAGAATGTCGAATCGCGCACAAATCGAATACAGTCAGATTCTAGAATTCCAATTATGATGCTGATATATATATTTAATTTGATACTCCCCAAATGAAAAGACATTTAAAATAGATATAAATGCTGCAAAGTAACGCGTAGGAATACATCACTTCTGTCCTGGCTGACATTAAGTCACTAGACCTTCATGCTTTTATATCATTTTTCCTGTCGAATAAATTGGTCTGTTGGATTTTTTTGTCAACGACTAGCATTCACGTTCGGACTAGGATTGTGTTCAATGGTACAAGATATTGCATCGTTACATCTCAAATATGAACAACTTATGAACTATATTCTACTTCATTATGGCGCCCGGTTAAAATCGTGCAAACCAAAGAAATCAATAAAACAATAAACCGAAGAAAATAGCTAACAACTTATTTTGTTGTATTATATTATCAAAATAAGTGTGGAACAGTAGTGTACATCATTTTCTTTGAATTATTAAACCAGTCATCAAATTGTCGATATTTATTTGTTTACGCGAGAAACGTAAAAAAAGGAGTCCGTTGCCAGGGGTTTTATCGAAAATTAAAAGTCTTTTAAAATTGACATTTTCCAATTAAAATGCTTTAAATACAGCGAATGTGCCAATAGCGTATCAGTACCAATAACGGATCAAAAAATGTTTAATTGTAAATTTTCGTCAAAACTACTATGATAATCAAATTAAAAATATAACTGTCATTCACATTACATTTCGAACTTCAGATAAACAAAACGAGAAAATAAACATCCGTACTGTATGACAATGATCGCGGAAAGGCTTTTTCACCCATTCCGTTGACACCGGCGATTTTACCTCGTATTAAACCGAAAGCAGATTTGTTCTCTGCATATCTCCATAACGAAACGAGGTGTGTACATACTTTTGAGTTTTATTTGATGTCACTACAACAACAAATGGCGTATCACTTGATTTTGTTTTAAAAAATATTGTCACGAGTTTACCGAAGGATTAATACAAGCCTGTCTCAGTACAATTAGAGGATCACATTTTGGCTGCGTGACGTTTTTTAGGGACCAGTTATCAACCAAATGGCATTACAAACTTGAAAAATTTGGGTTATTTTGATATTCATCTTTTGGTGAGCAGTCAAAGACCTCTTTTAATGTTATTACAATACGCCTACTGTCCGTACGTGCGTCTGTCTTCATGTTTACAAGTACAGTCAAACTTGCAGTAGAGACCACTTGTTATAAGCGACCACTTTAAATCCCCCCCAACGAATTTCATTCATAATTATACACGCAATAAGCGACCACTTGCTCTCTGCGACCATCAACCACTTAAAATCCATCAAATTTCAACAAATATCCTTAACCATACGACCATGAATACACGAGGTGTGAAATTTCAGCATCATGCTTTATGTACGTGACAAATGTGTAAGTGTAAAATTGTCGGATCTCCGAGGTAACGTGCTAAAAATAACCCGAGGCCAAATACTGCAGTGTCTCGTGGTAATTGTTCGATAACAAGTTATAGAGTTAAAACACTTTAACCCCAATTATATATCAACGTTTGATCATTAATAATGTCCTGTGTACATTAATGGCGACGCCAACATATGCGCTATTTGCGCAACGTTTTTTGGCGTTGTTGCGGTTACGCAGTCGGTAGAGACGCCATTATAACTGTGCAAGGCACTGACGCCGTGGGGGGCCGTGGATTCGAATCTCCAAAGTGGCAAAAATTATTTCCGAAATTGTCCATAGTCAGGTGAATAAGACATGTGTCACTTCTCTCCATTGAGTCATTTAAAGTAGGAATAATACAAAATATTGAATATAAATATCATAATACCCGCCTATGTCCTGTGTACCTTAATGGCGACGCCAACATATGCGGTATTTGCGCAACGTTTTTTGGCGTTGTTGCGGTGGCGCAGTCGGTAGAGACGTCATTTTTAATGTGTTGGCGCTGACGCCGTGGGGCCGTGGGTTCGTATCTCTAAAGTGGTTTGTCAGTTTGTCATTGTTTGCATGGACGGTTTGAAAGTTTGTCACGACAAAAATGAGTAAACGTAAGACAATGAATATCAAGGTTTATTTGACTGGGTTTCAATATTGTTGTTCCATACTGTGATATTCTATAAACGTTGCCTTGTCTTCAGCAGAGAAAGTGTCTAACGTTAGAACAGCGGGTGAAAGTCCTAAAAATGATGGAAACGTACATGCATTATGTAAGACAAAAAAAAGACCAACAATTTTTTTTACCCCAATAAGAGACCACCTGCCTAAAGAGACCACTTTTCATATTTCCCTTTAATGGTCTCTTAAGACAGGTTTGACTGTAATGAAAATTGGATGGAATTTGATGTACTGCAGTAGCGCTTTCGTTAGGGGCGTACTAAACTCTAACAAACATATCTTTTTTCTATAAAGTTTGAAGCTATAAGACTAAAAACAATGTTGACTCTTTAATGCCATTTCCTGTGGCCTTCTTCACCGTAGATGGTCGGGGGAGGTTATTTGAACAAAACGAAAGGCCCGTTGACCATATTTGCAGAGAAAGAAGAGGAGTCAATGTCGGTGTGACTAAGTGTAATGGCAAGGCGGGTATGGGTCTGTGAGTTTTTAGATTTATTAAAAAAACATTGTAAAGAAAGAAAACCAGAAGACATCCTTAAGAGACGGTAGGTCTTGGCGTAGTTGGTATGATGCTTTTAAAATTAGAACCTCTTATATCATATCAACGCGATCTGAGACCCCATTGGATCTGAGAAGATCACAGGCCACAAATGAGGTGACAGATAGTTGGTACAACACATTAAGAGCAAACGATTTACTTTGTAAACCAAACAGAATCTGGAATACCGATGAAACGGGCTTTAACATGGGCAGCAACACGGCAAAGGTCATAGGTCCAAGCAAAAGTGATGTCCGCGTTCCCCGGTCACATCACTGCTTGGGAAAAAGCGTTTAACTGTCATGTTTTATAAAAATGCATCGGCGCAAATGATACCACCATTTTTCTTTTTAATTGACTAGTCCCAGAATCTCGTTTAACATCACACTGATATACCATTTGTTACAGTAGTGTGAGAGAATATCAATTTAGAACGACGATATAACACGGATACTTCGTTAGTGGTGAGGTTCAAAATTGAGTATAAGTTTGGTGTTTGTCTAGTTATGAAAACTCATTCATATTGAATTGGTTACATCTGTTAGTTTCTTTAATTTGTTATGTTACTGATCATTAAAATTATCTGAAATAAATAAGTTTCAACTGTTTCGTAAATTGCTTTACCATAATAAACATAACATTTATTAATTGATTTAACAATTTACACGTAGACATTGAAATGGTGTGTGAAGAAATGTTTAAATAATTCTGAAGTATTTATTGATTTTTCCTCTATCTACCAAACTTAATTCTTATGTACTATGCAAGCAGTATTCCAATATTTGCACCGGAAATGCATCATGAAACAATGGCGAGGAATTATTTACTTGTCTATATGATGATCTTTTCAAGCTTTTCAGTCACACTTATCCAGGCATGTATAGCTAAAATACTTCTATACTGTCAGTGCAAATCATGGTTTGATGACCCCATTTGGTCCAACAAAAAATATAATAATCGAACTGAAAAATAGTGTTGTTTTAACTTGCTGAATGATTTTGGAAAATAATTTTCCTTCAGTTTTACCAATGAACTGTAAGACTACAAGGTGCTCTCGAAAATTTCTGTTTACCTAAGCTTATCCTAAAAAAAATATTTGTTTGCTATGCTCCGACCAGTATTTTTCATGCGGCTAGGAAGCTAGCATTTTTTTTTCATTAGCCAAATTTTGACTTTTTAAACAAACATGGACAGAAATCATGAAAGTCAATAAAAAGTTTGGGTAGCTGCAATTGTGAGTGAGTTGGTAGGAGCACGGTAATCAATTTTTTAAGAACGGTCCAACCTCATATAAATTTAACTGTCTGTCAGTGCCCATGGACAAGTCAATATGATGTTTTGAGCTCTTCCCTGAGGACGGAGAAAGCACTTATATCTCATGAACCGATAATGGCGTAGTTGATCCGTTATTGGTGCTTACACAGCCTCTTGTAAAATATAGATACCCATGTAACGGTGAACTAGTTCAAGGAAAAGTTGGCTGGAATGTTCAGGGGGAATATTTTTTTTCAGTTAACATATTTTCAAAAATACTTTATGCGGTTAGATTTGTGTATGCAGCGATTGTTTCATTAGTGATCCGCTATTGGCACGTTCACTGTACATAAATGATAATGGGGTTGAAATTATTGAATTATGCTCATTTTACCTCTAAGTTAGTATTTACAAATATTCGTTTTTTTGTATAACCTTCGTACGTTTAAATAATAAGCATAATGACTCTTATTAACGACAGAACTCGTTTGAATTCAATCTTCCATGAAGCCCTTCTTATCTATACAAAAAAAACCCCGATATATTTAACATATAAACACAAGAATAAAAAAACAAGAATCATGAATGTATATCAATGTTGATGGGAGCTACCCGATTTATTATCTTTTCATGTTCATGCTTCCATTTGTACTCTGAGAAAAAAGACTAGCATAGAAAAAAAGATACCTCAGCTCCGTAGAAATATTACAGCGTGCACAGTATTCCCGTGGATATATATAGAACTCCTATAGCAGTGTTCTGACAAGGTCACCACACTATAAACACAGTGATGTTAATACTAATAGTCGTGATTAACGTCACGAGAGCTTCTAATATAATCAGAAATATTTGTTAGCTCCTTCCGATGTCCAAGTATGAACTGTTGCATAAGCGACGGAATATTTCATTTTATAGCCGGCTGTGTAACACAGCATACAGCACCAGCCACGTTCATGTAATGGGTATAACGCCGCATTATATGCCGATGTCAAATCAATATAAACAGAGGAGGCAGCCGTGGTAAACTTTACATTTGTAAATATAGTGCGTGTCACGCTTTATTTGTTACAAAAAATGCAGAATATCGGTAGAATAAAGAAATATGTTAGGTCTAACATTTTATATTATTTTTGAAATACATTTAATATAAACAAAGATCTGTCGTGCTGATAGTAATTTCTGTATTATATATATGTGACATCATAGTTTTTATGACATCATATAGAATGTGACTTCAATTTACATTTTGATGTCCTGTATTAATGGCCTAAAATTCTTAAATATATAACGAATACTTCAAATAGAAGAAATATGTCAAACAGAAGCGATAACAAAGGGTTCAGTTTGCCATGGTAACTAAAAAGCAAACCATGCATACTCTGAAGTATTGTAAAACAGTCAATACAAACATACAATTTATATAAATGAGTTCTTTCGTTAATAAAACACTTTATTATTACTATATATATATAAAGAGAGAGAGAGAGAGAGAGAGAGAGAGAGAGAGAGAGAGAGAGAGAGAGTTATATATATATATATGTTATGTGTGACTAGTCAATCCCAGAACCAGATGTCACTCGAATCAGGTTCATTAACCCCCAATGAAGAAGCAGGGAATTCTATGCCTGTCCCCCAATTCATAGCAGTTAAACGTTTACTAAACTGCGACATCATTCAAACTTTCAGTTGAAGCAATTGGCAAATCAACGTGTCCAAAAATGGCTTTCCCAACACTGCTATTTAACGGAGTCAATCAGGAGAGCTGTGTCCGTCTACAGACTAACGTGTGACTATCAATAAAAATACAAATTATTTAGGAAACATGATACCGCTGACCCACTCTCGCTCGTTACCCCGTTGTACAATCATAAAAATAGAAGTTTTTAAAAAGCATCCATACCAGATATCCTCTTGACAATACAGTCGCATCTTCATGTGTAAAGTACGTAAAGTGTTATATACTCGTGTGATTTAAATTATATAAAACATTTGATAGATTGACTGACTGAATATTTAACGTCATTTTTATGCCATCGATGGCTAATAGACGATCAGTTAACCTAACCACTGTTTCCTGTGATCCTCGAAGGTTAACAAGTACTCGAGCACATCCTATCTCCGCAAGTTACTTGATAACTTTCCCACTTGAATCAGCCGTGAGAAACGAATGATAATGAGACGCAATGTCGTATATCAAACATCGCGGAGATTGTGGCCGAGCAGAGATTCGAACTCACGGCCCCTTGATTGACAGTAAGACGCGCTAACGAGTGAGTTAACAGGCCTGGCCGTACAAAGCAGAACAAGTGATGGTGTACGCAAGCTTTAGTGGATAGCTTTGAACAAGACAGAGCAGTAACAGACCAATGATTAATGGAACGGCAAATGTTTATTTCTAAGACGAAGATAAGAACAAATAAATAAAAAAAAAAGACTGTCTAATAAAAGAATCCATTAGAATCACAGAACGCAAAAAAGATAAGTTAATAACAAACTCGGGTTTATTAAGTCTGTTCATGACGTGTTCATCCCCCAAGCACACAAACACACGCTGAAGTGGAGTTCTATACATAAGAAAACTGATGAAATTCACGATTCCAATAAAGCAGAAAGACCCATGCGGCAACGGCTAACGACGGTAGCTAAACTACTAGATGTCTCACCTGTAAATTAGATATTCAATACGTCCATTATAGAGATAATTATATTTATGCGCATATGTATAAGAAGAAAACAACGGTATCGAATATTCATGCAAGCGTTATTGCGAGCATGGCGAACAAGCTGTCGATATACTGTAATACAATGAGATTGAGTAGTAGTTTTAATATTTGAGATTGATTTTTGTTCCAAGCTGACGCCGATGTTAGGAAATTATGCTGAGCGTTTGGCGCAAATTAATGTTGCTGCAGTGATCGTATACTAGTTGTCTTTATTTACAACAAATGGTCAACAACACTTGAATAAGGAGCAAACTAGTCTGTAGAACGGACCCAGCTTTTTCTCTCTATTGGGTCTGTTAAAAAGCAAGGTTTGAAAATTACCCGCATCTAAGCACATCTATTGGTCAGTTGCTTCAGCTGAAAGTTTGAATGACGTCACAGTTTAGAAAGCGTTTAATTGCTATGAATTGTGGGACAGGCATAGAATTCCCTGCTTTATTTAATTTGTAGTTAATAGACCTGATTCTTGGATACACACAGTTCTGCAGCACTAGCCAAGTTTACTTGCCAGCTTGTTAAATACATAACCCAAGCACAAAATCTGTTAAATATCCGTCCTATCCTTGTTTATCGAGATATTGAATAGATACCAAATTAAGGGTCTGTATATATGACCACGTTATACACAAAACATATACGATTTTATATGACTAAATGTTAAGCTAATGAAACGCAGTATTTAGCATAATTTTGTAAAATTTATGTATTATATAGAACAATATTGTGTTATATCCAGAATAAAATAACAAACAAATAAAAAAAAATATTTTGTATTGTATATAAATTACCGTTTTAGCACTAGAGGCCACCGGACCAAATATCTACTAACAATAAACGATAAATATATATAATCACAAATGATTTAGTTTAGCATTTTGTTCCGCAACAATAATACGAAGGAATATGCAAATTTTACAATATCAACGTATTATCATTTATGCGTTTAGACAATGTTTCCTTTTGAGGAAACCGTATAAAACAAACATTGCAGCTGTTTCATTATGGTAAGACAATAAATCCATTGGAATTAAAAACTTGATGAAATTTCTTTGGGAAAAACAAGTATAACGTTCTCAAATCGTCACATAAAGGACATATCATTATAAAGTGATATACCGTTTCAACACTTGGTTTGCAATAAAAACAAAACCGTCTTTCTCTAGGTATGCCGATGTGTGTACCAGTTTCGATAAGAAGTGGATTTGGTAAAGCTCTGATGCATACAACTTCTTATTTGATATGTATCTAGATACTGACATTTGTACATGTAGTTTTATACAGGTCCAACTTTACGTTAATTTGCAGCATCTCACTTCGTGTGACGTGCAACGTGCAATGCAAAAACTTGCATCCAATACGTGATAATAAATTGAATCTAGCGCTCCGCTGATGCAGTCATTGATCGTGGACAAAACAATGAATGTATTATCGTTCTGTATCTGAGATATCGGTATTCTGTTGATATGCTTATTAATCTTATTATTCTAAATCATGTAAAAAGATAGAATGGGTATTTTATAAAGATTTAGTGAATTACAGATTATGACTTTATATAATCTTTATTTCCTCCATATATGAAGACATAAGTGAAAAATAGCTACATTTCATGCTGTGAATATGGTACCATATTTAAGGCGGTCCTCTCTGATGACCTCTCTGCACTTTTTGCACAGGAACATCTTGTTTCCCTCCGGTTTTGGTTGGTACACTGCTAATATGTAGCCATAAAGAAACACACTGTTGCCGATGTGTGAATGTTTTTTTCCCATCTTTGCTTATAGCTAGCACGTGATGACAATGTGAGATTCAATGTCTTGTCTATCCAGATAGGCAAATTCAAAATGATGTTCATTAGTCTTGTTTGGCCGGACCCGATTAACTCAGTCGGTTACGCGTCTGGCTATCAATCCAGGGGTCGTGAGTTTGAATCCCCCGCCCGGCAACAGTCTCCGTGATGTTTGATATATGACATTGTGTCTCATTATCATTCGTCTCTCACCACTGATTCAAGTGGGAAAGTTTTCAGTTACTTGCGGAGTTGGGGTGTGCTCAAGTACTGGTTAATCCCAGGAAACTGTGGTTAGGTTAACTGATCGTCTGTTAGCCCTCGATTGCATAAAACTGACGCTAAATATTCAAGTAATTAATCAATCAACTAGTCTTGTTTGAGGTTTCTGATCAATCATTGTTCTGTTCTGTTCTGTTCTGTTCTGTTCTGTTCTGTTCTGTTCTGTTCTATATATATATATATATATATATATATATATATATATATATATATATATATATATATATATATATATATATAGCGGCGTTGTTCACCACAAAAAACATACGTTCCACCGGCTATACATGTATATCATTGGCTTCATTATTTTTACTAATCATTATGTAAAATAGATTCAATAGCCGAAGCTGATTGTAATGCGCGGATTCACAAAGACAGGACTTAGACCAGGAACCAGGGGGTCAAAATGGTAGTTCCATAGAAAATTGACAGTGGTCGTTCAAGATGGTGTGATTGTGAAAATGCACTTGACAGGTACTATTGCAATATGAACTTGTGAAGGGAATATATTTTCCCAGAGAATGGTGCAAAATTGAGTGGACTTGTAGCTATAACACACAGATGGGACTATTTCTTAGACGGTAAGAATTTTGCATAATTTGGCTGATTTGACACCTGTATGTAAAATATGGACACCTACTTTCGTCGCTTTGAACAAAATTGTGAAATTGGAAGCAGTTAATGCCCCTGTTTTTAACTGCTTTTTAACGAGTGGTCCAGTAACAGAGAATTGGACCCAGTGTCATAGGGTCGTAGGTTCGATCCTCCGCCACGGCTATATGTTGTGGCCTTGAGTAAGACACTTTATCCGTATACGCTTCGTACTAATTCTACCAAGGAAGACTTCGAGCGTACTTTGTCTAATTTGTAAGGGATTTGATTTAAAATCGAATTACTAATATGCATAAGACAACGCTTTTATATAATGTAATTGGTATTTTAAAATAGATTCTTTATAATGGTGCTGTCGAACCTCATTAGTTTGAATTCTATGGGACCAACGAAAGAAAACAAAAACGACGTATTATGAATTCGATACATAAGGAATTCAATTTTGCAGCATATTTTTACGGTTACCCAACCCACTCATCGATAAACTATCGGAAGCCTGCGTTTAATGTTTTCCTCGAGCTTATTAAACTAACATAATTATGTCGATATATTTCCTCATAATAAGACCATCATAAATCAATTTTTAAATTTTCATCCAAATTTTCTTAAAAATGTGGAGTGGGGATGGGGGAGTATTTGATTTTTTATTATTTTTTTTTTAAATTGAAAATAAAAAATGGTCGGAACGGCATGAAAATGAAATTTAGGAGTGGGTGGGGACGATAATCTAGCAACTAATTTATAATGGCCTTAACACAATGTCTTAATGTTCTCGTGATTAATTTTATCGTTTACTTCCACTGCAATCTGCGATGTCTACCTTTTTGTACGTTTTGTTTTCTAGTTTATCTGATGTATTCCCGATGCGTTGAATGTTTTAAATATTTGTGTGTGTGTGCGTGTTATGATACAATAAATAAACTTAACTACGATTATGTCATCTTTATCTCATTTTAAGAAATAAAACCATTCATGTGATAAGTTAAAAGCTATAAATAGAAAGTTAACACTGCAATACTGGTAACTAGAAACTTAACAAAAACTACGACGTAAATATTAGCATATGTATGCATTATTAATGAGTTTGGAACATGCAAAATCTACGTTTTAAAACATTGTAAACACTTGTTCGTGTTTGATAATCTCAATTATATATACAGATCAGGCGGCCTTCGTGATTTACTCAGATCCTCGTAGCTTTGAATTTTAATTGTTACTTGATATTTTTTTAATTTTCAAATTTCATCATCGCTTGTGTTTGCATTATAATAAATCGATACTAACAGTTAATTTACCTGTCAATGCCATAACATACAGGTATAATTTCACACAGTATCACCTATTAGGATCTACGTGGGGTGGGGTGGGGGTAGAGGGGGTCAATAAAATTCGATATAACGAGTTCAGAATCAATGCTTGTTGTGTTTGTTTAAACTTTTTTCATTTTATTTCGATTGTGAAACAAGTTATTACAGTTTATATAAATCACGCTCGTAAACTTCCTGAGAAGAACAAGTACTAAGTATATGCGGAAGAAAGTGTCTTGCTCAAGGACACGACACATAGCCGTAGGTGGGGATCGATTAGGTTGCTGGGATCGGGGACATTGTTCAAATTGGCAAATAAATCAAATCAAGTAAATCTGATATATCAAGAGTTGATTTATATAGAAATAGAAGGGGGAAGGAACCCAAACTTCAACTTCGAATTAATGGAATTTTCGAAAATATGAGTGTTCAAATGTGAGAGATTTAACTGTACGATTAAATAAGTATCAATGCATTTTTCCTCTAAATATATACATTTAAGGACTGCTAAGTAAATGTTTATTCTAAAATTTCATATTGCATACAATGTTAAGCTACTTAATTCGGATATATTCACGCATACATCATTCGAAAAATAATTACAAGAGACGGCGGATATGTGTAATAATTTCTTATCTGACACGATCGGCGAGAAACCGGCTGCATCAGAAAAAAGTTGGCTGCTTTTAAAAAGCATCCAATGGTTAGGTCTTATAAACGATGTGGCAATTAAAGTAAATGAATGTGTAAGTATGGTTCCTTGTACAGAGTACTAAATACACGGGTGGTACGTAATCCCGATAAGGTTCGGGCTGACACAGCGAATTCCCGGCTGCAGGTGTGCCTGATAGTAACTTTGATGTTAAAATGTACTGATCTCAATCAATATGTATTGCCATTTGCATATTTTAAAATATACTTACCTAACATATATTGTCTAACGTACTTACTTCTATGTTCTATACAATTAACTTCTGTGATCATAATATATTTTAAAATAATTCGTATTCATATTTTAAATTAATTTGTGGATATATTATTTTTAAAACAACAGTTAAAAATTACTGTTTCCCTAAACTTGTGCATGTTCGGCGATATATCTGATTCTGACGACGTGCTGAAAAAATGTCACACCGGTAAACTATCTTTATATTTCTGTTATATCTAGTAAAATAAACAACTGTAGCTGTTTAATTTTGTTATTATTTCCATTTTTATAGGTTCAGCATATTATAATAATTGAGTAAATACATCGTTATTTGAAAATTATTTACATTAACTCGGTAGGAATATGTCAGAAACGGCGATAAATTGTCAATAGCGGTTTGTACATTCCCATGATGCACTGTTTAGAAAAACAATGGCGACCTCCGCGTGATCGTGACGTTTCAATATGGCAGCGCCCAGAGTCAATTTCTTAACTGGCCCTTATATAGGGTTCGGTCGCTCATGCGACCTAACCAATTAGGCCGCTGAATACGGTTTAATTGTATTTGAAGATGTTTGGCAAAATGACGTTTATTTGTTTATGTTGTTTAACTAGAATATGAAAATATACTGAATAGTAAAGATGTGCTAGTTTTTTTAATTTCTACCTGGCACGTTAAATTAACACGAAACGTGTGTATGCAGGGTGGATGATGAATGATGCACGCGGATTAGTAGCATGTTTACCTGCCGTATAAATATTTCTCTGTATGTATGCCAGATGATTTTTTTTGTATCCATGCACAAGAGTAAACAAACCTGTGTTCCTCTACAATCTTGCTGATAACGACACGGTAAGCAATTATACAGGGTATTGTAGATTATTGCTCGTATTGCAATTACGGTGAAAATTCGATTTTTGACCTCGTGCAGAATAAATCAAATTCATTTAAAAAGCAATGCAATCTATAAACTTAATGCATAGTGATATGACCATATTGATTTTTTTCTGAAACTATTCAGGTTTATGACACCATAATATTGATATTTTAAAAATACGATTACGCTCGAGGTAACAGTTTGCTCTATAACTTTGTTATAATATATACATGTAATCAAAACAATTTTGCAAAACATTTAACATCTAACACTTGCAAGCTCGAGCGATCTGCGGCATTTATAGTCGTAGTACTGCTCCCAAATGTTTTGATAAATCGTTTCAAGCAAGACGAAATACCATGGGATATTTCACAAACTTTTATGAAGCTTATAGATGTGTATCTTTATGCTTTTCAAATATTTCTGTTTACTTGAATTATATTTGTCTGAAAACGTAGTTAATATCTGTCTTGCTAAATTGTTTCTGCTGCGAATAGTGAAACTTTGATCCAAAGTTTAAATCAAAACTTTGCCGATGATTGTTTGCTTAGGTTATTGTTTAATTAGGTCACTTGAAAGGTAAATATAGGTGTAGTATTGTTTTGGCTTTATTCACGTTAAAACAATCAATATAACAAATAAAAACAACAATATGATCATTTTCCCTGATCCCTGACATGTCTCGTTTAATCCATCCGGTAAATATCCAACCTAATTTGCTTTATTTGTGACCGACTGTACCGTAAATTTGAAATAAAAATGGCTGAGTATTTTGATGAGCACCATTTGAGCTTATCTTAGTCAGTAATCTGACACAGCTCTTCCGGCAGGGACCGTTAAATGGCAGCACATTTGAGCCCGCTGATTGGCCAGTTGATTCAGGGAAAGTTTAAATCACGTCACAGTTTAGTAAGCGTTCAATTGCTATGAATTGTGAGACAGGGATAGAATTCCCTGCCTTTTTCATTGACCTGATTCGGGAGATATCATTTTCTATATATAGACTCAACTTATTCAGAATGCATTTTCCTGGTGCATCTTGAACATATGTGTAGCTTCATATGCAAATTTAAAAGTGACATGTACTTGTGTATATCATGTGGGACTATTTCAGACATCCCATTGGCTTATCGAGAGAAGTTACCCCCCTTGATATCCTTACCTGGCCAAACCGTCATACAAGTCTCTGTGATTAGTGAAGCGCGTGGTTCAGTGACAGAGCACCGAACCCATGAACGGAGGGTCGTGGATTCGATCCTCCGCCACGACCATGTGTGGTGTCCTTGAGCAAGACACCTTTTCCGAACATACTAAGTACTGGTCATACCTTTGAAGACTTCGAGCGTGATTTGCCTAAGTTGTAAGAACTTGATTCACAATCGAAGGAAAAAAAATAAGTTTAAAATAAACACTCCCTGTGCTGATTGATTTTCGACATTATGTCTCATTGTCATTCTGTCTTTTTCATATATAAGTTTATATAATCAATTAACCGTAATAATTTTATTTATTTATTTATAGTAACACAAAATAATCAATATTTATCTGTTGATTGAAAATAAAATAAACTATATCAAAGTATATTGAAATTTGTAATTAGAATCATTAATCTATGTGATATTTTCACACATTAAATTTAATCAAATGATTTTAGCGTTTAAGTCAAATTCAATACTACACATCAAAATCACCAAAACGCCCTTATCAAAACAAGGACATATATAAGACCTTGTCAAATTGTACCCGAGGGCATATATAACTCGTCATACATACTTAGTTTTAGTGTCGGAGCAGAACGATACCTGTATGTTTAATCGCTGTCTAAGGGAAGTAATTCGATTCATCTCCAATATCACCAAACTGCACAGGGGCAATTATCGGATAACTCTTGAGAAATGTCTGAAATAGTCCAGTATGTGTTATGTCTATAGCGACATCGTTATTGCCTTAAGACAACTTAAGTCGACAACATAAGAGTCCATATGCATACATGCTTGTATATCACTTCATCAAGTTGTCGCTGTCGTTTCTAACATTTTTTGTGAGGCAGTCAGAGCCTCCGTATCTATGACAATAGTGGTCTGTTCCATCCCTTCACCATGGAGACGCTTGGTCAGGAAAGCCGATAATACTCCCAAAATGGCGGCTGCTACAGTCACAGCACCTGCAAGGGTTAAATGTTGGTCAAATTGTGACATTATCGGTATGGAAGTATTTCATTAAAGAAACCGACAAATGGGTTCAGCAGTAGTTTATACTAATGTTTCTAATAATTCTATTTTCAAAACTACATATGTCAAAAGGAAATCGGGAAACCAATTGATTTGTTTGTAACAGATTATATAAAAGATTAAATATTCCAATGCTCTTTCTACTCAATGATAAGGAAATACATGTGAAAAATGGGATATTTAAATGTTACAGTGACCACAACATACACGCACTCAATACAGATGACTAGAATGCAATGACATGCATAATGACATAGACATAGACTTAGGCATAGACGCATGCGCAGACGCAGACGCAGTCACAAGACACAGGCACAGACATATTTTAGTGATTTAAACTTTAAAGTTTCTCATTATCATACATGCAGCTAAATATATTTTTGCACATGGCAGATATAAGCATAAGGATCATTTGTAAAAGTAACGTATATATGTGTCTCTCTTTAACATAATATAACAACTTCCATATTAAATAATAAATAGTGTATGATTCCCCCATATATTCTGAGTATTTAACCCAGTCAATAACAGATATTGTTTTAAATGAAAAAGTGAGTATATAACAATAAACGTCACCAACTGGATTTGATATGAGCGACACAAAAGCATGATACAAGGGACATAACTGATATATATTTTTTGAATAGTTACTAACAGAGTTGTCCTACCTGCTATTATGAATATAGTATCGTATGATCCCCATTTATCTAGTATTAAACCTGCAATAGAACAAATAAAGATAAAGCAATTACAATAATATCAGATGGGAGGAAATGTTCAAGAGTTACCTATTTATATTTATTTATATATATATATAACATGCATCACACTCGGTAGAAATCACGCATCAGTTCGGTTTAGTTTAACCCTTTACTTCATATAGACACCTTTGGACACCTCTGATATTGAAAGCATTAATTAACCGCATATCAGCAATGGGTGAATTATGTTTATATTAACGGACAGAGTGGAATACAGTGCAGGAAGTGTTCAGATTGCTCATTACGATAGTATATGTGAAAATAGTATTTCTATAATCATTAAAAGCAAATGTTAAGGCTACGTAAACCATTCAAGTAAACAAACTGTCGGACATTGATCGCATATGTGTATTATTTTAGGAGGTTACAAGGTGACAAGCTAAACGAAAAGTGACAGCACTAATCGTTGAAACCAGCCAGTAGGTGGAATTTGAGATCAACTGATATTAATGTCTGTAGTATCAAATATACAAGTTTGTGAAATATATGTCATACCCATTAACAAGAAGATATGTCATACGTGTTTTCAGTTATAAATGACATGGCCACAAAAATAATATAATAAAATAATTATGATGAAAGGAAAAATAAGTAAAAAATTTGCTAAACATCTTTAAATGCCTTCTCAATTTTAGAAGAAATAGACAAAGCTCAATAAAAAGTAATTTTAGTTTAAATAATATGAAATTTTAACATATTAATATAATCCACAAGATGTAGTGACCGTGCGGAATCTATTTTGTTAAAACTTGATTGAATAAGATAAACACTAATACAGCTTTTGACAATTAGTTTATCCCAGGACTTGGTATCTCCCGAATCAGGTCTAATAAACCCCAATGAAAAAAGTGGGAATTCTATGCCTGTCCCACAATTCATAGCAATTAAACGCTTACTAAACTGTGACGACATTCAAACTTTCTGTTGAAGCAACCATCCAATCAACGTGCTCAAATGTGGCTTTCCCAACATTGCTATTTAACGGACCCAATCTGGAAAGCTGGGTCCGTTATACAGATTTATTGACAATGCCATCATTCAGAGCGTTAACGTTCAGCCAATCAAATTTTTCCTTTCATCGATACGTATACGAAACAATTGAAGACATTCTGTTTGCAATTTTGCCTGGGTTGACCTAAAATAACCGTAGATTGACTAGAGTTTCAGCCTGTAGTTTGTTTTTGTGTTTTTGTCACGTGATGTGAAGTACGACTGTCTGCATTTAAATATTCTTGTCTCAGCTTTGAACAGACTAGTGCTTGGTTAAGCAGAAAACAAACTTAACATGTATTTAAATATTATATATTTACAAAATAATACTTTCAAGGCAATCGAATTGGATAAAAAGTAGGGCTACGCATTAATATATTAAGATAATGTCGTGCCAAAAACATCACGGGCGTAAAGTTGGTTCATATTTCTTTTCATAGAAGAACATTCTCAGTATTGTTGATAATCAATAACATATTGACGGCTTAATGCAAACTTAGTCCATCTCAATATTGATTTAAAGAGAGAATATGCTAGTTTTTGCATGAAACGGCCAATAGGTACATGTAATCCATATCAAATATTCGTTTATACATGGTATATCTATTCCACAATAAGGTAACCAATCTTCATTTAGTCCAGGCCCTAGTTTAACCAAACATCTCAAATTGAGATTTTCTTCGACTCAAATGTTTAATCTGCTTTAAAGGGATAATGTCAGGATAAATACGCTATAAATATCTTAAAAAATAAAAAAAAATAATTTTAAAATAGATAAAAAACATCTCATTATCATTAAGAAATAAAATCCAAATGGTTTGGTATGTCAAATCCACTAAAACGTGACATAATCGATATATAAGTTTGAGTGGTAAACTTGAAACGAAATCGTCATTCTTAAAATAGACAGTTCTTAAATACTGCCTGACGTCATTCGGACTCTTTTTATGATGAAACAATTTTACTACGTGTAAACCAAAATAATGGCGGATCTACTCTTTTAAAAAACGACGAACGCCTCTAATCACCGCACCCCTAAACTCCCATATTTGATTTAAATTCACTATATTTCTCCTTAAAAACATGTGTGCCAGTTTAGATATTTTGTTGCGCTCCCTCTAAACTGAAATCCTGGATCCACCACTGTGTATAACAGATCAATTTGAAATCAAACTGAAATCACGTGACTCTTTTAATACGCCATTAAATAGCTTTCACTTTTAAGCGGGAAATCTATTTCAGTCTAACCTAGGTGCGTAGCCCAAATTAGGAAATCCCTTTATAATATATTATTTTGACATGTTTAAATATATATCCTTTTGGCAATACGGGATCAGTGAGTATATAAAGACATGTTTGTTTTGAGCCAGTTATAATTTTTTTCAATAATCCTGATATAATCCCTTTAACTTCATTAACATTGATCATTATGCGCGTTATCCTATACCAATGAGTAAAGATGAATACCGACTTCAATTCTGTGCGGCCATTTAATGTGTAATACGTTTTGTAATGATTTAGATACATTGAAACTTTTTAGTTGAGGGAAATCTTATCTTGAGTTGTTTCGTGAAACCGATCCACGATCCCTTTATTTTACAAACCCCGATTCAGTCCTGCTACACCCCGATACAAAAACAGTGAGATATTTTTCTCCCAATGCGTTTCCCAATGAGCACCTGAAGCAACTTATCAGCGTGCTAATGGCTTCACTTACCAATTACCTCCCCTTAGTGACAGTAGCCGAATTCTTGCGCCCAAGAAATTAGAGCTGTGTAAATATGTACGACATTATTTTTGTTGATATCTCTTTAAAACATATGAAAACAGTTGGACATTTTCATGAGTTCTGCCAAGTTTGGATGGCATTTGGATACTGTTTGATTATGATATAACAGTTTTAAGATATGTAGTGATACACTGCAACAAATGGGCAGAATAGTAAAAATCAAAGGGATGTCATCAAACAATCGAAATCGCCGGAGTCCTTTTATTCTAACTCGGGTTAACGAAAAATGCTAAAAAAAGAAACTTTATTTTAAATATGATAAAGTATACACATTATGCAATCAACGATGATACAATGTTAACGTTTCTTTTACCATGTATCTCAAAAACCTACCTGCCAACACTGGTCCCACTATAGCACCGACCCCGCCGAGACACAGCTCGATTCCTAATGCCGCCGCCATGTTTGCCACGCCGACGAACGATATGTTTATTGGAGTAATGGTAACAAATGAACTACCAAAAAATAGTCCAAGAAGTATGGAATAAGCCAATTGTCCTGAGTAAACCTTTGAAAACAACGGAAACAACAGAGTACCAACACCTACAATAGCCATGCTTCCGCTATACAGTACAATCTCATCTACTCTATCATAATTCCCCACTATACCTGTCACCAGGCGGCCAAATATGGACGCGGCACCGCATATAGATATAACGAACGATGACTGCATTTGAGTAGCACCTTGTTCAATGCAATAGTTTGGTAGATAAAGAAACACTATGTAAGTTCCGAAACAAAACATGAACATGCTAAGAGACAGACAAGTTATTGATTTTGTTGCAAAGACTTTGACATAAGTCCGTATGAATCCAATAGATTTAGCTGATGAATGTCCTTTATTGTCATATTCATCGAAACGTTTTTTATGGGTGTGGATTTCTAATTTCGATGGTATCATTGCCGTACCCGCTATGATGAGATGCATTGTAATACACGAAAGGGTAACGAAATATCCCATGGAGCCGTACATTTCTTTTGCTTTCTGAATAGCTGGCGGAATGCCGAATATTCCCATACCGGCTCCTGACATTGCTACTCCTT
Organism: Panopea generosa; assembly: GCA_029582155.1. Lineage (NCBI taxonomy): Eukaryota > Metazoa > Mollusca > Bivalvia > Adapedonta > Hiatellidae > Panopea > Panopea generosa. The sequence goes on from CM055902.1 coordinate 38,701,704, forward strand.
GTGCAAGATTTCGATAACGACGGAAATGAAAACCAACGCCTATCATGCTGGCAGTCCATCCAACTGCTCCTCCGAGACCTGGAAAAAGGAAGTATGTGAATATATTTGATAAAAAAGAATCACTTGTAGGCATAAAATGTAATTAAAAGAAAAATATTAAAGGTGCATTAATGGAGAATGTTAAGAGGTGTAATGAAATACCCAAATACCCTAAAGGTCTCACTAAACAGTTGCATTTTGTTATTTGTTTTATATAAAATAAGGTCTAGAATTTCCACAGTAAACATATATTCCGCATAGAATATTTTTTAAAATATCTTTTATTTCATAGCAGAAATATATCACCACATACAAATGCACAATGAATGGTAGGTTGACCAGATTGATTTTTTTATAAAGATGGTGGAGTGACACCCTTTAGTATTTTTGACAAAAGAAGTCTTCACGTGCTCATAAGTATATGCATATATTTAATATAAAGAAGTCTCTATATATAACACCAGTGGTGTCATATTGCAGTATATGCTGTGCCAGCGTTTGCTTTAGTCATCTGTGTAGCAAGAAATCACAACCAATATGAACCATTTTAAAAATATATCAAACCAATTACATAGGACTCGTTTTAAACGTAAACATCATGTTACCAAGTGAGGAAAAAGCGTGGGCGCAACTGTGTAGTAAGACGTTATACCCTCTTAGCACAAAATGCAACATATGAACAACATAGCAAAAAAACTTTTTTTTTTTTTTTTGAAGGGGGTTTAAAGCCGTTTTCAACACATTTCAGGTTGTATATGGCGTATCCAGTTTTACTGGTGGAGGAAGACCTCAGACTGAGTCAGACTGAGTTGAACCACAGTCTTTCCGCAAGTAACTGGACACTTTCTCACATAAAGGTTTTGGAGCGAGCGAGACTCGAACCTACGACCTAAGCAGTGAGGGGTAAGTGATCTTGAGACGGCGCCTTAGACCACTCGGCAACGGAGGACTCGTGTTATGATCTGAGTCTCATAGTAGTAACATACAATCAATACATTCATTCATTTTTCAAGGGTTCTCTCTGACAGAGTGGCCAAATGGCCTCTCACCACTGAGGTTGTGCGTTCGAGCCTAGCTCAGCCAAAACACTTTATGTGAAAATTTTAACAGTCACTTCCGGAAGATAGGTGGTTGTACTCAATCTAAGGGGTTCCTCACCATTAAAATTAAACTGAATATGTCATGTGTTGAAATGACGTTAAACCTATTAACTTGAAATATGAGTGGAACGTGTTCGTTTTGAAGTTAAACGCGCGCGTGATCGTAACACCGACTCTCACTTTTGCATTAAATCGTGCATATATAAAGATTAGTTGTTATTTATGTTTGTATGTGGATGTATATATTTGTATGTGTATAAACGGTACGTATGTATTCAAATTCAAAACCATCGTAAATTACTTTCAGCGTATACTAGCAATAAGTTTATAATATATATCAATCTTTGCTTGCTGTCAAATCAGTAAAGTGACCTCATGGGTCAAAGACCTTCTTGAAATCTGAATAAAAACTTGTTCGAAAAATATAATGAAAATAGCGTTCAACCAATTCACTTACAATACGAGTGGAACTTGAGTCAACGTCCTACTCGACTTTAATATAAATACATATGTCACACGCTTAACGGTAATGCCGAGTCGCCTTTCTGCCTTAGATTTCGCACGTACAGTGGCAATGTTCAACTTTCTGAAATTTGAGGTTAACGTGTGTCCTTGACCGTTAGATAGGTGATAAAATGGTGTTAAACTTTCATCTAAATTATGAAAACACGACCGCGATAAGCGGTACTTAGAGGGTTAAGATGTACGTAAGTCAATGACCTTGTTTAGGAAAGGCAATATGTAATGTATATGTACATTGAACAAATAGAGCCAGAAATAAAGTGGTTGTGAATTTGTCAAAATGTCAGTGTAAGTATCTTGAACTTAAAACTGGATCTTCTATGTTCATGCTTTATAATTATACATATTTTTTTGCCCAGGTTTCTTGCCTCATGATTCGTAAATTTCCGTAAGATGTTTTTTAAATTCAAACAAAAAATAAAATGATCCTAATATTTAGAAATCATGCTAACAAATGATCAAACCAATTATCTATATACAGTATTATGTTTAACACCCTTATAGCGTTTGACTAGCTGTTATTCAACACTATTTTATATGATGAGACCAGCTAGTCAGATAACGTGTCTGAACAACATATGTTTGAGAATTGTTTCAAGCTCAAACCAAAACTATATGCTTGTAACAATGCACAGTTCAAGCACGAACAATCACGTATATGTTTGAAGACTTTGTCAAACCTAAATCTTCGAACTAAGCTAATGCTCATCAAACAAACCCGAGTTCCAGCACAAAACATAAAAGTTATATGTTTGAGAATGGTTTCAAACTAAAAGAATCAAACCAAACATATGTGCATGAACCAATTCCAAGTCCCAGCACAAAAGTTAGTCCTTCGAGTTGCAAGCACCAAGCCTACCCAAAGCCTAAAACCAGAAAGAATCTTTGTCGCAATGTACATTATTTGACAGAATAATAAGAAAATATCCAAGCTGTTATAGCTATATGTCTAAAGATTAAGTTAAGCCTATACGGTGCAAAAATAACATGATACAAGTATGTACATGAAGCTATATGTCTAAAGATTAAGTTTAGCCTATTTGGTGCCAAGAATAACATAATACTAATATGTACACGAAGCTATATGTCTAAAGATTAAGTGTAGCTTATATGGTGCCAAGAATAACATAAAACAAGTGTGTACACGAAGCTATATGTCTAAAGATTAAGTTTAGCCTATATAGTGCAAATAATAACATAATACAAGTGTGCACACGAAGTTATATGTCTAAAGATTAAGTTCAGCTTATATGGTGCCACGAATAACATAATACAAGCATGTACACGAATAGAAACGTAACCAGATTTTGTATTTTGACAATTCAACATTGATTTTATATCTGTTAATCGTTAGATCTGGCCAGTTTAACTTTAACTGGTCTAATTATACTATTTCTGTCAAAGTCATTGCTCTTTACATGTCTCACTACGTAGCTGAATTGTGTTCTCTGTTCTATATAAAATAAGGTCTCGGATCTCCACGTTAAAATATTTCACACATAGAATCTTTTATTAAGTTATTTTTTCATAGCAGGAATGTACTCGCATATAAAAATACACAATCACTAGTAGGTTGACCAGTTTTTTATATTAAGAGTGCAGAGAAACCGTAAAGTGTTTTTTTTAAAATGCTCATAAACACCCGCATCTGTTAAAATCCTATACACGTCACTTTTAACATCTGTGATGTATTATTGCTGTAAATGCTATGCCAGCGTTTGCTCTACCCATCTGCAGCTGGCAATCACAACCACTGTGAACCATTTCAAACCAAATTACATAGGACTCTTTGTAAGTGCACAAATCATGTAACCATGACAAAAAGGGTCGGAGCAATGAAGCGAGACATAAAAGGACACACATAATCGATTTGACTGATGAAATCTATATTTACTCTACGAACATATGTGTAAGACAAACAAAAATACAAGATACAAGATACAAAATTTTGTTTATAGTCGGCATGAGACGTTACACACTAAACACTAGCTATGAATAGCTATTGGCCGACATTATGATTTATGATTTATCTACAAGTTTTTTCCATTTGACTTTTTATATTAAGGAGATTATAAACAATTTTCAGTTAGAAACAGCAAACTATGAGATTATGAGTAAAAACCTTTAACAATAGAAAATGATAGTTACTTGGATTTATTTAGTCATCGACATAAAATATGCCGTATACATTTTGTCATATGCGACCACTGGTGTCAACATATGACATGTTCAACCATATATGAATATTATGCCCCTTTACAAATTATAATCGAAACTAAGGCTCTGTACACATACTAGGGTATAGTAATTGCATATTTCAACACGTCAGATAACCATATAAGCGCACTTACCTTTCAGCCTGAGGTATTGGGTGCGAGCATAGCTCTGTCAAAATGTTAGTTGAGAAAGTTTGACAGCACAGAGATTCAAATCAAGTTCATTCCGAGGTTTTCGTCCATCAATAATGTCATACAGAACATGTCATATACTGAAGGTGGTGTTAAAACTCATTTGAAAAGGAGAAAAGCTGTTTGACGTACACGTACAATAAGATATTCTTTGACATCAGCAAAACTTATACCCATTCTGGTTGTTTTTTCTGCTGGATTGTGTTTAGGAAGTTAGATGTTTGTTTGATATTCAATTTTCATATGGCGTTTATTGTTTAGACAGTTAGATGTTCGTTTAACATGCAGTTTTCATCTATTGTTTGTTGTTTAGACAGTTAGATGTTCGTTTAACATGCAGTTTTCATCTATTGTTTGTTGTTTAGACAGTTATATGTTCGTTTAACATGCAGTTTTCATATGGTGTTTGTTGTTTAGACAGTTAGATGCTCGTTTAACATGCAGTTTTCATCTGTTGTTTGTTGTTTAGACAGTTAGATGTTCGTTTAACATGAAGTTTTCACCTGTTGTTTGTTGTTTAAACAGTTAGATGCTCGTTTAACATGCAGTTTTCATATGGTGTTTGTTGTTTAGACAGTTAGATTTTCGTTTAACATGAAGTTTTCATCTGTTGTTTGTTGTTTAGACAGTTAGATGCTCGTTTAACATGAAGTTTTCATCTGTTGTTTGTTGTTTAGACAGTTAGATGCTCGTTTAACATGAAGTTTTCATCTGTTGTTTGTTGTTTAGACAGTTAGATGCTCGTTTGATTATGCAGTTTTCTTTTTTTGATATTTAAGTGCGTAACTCTGCAATATTGAAGGCTGTGAAGGTTGGGGCTAGGGTTTAATGTTAGTTTCATATTGAATAATGAAAGATGAAACACGAATAGTGTAGGGCCATAAGTTAGTTCGATGTTTCAAATACAAAATTACATTACATATATATAAATATATATTATTTAACCAAGAAATTTAGCAATTCCTCTTGTGATTACATTTATTGATTTAATGATCGATTTTAAAGATATCTATAATAAATGATTTAATGTATTAAATATCAAATGCATAAAACATTTAAAACCCTGCTGATCAAGCAAGTTTTAATTAGTTAAAAGTGATGAATTGGATGTTAGAACTATATATTATATTGAGCATTTAAAAATATGTAAATCATGTTCTTTTTTGCACAATTGATTAAATGTAATGCTTTTCAATGACACGTTCTTATATTGATGATTTCCCAAACATTAGACGTGACTGTTTTGCGATGCTTCAAAACAACTCAGCGCCGTCTGAATGGCGTATTGAATTTTAACGTTTGTCTAATGTTTTTTTCCATGTTTTGTACAACATTTGATAACAAGGTGTCTGTACTGCTAGATCATTTATTTGTAGACCAGTATACGTGTACGAAATTTGATTCGTTGATGAAAAGGAATCCATTTTGAAACGCATTAAACATTTGATAGGAGGGTGTGTAGTCAAATCCACCAGCGCTTTCTTGTAGTTTCGGTATTCTTTTTAACAATATATATTAGTGTAACTACACTACTAATGCAAGATGATCCAATAAATAAAACTTGAAAAAAATATTATATCAGTACTGTAAGTCGTTTGAAAGATTTGTCCGTGAAACATCACTACAATCGTATAAGTAAAATGTTGGTACCGTGAAAATAAACAAGCGAACATAAAATACCATACCGGATATAATTCCGCATGTGAAAATGGTCACGGTGAGGGAAGGTGCAAAGGCCGAGGCCATGTAGCCAATAGTATAGAGTACACCACTGGTGATGATGGCGGTTCTTGTACTAAACTTGTCTACAACGATACTGGATAAAGGTGCTGAAATATAGATATCAGAGATATTATTACCTTGCAAAAGATTTTTTTTTATTGGGAACTGCTTATCATCGAAGACACATGTCACAGCCATTTTTAGTAATCAAAATCCCAGACTTTCAGGGAAAGAATCCTCATTTATGTTTACTTAGGTTTGAGGTTAAACAGAGATAATTAAATTGATTAGAGAAATTAGATTGGCATCGAAATTATTTTCATAGTTTTTATATGTTTTTGAATGTATTAACTTCAAATGAGATTTCGGGTTTTATCTACTATATTTGTCAAAAAAGGAATTGACAACTGAAAAATGTGAGCTTGCTTTAAAGCCCCAACTGCCTATAAAAGCTGCGAGAGTGCAGGTTTTATATAATTCTATAAAATATTTACATAAAGGAACCCTTTTTTTCAAATTTCAGTCACCACTGCATTGGTTTTGTAATCATTTTGTATACTACTAGTAATTACTGTAACATTTCATTTGAAAAACAAAACAATTCTCAAAAAAAGTGACTGTTATATGCATTAAATGTTTGAATAAAAAAACTTTTTTAAAACTTAAAAAAGTTAAACTCCAACAGCCAAACATTTGAAAGTCCAGGGAGGAGTTTGCGAGTTCAAGCACTCTAAATTGTAAACAAATATACACATAGAACCAACATAGCCAAATAATGGTTTATTTTAAGCACACTGAAACATAACTGACAGATACAGAAAACAGCTGTCGCACGTTAGCCACTCCTACCGATAACTCTCTACCAGGACAGAATGTTTCGGGTCCTTAAATGACAAAATGTAATTGTTTCTTGAAATTACAGTGGAAACATGACAAGGTTTTTGTTTGATTTATTATCTTTGTGCATCGGCTTACGAAAAATGCATCAGTGAACTGCAACGTGAAATCACGTTTTATAACCTGTAAGAGAACATACAGTAGTCTAACTGAACATAACACGAAAAGGAAATGGTATAGTCAGCATATTACATTTTACAAAGGGTGAGCTGACTGAGTAATAATAACAAGACCAAAATATACATAGCAGGTTCATACCTCAGACAGTAATTAGAATCAATGTACATAAAGTATTGATAGCCGGGCTATATTTATAAATATTCATACGCACTACTAATTTGATTGACATATTTTTAGAAATAACATACTACAATTCCCACAATATATTGTATTGTTTCATATGTATCTGCTGGCATAAATCAAACAAAAAAAGAGAAACAAAAAAAGTAGTCCCTGTCGCGTATGATAATTTTGGCGGTTATCAACTCTGCAAATCTTGATCACGACGACATAAGAAGGACTATGCCTTTGGCATAAAACCTGGATAAAAACTAAACATACACAAGAATACACACGAGGCAAAATTGTACAAAAAATGGTAAATTAAGGGTCATATCTTAGGGTCAGTACCTACTTAACAACAGAAATGTGTCGCCTGGCAAATTTGAATATAGTCCCAAATAAAATAGTTCCCAACATTTTTTTTGCATGTGGGACTATTTCAGACATTTCACTGGATTATCGAGAGAAGTTACCCCCCTTGATATTGACCGTTTTTATCACTTACCTGGCTAAACCGTGATATTTGGTTTACATAGAAACATATAGGAGAAATTTAATTTTATCGTTATAACTGTTTCAATATTACATTACCAACATATTACAACGTCTAGTCATTTAGTTAAAGATATAACCTTTATTATGATTAAATAAAAATTAAAATATGTTTACGTTTTCTTGTTTCCTTTTTTAGTTTTATAACAGCATATATTGTCCTTATATGTTCTACATGTATAAAATAATTACTCAAAACACGTTTTCGGTCATTTTTAAGGTCTTATAAACCTTAGTTGTGATTATTTTCCAACCTATTACAACGTATACGTTAATTGCAAATAAAATTCTCTTTACGATGATATATAGATATAAAAAAATATGATAATTGCATCTTGCTTCCATTTTGATTTGAAAATGAGATAAAATGTAATTCGGATTTATTTTCTGTGTGCTTAATGTACAGCGTATTATTGTACCCAATTAAAAAGAGCATGTTTGTCACTATATCAGCCGGCTATATGCAATGCAGATGTTTTTCAGCACCGAAATGTTTATAAACACATGGTGATATTGCAAGTTATGTGAAGTTTAAAGTGTGTGTGTTTATTATGTATTTTATTTATAGTTTAAACATTATTTAATGGTTTATTTTTTTCGCACAAATTTATGTTTTAATGTCTTTGTTATTAAATAATTCAGTGGACATAGAAAGAAAATTGATTAAAGAGTATGTATAATTGGAATACTCAATTTATTTATATCACTTGATTCTTAAATATCAAAACCAGTGATTAGATAACAATAATACATTACTCGAGGCATGTTAATTGAATAAAGAGATTTAATAATGTAATTGGTTGATAATAATGTTGATACAGCATAATTAGCATATCATTGTTTTGAATTACTCAATTAAAAAAAATCTCCACATATATGAGCATATTGCTAATCAGTTCTCAAATGATCTGATTAAAAACGATAATCGTTTTTTTTAAAGATATTTTTAAATATGTGCAATAGTGCTCTTTTTCTTCTTCATCTTTTTTAATTAAAATCTTAGTTTATTGCAGATTTTAGTATAAAGATAAGCAGTATTTTACATGGAGCTTTATCATGTCAAAAAAATGTGCTTTGTATTGATATTCATAATTTATGTTTTAAAATGTCTCTTATAATTCTTTTAGAATGGCTAAGTACACGTTTAAACGTTCATGTATAATTTATGTTTTGTTATATGATGTGTATATGAGACGAAGAGAAAGATAATACCTATGAAATGAATGGTGTTTTACGGCATGAAAATATAATTATTTAATTATTTAAAGACATAAAATGGTACTGAGAATACTTCCTAAAGTTTGATAATCCGAAATAAATATTTTAACTGCAAACATGTTTCATTTAGTGCATGTTTATGTTCGTTTTTTAGTCATCGCATAGATATCATGTAATTAACTTTTAAAACAAGTTAGTTAAGATAATCCAATTTCAAATGTTAATAAATATTACAGAATTTTTAATTTTAACGTTTTCCAAAGATCAGTGAAATAATATTAAAATCTAATAATCGTTGTACAACCCCCCCCCCCCCCCGAGCAACCCCCCACCCCGCTGTCTGTGTCTCAAGTCTCAAACAATGCGATAAGCCAGTGTCATTTGTGAACTTAATTACCTCCTACCCCTGCCCCGGAGGCAAAACTTGTAATTTTATTGGGGGTTATGATATAATCTGCTAGAATGTAATTGAGTAATTATATTTCAACACAAGTTTGTCGTTCAGCTTTTTAAAATTAGCTATTTGATTTAACATTGATATTCAGATAAATTGATTATAAATTAAAATTTTATAAACAGTTAATAAAACGGGAAAAAAAAAGAAATATTAGCGTTTTCAACAAATTTGTGTATATCTCAATTATGCGATTGCTTTATCAATTAAATGGGTTGGTAATAATTCTTCAAACAACGTATTTTTTTATTTAACTTCGTACATGTATAATCACCTTTCGTAAGTTATTTATTCAATTAATTATGACAACATCCGTAAATGACTAACTGGCTCAAAATGCAAATCTCTACAATAACATAATTGACTTGTTTACAGGTAGAGACAACCATTACCACGAACATTAACCTTGTACTTTACTACAGTTAGGGAAGTCTTGATATTGATATGAGTGACTTTGCACATTGTATTGTTATGCAAAGCGTGTCTGTGTATGTCACATTAACCTTGTACTTTACTGCAGTTAGGGAATTCTTGATATTGATATGAGTGACTTTACACATTGTATTGTTATGCAAAGCGTTTCTGTGTATGTCACATTAACTTTATACTTTACTGCAGTTAGGGAAGTCTTGATATTGATATGAGTGACTTTGCACATTGTATTGTTATATATCTATTTTAAAACATATCGCGTGTTTCAATAGAGTACTAACATGACATGATCTGTAAGAAATATTTTGTGAATGTTTTAGTGTTTTCTTTGTTAAACATGAAACACTAGAAGGAATATAAAGCTTTAGATAATTGCAGTATTACTAATTAAAGCAAAGAGATTTGTAAAACTGCTGCGTAAAACATCAGCTATTCACATTTATAAGCGTACTAAAATACACTGCAATTTCCATTTAAAACTATTTCTGAAAAATATATATACTTAATATGTAAAGTTACATTACCAAAGCATATGTTACGACTATTTTTGTTCCTGTGTTGAAAAAAGTGCATAACTCTTGTAAATGGCCGAATGAAATCGGAACTTATTCCAAGTATATAAAGATGAATACAGTAGAACTTCGATGGATCGAACCCGACGGGACTGAACAAAATAGTTCGAACGAAGAGTGTCAAAATACAGGTAAATATGTTGGCTGGACCTAATTTCTAGTTCGATTTGTGTTCTAGTCATTGGAGGTAGAATAATATAATTTAAATAGTATTTCGGCCGGGACCAGATAAGTGGTTTGAGCTATGTGTGGTGTTCCAGCCATCCGTGTTCGAGCCAACGAAGTTCTACTGGTTCTAACAAGGAAGACTTCGAGCGTGATTTGCCTAAGTTGAAAGAACTTGTTTCACAATCGAAGTAAAAATAAATAAATTTAAACTAAATTGATTAATAACAGTAACACAAAATAAACAATCTTTATCTGTTGACTGATAATGAAATAAACTTTATCAAAGTAAATTGAAATTTGTAATTAAAATCATTAATCTTAGATATTAATTTCTTTTTTATACTACACATCAAAATCACCAAAACTTGCTTATCAAAACGAATAGAGGGCATATAACACATCACGCCTACTTGATTTTAGTGTCAAAGCGGAACGATACCTGTATGTTTTATCACGGTCTAAAGGAAGTAATTTTAGTCATCTCCAATATCACCGATATGCGCAGGGGCAATAATCGGATAACTCTTTGGAAATGTCTGAAATAGCCCAGTATGGATACTTTTATGATTTTGAAATTGATGGAAGTTCTATTTAAAATGTCATTTCAATATGTCTAAGGTATACATGATATATACACACCAATATAATTAAAACATGTCTATCAAAAAGCAACATCAATATACATTACGACTATACAGTAAATTTAATTACAAAATGTTTTGTAATAAGAACACAATGTTACAGTATTTACTACTACTACTACTACTACTACTACTACTACTACTACTACTTCTACTACTACTACTACTACTACTACTACTACTACTACTTCTAACAATAATAATGATATACCCCCATATCATGTTTCAGCTAAAATGTAATAGGCACACTATTATGGAGTGCTCAATATGTAATGTTATCCGTAATATGATGGAGCGCTCAATATGTAATGTTATTCGTCAATAAATTATGAACCGCGAGCATGTTAAACATGGAATTTCATAGTCAGATAGGTTTATTTGTTATGCATCCGTAAATAAGGAAAAACGTTGACATTTAATGATCCATAGTTGATATGTGTAATATCTTGTTGCATACTTTTAGTTATATAATATCGTTTTATGATTCAAAGTTTCATATCTCCTGTATATAGATATAGCGAGTCAGAAAGTAACTTATGGTTACACGTTATTTAATTTCACGCATGAAAACTAACCCTTACGCCTGTCATCATTGTGATGTGAAGAAGAGGTAGATATATACACCACTGCAGCAGTTAAACAAACTATGCATACTTATGTAAAGTCAGATAAAGATATAGAAAATAGACATAATGTTGTATTTCCAATATATTACTACTACTACTACTAATAATAATAATACTGTTGCTATAACTACTACTACTACTACTACTACTACTACTACTACTACTACTACTACTTCTACTACTACTACTACTACTATTACTACGGCTAGTACTGCTCACTATAACTACTATTTCTGCTTCACCAACCACTAATACTACAATTATTCTTACTACTATAATTACTACTATTACTACATCTACAACAACAGCAAAAACTACTACTACTACTACTACTACTTCCACTACAACAACAACAGCAACACAACAACAACAACAACAACAACAACAACAACAACAACAACAAAACAACAACAACAACAACACAACAACAACAATACTACTACTACTACTAAAACTACCTTGAACTATTTGTGACTATTCTCACCTGCCAGATTCATGACGGCTGTGTGCAGAGCCCCCACCAATGATGTGGTCGAATGGTTCTCGTGATACTTCTCCAACAACGTCGTGTGTATCAGTCCAACGGAGTAGTTAGTACCACTTATCACAAAACTCGCCACAAAGCACGCTACCATGACAACCCAGGACCATCCTCTGTCCAGGTCACTGAACGTGCTGGACATATCTATCTTCTGAAAAGTATAAATATGTGATATATGTGATAAATAACGGCAACCATATATATACACACATATATATGTACCAGGGACGGATCCAAGATTTCAGTTGAGATGGGGCGTACTTAGGGGGCGCAACACAAAAAATAAACGGGTACACATGTTTTTCAGAAGAAATACAGTGAATTCTAATAGAATATGGACGTTTATTGGGTGAAAAATTGTAGGGGTGGGGGTTGTGTACAGTTTTTTTTAAGAATATATCTGCCATTGTGTATTTTCTATGATTTTTACATATTTAAAAGTGAAGATAATGTATCAAAGAGTGCAATACACAATCAACATACATTGTGCTTTGTGAAATTACAAAATAAAAAAGCACAAAATAGCTAGTAAAGACTGACACCATAATGTATACATTTAAATGGGCTGGGGTGGATTCAGATGTCAGATGAAGGAATGTTCAAGTAACTATGATGCATACACGTTGCAAAATTGATAAAAGTTTTCCGATTTCATGATCAGGCGAACCAGGAGACGTTTAATTTAGTTTATATCATCACATCTTAAGATTTAGGTCGCTCACTCGCTCTGATACAACCTGAAAATTATCAGAATCCAATCAACAAACAGTCGATTATACTCGCAATGATTTAGAGTAAAATAAATGTAAATGTTTATCTATGTAACCCTCATACAAAACTGCGGTTGATCACGTCAGTGATTGCAAAACAAAAGAACGTTCATTGGTCAGCTTTTGTGTAAACTTGATGCTGGCACAAACCATATTAACCTATATGCAATATTTTAGAGCTTTTTGTTTGTTTTTAGTTTTAAAAAAAGTTGGATTTTCCTTTATCATCTGTAAAGTTAAAAGTGAAAACATCATGAATCATGTGATATAAACAAAACAAAACATAATAAACCATTTATCATATAATGTAAAAAATAAATAAATAAAAAAAAATTGGTTCATTTGCACCTTTATTGAGGAAAAAATCATTTGTCCTTTTAGTCGATGCATCTTTTTTATCATCCCCATTTGATATATTCACAGTTTTCATATTCAATCATTTTCGTTACTTAACACAAATCTAATGAATACCAGTGGTGGATTTTATAGTAAAACAAGTATGGATAAACTGAAAAGTGCATATTGGCCTCGTCTGTCTCCTCGGCATTGTTCATTTTTCTTGTTCGTATTACATCATATGCGACAGCTGGAAAGTCCATATTTGTAAAATACATTAAGTTTATTTTTACCCGGACTTTATGCCAAAGGCATAGACCTGCTTGTGTCGTTGCAATGTAAATTACCGCCAAAATGTTCATACGCGACAAGGACTACTTTTTGCATTCGGCGAATTTCATTTTTTTATGTATTTAATATAAGCAAGCAGAAGCAAACCCGGCACTATATACATATTTCGGACATCGTATTATGTCATTTTAAAAAAATATTGCTTAAAATAATTAATTTTATTGTCATTATATGTAATTGACATAAAATAAACCAAACGCTAAACTAATGTCAATCAAATTACGAAGGCGTATGAATATTCATTAAAACACAGCTATCAACACTTTCAAGTGCTTGTAATATCTTTTAGGTTTATAAAGTGTAATTTTCATTGTTTATCGATTTGATAAGTAGAAATTCGATATGACCCCTACATGAATTTCACGGACAAATGTGTTCCCTGTGGTTACAAATGGCCAACGTATTACCCTGGGACAATGTATGTCTAGCGATTGATTGCCGGGCCGGATTAGTTCAGTCGGTTACGCGTCTGACTATCAATCCAGGGGTCGTGAGTTCGAATCTCCGCCCGGCTACAGTCTCCGTGATGATTGATATACGACATTGTGTCTCATTATCATTCGTCTCTCACCGCTGATTCAAGTTGGAAAGTTATCAATTACTTGCGGAGATGGGGTGTGCTCGAGTACTGGTTATTCCAAGGAAACAGTGGTTAGGTTAACTGATCGTCTGTTAGCCCTCGATGGCATAAAATGACACTAAATATTAAATCAATCAATCAATCAATGTCTAGCGATTGATTTTGTGAGTAATCTCCTTAACATAGGCACATCCAAATGAATTTCCATTCAGAGAATGCGAGTGTTCTGCCGCAGAGATAAAACAGACAATACAATCAAAGTCATACATTATTTAAATTATTTAAATCAATCTTGATCACAATTCTGCTATCAATGCACGCAACAAGAGTAAAACGCATCTATGTGTATCAAATTTTAAACACATATAACTTGTACGAATTAATGTACCGTCCCAGAAACTAATCGATCGAATAGTCAAAGGTTCTATCGATTCTATCGATTATTCAACAGTTATACTTTCCAGAAAATGTGAACAAGCAAAACCTGTTGAGAAATGCAGCTCCATTTAAGCATTACCTGGTGATTATACAGGGAATAATTGCGGACTCCATGAGTATATAATTTTATTATTTATCAAGAAAGAACTGAAAAGGTATCGTTTACCATTGTACAAATTCCAACCACGTATGACAACAACTTTTACAACGTACAACAGCTCATATAAAGCTATGTTTTTATTATGTTTCATTTCATTACAATTAATTTTCAAATTTCGCATGACTGCAGCATTGATTATAATTAATGAAAAGAGGACAATGTTACTGCATTTTGCGAACATATGATATATAATAACCACTCGCTATAGTACTGGGAAAAGGGTAAAAATGGTAACATTATAGATTTATGTTGGTTTATTGTAGATATCCACAACAAATCACCACGTACGCACATATACTTGCACACCGTAAGAAATCATCTTAATATTCATGTGTGTCTAAACAGTCGTATAATTTTACACATTTTAATTTTACAAATAATACACAATGTGCAGGGACCATTTCACTAAACATTCCAATTGAAGGTTTTCCTCAAATTTAACACATAACACATTAAATGGCCGCATAGAATTGAAAAAAATAATAAATATTTACTCCTTGGTAGAGAATACAATGATAAATGACAGAATGAAGTTCATCACTGGATACCCACGGGTGTCAGTTCCGATACTCTACATCCATCACCCTTGGGAAACTACGCTAGATCCGCGTCGTTTCATGTGAACAGAACAAGATACAGCACAATGTTACAACATAGCTATTAAACGTTAACAACGTCTTATGAAAAAGGCGTTTGCATGAAACTAGCGTTGCGATTGAATAACGTTCCCTTCAGGAAATCGTGAAGGAACCAATCATATGGTTGCATTGTGGCTTGGTAGAAACGACGCAAAGCTAGTGTAACATTCCATGGGTGCTAAATTAAGAACATCGGAATGGATGACGCGTGGGTATCCGACGATAAATAAAGTTATGACCTCTCAAAGGTTTGAGTTAAGGAAAGTCTAAAGTTGAGATGTTTAATGAAACCGAGACCAGGCGCTTACAGAAACTTACTTTTAGTTTATACTAATCCAAATCACGTTTTCATCAAATCACTTCTGTTACATAAATATACTTTCACATCAATGTTATACAGTTCAGCATGAGTTTTAATCGTACGTGTAACGAATAATTCACACACACAATTTAATTCCAATAACCGGTCTGGCGCTAAGTATTCACGAACAACTAAAGATAGGATTGTCAGAAACAACAACACTACTTTAATTTACACACACAATCAGTCAGTTAAACGGGCTGTAATCATAGATGTGGTTACGTAGCTCACTCCAGTACACATATCGTTTTATATTTTTTTCAGTATGTCATACTAGCATTTTTTTTTTTAAAATACATCTGTCAAGGGCGGTTTATTCATAATAGTAGTTGAATGATCAGCAGAGTTAGTAGTAGTAGTAGTAGTAGTAGTAGTAGTAGTAGTAGTAGTAGTAGAACCAAGCACGTGAATATGTGGAAGCATGTCAATTGTTAACTTTAAGATGTTGGCTCTTGCATATTATTGCCGTTATAGGGTGTTTGAATCATATCCAACGTCACTAAACAGTCGGTATTGTCACATAATGAAGTTGTGAGCAGAATACATTGCTCTCTTTTCACTACTATGCCGTTGGTCAAGAGACACAAAGAAACGGCTCAATGGCCAACTTGCAAAACCCAGAACATTAAACAATGACGCTCCGTCAGCAATACCACCACATTGTCCTTACGCACCTTCTGGTTCGCTAACAAACAACATGGACTGTCCAGGAATTAAGGGGACATTACCAGCAACGCATCCGTCGATCAGTTGTGCGTCAACGCTTGCTGGCTTCAGGAATAAAAGCTCGTGATTCATATAGGAGTATTGACAGTAACCGGGGGTTATGGTGTTGGCGGCGGATGCAAAACCAGTAGAAAAGGTGTTTTATTCACCGATGAATTTTTGTTTTGCACCGACATACACGATGTAAGGCGTAAAGTATGGCGTCGCAGAGGTGAACGGTATGGTGGTTGCTGCGTAAGACATCACGAACGATGTGGAGGGGGTAGTTTAATGAGACAGGGTGCCACCACAATACAACAACCCTCACAGTGGTTTAAGGAAACCTTTCACCTAGGCGATACATTGATGAAATCTTGGAACCATGCGTGATGCCCTTTCTTAGGGAACACCTAGACCCTAAGTTCTAAATCTTTATTTTATGTTCAATTATGACCAAACAATAGGTTTATCAGAATCTTACTACAATGTGAATATGCCATGGTGCATTTTGTGTGAACTGTCAGTAATTATATTGAGATTTGAAATTTATTAGACATAAACTTTACTAACTCATATATGAATTAAATAAAATAAAACAAATATAGACGTTATCTACTGTCGTTTCAATGGGAATATCTTAACCATATATCATATATTAAACAGAAATCCATTGATTATTAAACAATATTTGATTGAAAACTGGTAAGGTAACCATGTTCATTGAAATAGAGTTAAAACATTGTACATGTACATTATCTTTATGGTAACATACAGTTACCATGTTTATTTATATGACGTTATGACACTATATTGATAGTTGGTTAAGCACATAGGATATCTGATCAATATCACACAAATTTAATGGTACATGTCGATATATTTGCTATTAGCATACGTGTATAAGTTAAATTTGCTTTATTGTTTAGATGAAAGTGTACACGTTAGACTGTTTAATATAAATCAGTGTTAATTAGTCAGTATATTGTGATAAAGTTCCAAACCTTCGTTATAGGAGGCTGTCTTTAAGATAAAATCATTATTATATTGGTAAACATTGAAATGACTTGAAGTCAATGTAATATAGACATAATATTCCTCCTAAGTGGTCACGCTCTAGTATCGGCGTCCCGTAAGTGACGTGCAAGCTTTCTCAAATACAATTGTTGGTCCGAGTTAGGCCCGAACCTACGACATCAGCGAAGAGACGGAATAAGCCATAATACGACAGGGCTTTAGACCACTCGGCCATTGAAAATAAAAAGATCCAATGACAATGGTCTTAAAGGAGATGCCAACCTGGTCTGAAGTCGCTCATATGATTTCACTCGTCACTTCTTTTCAAACTTTGAATGGACTACGGAACATCTTTATGTTATATGAGAATATGAGAATTATCTGTTTTCTCATATCAATCCTATGTAAATCAATGTATCTTTACTAGGTGCCAAGCGGTCGCATTTATTACATTTATTAAACTCGCAAAAATACAGATGGTATTCTAAGATACAAGCCATGTTATTCTTATGTATTGTCATATAAAGGCTCCAATCTCAAATGTTATAATCATGTTATAATTCTTTCTGCAAGTCTCAATATGCATAAAAGTATACTTAAAGTAGAAGAGAAAAAGAGAAGTTCATGTTTTCCGAAACTAATCCTATATAAAAATCAAAGTACCCAATGGACCATGAACACACATTTGAAAGTCTTACTTACAGGGATCATTTATCAATAAATTTGGCTGGTCAATTCTGAAGAAGAAGATTTTTGAAAATTCATATGTATCCTGTTTTTAGTTCCTACTGGAATCTTTAGGGTGTTTAAACTCCTTTAAAGGTTCCAGTCTCATATGTTATGATTTATCAATGATCCTGTCTTTATGATACTTAAAATAACACCAAAAATAGATGAGTCAAAAACAATGTATCAAAATATTTGAACAAATTAGAAATCCCTTCTCATCGGGATAGTTTACATCAATTATTTACACGTAAGGATGGTCGGTTCTTGTGAAGATTTTTGAAATATCACAATTTTCATCCCTCATTGATCCCCTGTGGACCAATTTTTCAATATAAAATCCGATTTAAAGGATGAATTCCCAACTGTTTTGATAACACAATATTTAAAATATTGAGATCATTATTAAACTAATTGCTAAAATGAATGAACGTTTTTAGAGAGGTTTACATTATGATGTTTCACACAAATTATGATGAAAATATGTCAAAAGGTTTCAGAGAATAAATCGCTTAAAATAAAACTTAAACAGATTGACGAAGGACAAATGATGATCACGAAAGCTCAATCTAAGACTTTGGTTCAGGTAAGCTAATCAAAAATACAACAAAATGATAATGAGAATTAGTCTAGGATTAATCATGCTGACTAGACACATACTGATTACTAAATGCACACAGAAAACATTATAAAACATGTATAATAACTAAAAGTAATAAACAAACAAGCACCGAATGCCTTCTAGCAATATAACATTTCCTCTGCTTGTCATCAACGCACTTCAAACACTTTAAATACGCTATAATGATAGCGGAAAGCAGCACTTTAATGTGTATATTGAGCATTTTTGTAATATCTATTATGCCCGTCCAGTGTTTTGTATTGATATTATGTGAAACAATAAAACAAAGAAAATATTTTTTATTTGATTGAAACAGTCAGTTTGCGTACCTGTATTGATCAATGTTGTATTCTCAACAGCACATTTACATGTAACGCAAACAATACACTAAACTTTTAGAACGTTTTGTTTTTTATTTATATGCATACGCGGTACACATTATGCAGTAAATTGTCTATAGCCTAACGAATGTGTTTTGTCGTCCCTTTAATTTTTCTTCTCTTGCTGCTATGTCTTCTGTAACGACATTGATCAAACCTCCGTTACCGTATTTAGGTACTGATTCACAGTTGTTGTTTTTTCCGGTAATCGCAATTCATAACGCGTTTTACTATCAATCCAGTTCGAATTCCTATCGGTCGCTCTGATGTTTGCCCACAAACTTTGTTCTGTGGACATGAATATACTACCAATATGTGGGAAAGTAGTCAGAGACTTATAAATATGATAGATCAGGTGTCTTTACTACTTGTACGCAATCTAACGGACCCAACAAACGATGATTAGGCGAGGTGGCCACCGTCAATTTTTCTTAAAGTAATTCTAAACTCAAGGACAAACGAAAAGGGATAATTTAAAAAGATGATAAGTGATAGTCATCATATTTTTGAAACAAAACATCTTCAACCAGAACAACTGGTGAGGCAAAACACATACAAATCAAAATAACATATCCTATGGATGAAATATTGAAAATTAATTTTTCAAACACAGGTGTTGAATGTAAGATTGGTATTGGATAGATTTTAACAAGCCATGTGAAACAAATTCAATTGACTAGGCAAAATGTTAATGATATTGTGTCTGTGACATCATTTGCGATGGTCTCGGAATGAAGAATGTAGGTTTTGCCAAAGTTGTAATGAACACCTGAAATTGCTTTATAGTGATACTGAAGACGAGTTTCACTTTATTTTGTTCTAACTATAATGAAATTAAATAAAAAGTATATAAAGCAGTTTTATTACACAATACCAAATATGTTTAAGTTTATAACATTTCTGCAATCTACAAATAAAAGTGAACTTCTAAATTTAAATAAATTCCTAAAGCTTTTGTAATAAGTCGATCAATTCCAAATATACTATTTTAAAATTTGCGTTATTATGTTTATTCTTATGATATTTGTTGATGAAACAAAAAGGTAATACTCATCAAATTATCATAATATCTTTTTATTTCAAAAGTCAATTGATAGTAAATAGCATACCTGTCATGTAATGAAATCATTGATATTTCTATAAATGTGTAAGATGAATAAAATTGTAGATAGCTTAGCCAATTACAATATATCATGTCTTATATAGTTCAATGAACAAAGCAACTATGCATTAAAGAAAACAGTCAGTCAGTAATACGAGAAAGTTAACTTTATATTATTTCTAATCAGTCAACAATGAATAAACAAATTAATCAAATTAATTAAAGTGCTTATTCTCGCGCCATAACAAATAAGGCTACGGATGAGAAGTTATTGGCTTAGCGTTGAAAGACCAGGTAGCAGTGTAGAGAAATAACAAAAAGAGAGTAGAAGGGAAACGGCAATGGCAGGAGAAGGAGATGAAGTCACGTGTATTAACATTGAGTCTTCAGAAACAACATATCAGTATCATAATAGTTCTAGTTGAAATGGACGGTAGAGACAATTAATACAGAGATGAAAACTAGTCTAGATCAAGGCATGGCAGTGTTCTCATGCAGTTAAATAACAAGACATAAAAAGTATAACGGAAACGGTACCGAGATACTAAATCAAACACAGTATATTATATATGAAACAAATTTGGACAATTTCACATTGAACATAATTCTATCTTTCAATTTTTTCAAAAAATATTATAGCCATATTTAGTATCAAAAGTATTGGCTTTGTGTGCATGATTTAGATATTTGTAATTAACATAAATTAACATATTACCATTACTTGTTAGACATATTTTTTGCATTTTTAAAAATGAAGTATGCCAACCTTGATTCAATTATCTCGAAAGTTTTAAAGCATGATATTGTACTACTTGTCAGTAAGAGTAATCACGTCTAATTTTCATTTCCCCATTGACACATGCGCTTATTCTTTGATGCGCTCACAATTTCAAATCGAACAATAACTTTACCTACATATAAAGAAATGAGTAGACTCTGGATAAAACCCAATTATATAACTTTACAGAAAACTATGTGAATCAGAAAAAAACTTCAATTTTAAAGACAGTGAATTGAAAATTAAGAATTTGGTGACCTAAGTGAATAGTGAAGGTGCAATTAGGATTTAAACACTTACAATTAATAAATTATTAACTGAATTATCATCTAGGGTGGTATTCACCAGATATTCTTAAGAATTTTCTAAGACTTAGCTCAAGAATGAATTTTGAAAATCACACTAGGAGATTATTTACGCAAACATTTGCAAGCATACAGGGACACCTAATATATTGTCAAATACACTCTCAGAATTATTCTATCTGTCATGGTCAACTCGATTTATGAGGTTGAAATTTGAATTTTCAAGCTCAAGTCTAATATTATTATTAAGAATTATTGTTGAATACGACCCCTGGTACCTGAAATTACTTTGTGTTACTTAAATGTTTGACTTGAAATAGCTGTACGACACTTTTGTTGATTTTCTGACTTTTCGTTCTGAGGGTGACATTAATCTATCTATTGGTGTTCACCACTCGTTTATTTTCAATGATGCTTTGAGAACGTCTCACATAGAATGGTTGAAATATGTTTTAATATTGATTAGATGCGTTTATTGGTTTGCTTCCAAGGTAAAAACAGCAAGTGGGCGTTTAGATATTTTGCATATTATATATTATTGTCATATTTTAATTAGTGTTAATTTAACTCTTATGATAATTACGGTATCGGATTGGCACGTAATTACTATTTTATATATACAACATATTGAGAAAGTATGAGCAGAAATTATTTTTCGTCAAAGTTGTTGTTTTTTCTGTTTAAAATATACATAAATTGTTGACAAATTGAAAGTATAAGTAGAAGATGAAATTAAAAAAAAACTTTCAATAAACCAAGAAGAGATTAACCTGTATTATAATATTACATAAATGATAGAAAATGCAAAAAAAGGAGAGTATTTATGAGTACTAATATGCGACTAACCTACGGAATCAGTTCTTGTTTCGAATGACCTGTATTATAATAGCATCATTCATTTGTTTCTTATCAATATGTACCTGAAACCTTGCGGTCTCACATGTAAGAGAATAAATAATACAAGTCTGCTGGATCTACATGTATTTACACTATGTCCAATAAGCGTTGATATCAATGCAATATAGTTTTTACTGGGCTTTATGCTAAAGACAAAGCTTTGCTAATGTCGTCGCGATTATTCCCTGCAGTTATATTCACCGGCAAATTGATCATACGCCACAGGGACTACTTTTTTATTCTTCGAATTTTATATTTTAATCTATTTCATATAGACAGCAGACGCAAATCAAACAATAAAAAAATATCGTAGACATTGCATTATGTCATCTTTTAAAAAAGTTGCATAAAACAGACCAAACGCCACAATACTGTCAATCAAATAAAGGAGGCGTATGAATATATTTTAAAGCCCGGCTATCGGTACTCACATGTATTTTAATTATTTCATCGAGTACTGAAACATTATCATAACGAGGGGCTAATCCAAGGACAAGCTTAACAATTTCAATGGAAAAATTAGATCTAAATGCATTGGGTATTTCACCAAAATTAACATTTCCCCTGTAAACTGTGAAATTCTCCGTCATAATTTTATAATAATATTTTCAAATTGAATTTATTGACAAATATCTATAATTCATAAAAAAAACATAAAATGATAATCTTTTATAGAGGACTTCTACATTGAGATTATAAGAATTTTACATGGTAGAAAATTCCGTCCCGCGGGATAATTGTTTTGGAGATTCCCGTTCCCGCGAAAATAGTTATCCTAAGGGTTGGAATCTTAACCGTTTTGATAACACAATATTCAAGATTTTAAGATCATTATTAAACTAATTGCTAATATGAATGAACGTTTTTAGAGAAGTTTACATTATAATGTTTCACACAAATTATGATGAAACCATGTCAAATGATTTCAGAGAATAAATCGCTTAAAATAAAACTTAAACAGATTGACGACGGACAATTGATGATCACGAAAGCTCAATCTAAGACTTTGGTTCAGGTAAGCTAATAAAAAATACAACAAAACGATAATGAGAATTAGTCTTGAATTAACATTGCTGAATAGACACATACTGATTACTAAATGCACACAGAAAACATTATAAACCATCCATAATAACTAGAAGCAATAAACAAACAAGCACCGAATGCCTTCTAGCAATATAACATTTCCTCTGCTTGTCATCAACGCACTTAAAACACTTTAAATACGCTATAACGATAGCGGAAGGCAGCACTTTAATGTGTATATTGAGCATTTTTGTTTTGTTTTTGTAATATAGTTGCCCGTCCAGTGTTTTGTATTGATATTATATGAAACAATAAAACAAAGAAAATATTTTTTTTTTAATGAAACAGTCAGTTTGCGTTACTGTATTGATCAATGTTTATTCTCAACTGTACATTTACATGTAACGCCAACAATACAATAAACTTTTAGAACGTTTTGTTTTTTATTTATATGCATACGCAGTACACATTATGCAGCAAATTGTCTATAGCCTAACGAATGTGTTTTGTCGTCCCTTTAATTCTTCTTCTCTTGCTGCTATGTCTTCTGTAACGACATTGATCAAACCTCCGTTACCGTATATAGGTACTGAATCACAGGGATTGAATTTTCTATTATAACCGAAAAAAAGCCATGTAAGTTATTTTTTTCTCGATTACCAAACATATCGAATATTTATTTTGATTGATATTGTTATCATGACTTTTATCACGATGGCTTTTAAGACGTCAAATCAGATATATTACGTCACATGTTTTAATAGGTCACGTCACAAAATGTTCCAACGTTACAGCCCGGTAAAATTCCGTACCCGGTAAAAATACGCGGAAATCTTTGTCCGGTATGCAAGAAACGACGTTTCGTGCCACCTATTGACGTTTTCCGGTTCCATATACATGTATGCTCATTAATATTCATGAGGTGCTGCGCCGAGCTTAAAAACGGCCCGGCAGCATATCCACGATCAATAAAATGTGTTTAAACTTTTTTTTTATAGAGGCTATTGCACCAATCGGAACATCGCTCGGCCATTTCTCGGTTATTTCGTATGAACGAGGGCGGAAATGGCCGAGCGATGTTCCGATGGCTATTTCACATGGTATTGTTATTTATTTGATTACATGAAATGTATTCAGCTGTTAATTCAAATTTAAATTAAACTATCAAACAAATTGTTAATGCTATTTATGATATTTATTAATTATGTTTTTTTGACATAATACATAAAAGATAAAGGCATCTAATGAAATGTTTATTGCTAAACTAACATAATACTGTCCTATCTTAAATTAATATTATTATTATTTTAATCCTAATCGTGTTAATTTATCTGTATGGGAAGAGAAAATTCAGCTATTATGATTAACATTAAGATTGTTCTAGTTTATAGTTTTTGTTGGTAATTCTGTTCTCACTTTATACACACTTGCTTACTGTGTGTTTTGTTACAATAAATTTATATATGAAATGTTTACAAATGGTACACTATAGTTATATGATGATCTTTTTATTTATTGTTAAAGTTATTGATTAACATATCGGTGCGGTTAGTGCGAAGCACACCGACCTGCTTCCTTAGTTTTTCGTCTTTACATTCTATTCGCTTTGTGAGGCACTGAGAAATAAAAAGTGTAACGCTGATATGATGTTCATGTCGTCTATTTGTGTTGATCACGAAAGAAATATAAATTAACAAGTATGTCTTATTTAAATAAAATCAGAGTATGTAATAAACATTATTTCTTTAATTAGACTGTTTCAATCTAAGTAATATTTTGTTAAGTTTGGTTTTTCAAACATCTTATAAGTAATTACATTATTACAATGCGGATAGAAAATAAAATAACTAACTAGCTTACCTGAGAAATAAATAGTGAAACGCTTATATGATGTCCATACCGTCCATTATAAAAAAAGCATGGGCGTTGTTATGCCTCGCAATGATTACAGTTATATTTATTTGCATAATCAGAAGTGATATTAGCACTGACCAAACATTTTTATCAAGTAATTAAGATACATTTCACATATGGCAATTTATATTTAAACTCATTTTTTATTCAAAGTTAATGTTACAGTTTACTTCTACGGTGTATATGTTAACACTTAATAGCTGTGTTATGTAACAGAGTGGTTGCTATGTTTCTATAAAATAGGATGCCTGCGAAGAGTTATTTGGGGATCTTTTGACCCTTAGGAGCTTTAGATTTCTTCTCTAAAGTATGTCGATATATTCAAATTGATACTACAACAAAATATGAACTTCTATATATCAATAACTGCAAACATAAGTGTGTTAAAATAGACCTAGCAAATACTGCATATGTGAGAGTATCATGAAACCTAACAAATACAATATATGTGAGAGTCTCAAGAGACGTAGCAAGCATTATATACATGGGAGTCTCAAGAGACCTAGCAAATAATATATACGTGGGAGTCTCAAGAGACGTAGCAAATACTATATATGTGGGAGTCTCAAGAGACGTAGCAAATATTATATACGTGGGAGTCTCAAGAGACCTAGCAAATAATATATATGCGGGAGTCTCAAGAGACGTAGCATATACTATTTATGTAGGAATCTCAAGAGATCTAGCAAATACTATATATGTGGGAGCCTCAAGAGACGTAGCAAATATTATATACTTGGGAGTCTCAAGAAACCTAGCAAATAATATATATGCGGGAGTCTCAAGAAACGTAGCATATACTATACATGTATGAATCTCAAGAGACCTAGCAAATACTGCATATGTGGGAGTATCATGAAACCTAGCAAAAACTATATATGTGGGAGTCTTAAGAGACAAATATTATATACGTGGGAGTCTCAAGCGAACTAGCAAATAATATGTATATGGCAGTCTCAAGAGACGTAGCAATATACTATATATGTAGGAATCTCAAGAGACCTAGCAAATACTATATATGCGGGAGTCTCAAGAGACGTAGCAAATAATATATACGTGGGAGTCTCAAGAGACCTAGCAAATGATATATATGCGGGAGTCTCAAGAGACGTAGCATATACTATATATGTAGGACTCTCAAGAGACCTAGCCAATACTGCATATGTGGGAGTATCATGAAACCTAACAAATACAATAGATGTGAGAGTCTCAAGAGACGTAGCAAATATTATATACGTGCGAGTCTCAAGAGACCTAGCACATAATATATATGCGGGAGTCTCAAGAGACCTAGCAAATACTATATATGTAGCAATCTCAAGAGACCTAGCAAATACTATATATGTAGGAGTCTTAAGAGAACTAGCAAATACTATATATGTGGAAGTCTCAAAAGACCTAGCAAATATTATATTTGTGGTAGTCTCGAGAGACGTAGCAAATACTATATATGAGGGAGTCTCAAGAGACGTAGCAAATACTATATTTGTGGTAGTCTTGAGAGACGTAGCAAATACTAAAAATGTGAGAGTCGCAAAAGACATAGCAAATACTATATATGTGGCAGTCTCAAGAGACCTAGCAAATATTGTATTTGTGGTAGTCTCAAGAGACGTAGCAAATACTATATATGAGGGAGTCTCAAGAGACGTAACACATACTATATATGTGGGAGTCTCAAGCGACCTAGCAAATACTTTATATGTGGCAATCTCAAGTGACATAGCAAATATTATATTTGTGGTAGTCTAAAGAGACCTAGCAATTACCATATATAAGGGAGTCTCAAGAGACGTAGCAAATACTATATATGTGGGGGTCTCAAAATACTTAATAAATACTATATATGTGGGAGACACATACGCCTAGCAAATAGCAAATATGCGTGAGTTTCGAAATATCTAGCATATACTATATATGCAAGAGCCTAAAAAGAGCTAGCACATATTATCTGGAAGGGGGCTCAAAAGACCGAGCAAACTTTTATTTATGTGGAGATGGGGGGTTAAAAAAACCTAACATATTCTATATAAGAGAGAATCTCAAATGAGCTAGCATACTACATATTCGGAAGCCCCACGAGACCTAGAAAGTATTATACTAGTATCTGAGACATGAAAGGTTTTTATTTTTATGAATTAAAATGTTAAAATAGTACTGCACATACTAACCTTAATCCATTAGAAGTCATTTGAAATAAAAGTCATATGAATATATATAAATCCTTTATCTCTCATACGAGATTAAATATTGTTATAGCAGTATATATCATTATGTATGTCCACGAATCACATTTACACACTTATATTACCTATAGAAATTAAAACGAACTGTATGGTTTTCTGCCACGGTGTAAATTCATGTTCACAGAGAACACTTAGTCTGTTCATGTCTATCTATAGCACATGGCACGCATCTTCTATACACCTGACAATGCTAACATATCATACGATCTTTATCTTATGTTCGTGGTTTAGTTTTTCGCGCACCGGTGTAACATTAAATTTTGACCCCGTTGAAAAAAGTCATTTTTCAACCGGGTCACATTTCAACATTAAATTCTGATCATAATAGTCGTTGGAAACTGATCCAGTGTTAAATTTTGATCAGACATGGGGTCCTTTTTTTAACGGTTTGTTAAATATTAGCGAAACATCACATGACTGATGTCACATGTTGCAACAATAAAACATAAGCCCTGGAAAGCGTTGTTACGATCGGTGACTATGATTAGAAATGGCTGCTATAGCATGTGATGTGATTTAAACAAAAAACAAAAACAAACAATTCTTATTCAAACTGACATTGACAAAATCCATGCGAACCCGGGAGAGTAGCTTACTATAGGCACTGTAGGCAAGTGCTTACACATTTTTTTCTGAGAAATCAAACGTTAATTTTACATTTCTGTATAAAACGTTGAGAACTTTATTTGAAATGAGATCTGTATTCCAGTTTTGAATAAAACAATCTACTACTCTTTGGCGAAATATTGAATTTTTTTTTTGATTAATACCATTAGTTGGATCATCCCAAACATACATAAACCCATAGTTATGTAACATATATTTTACACTTAATAACCAATTTATTTTCCCACTTTCAGTCTTCATATGTACTCTTATATACACAATTTAAAATCACATTATCCGACTTTAAAGCAACCCATCTAAGAATGATTAACAAACTAATATCCCATTTTACTTTACTTAAATATGCAATATATGATGATTTCTGTTCAATATAAACCTTTCGGCTGCTTTGGTAAATAAAATATATTGATATTTTACTGAATTATTGGTAAGTGTTTTCAGAATACTGGTAACGAGTTTCCCCATCCGTCATTTATAAATAAAATATGTAAATTGTCTGTATGACGTAATAGGATATTACATTCGCGCATGCGCAAAAGAAAATCACCACTTCCAGAAACTGTGAAGTCCCGTGTAAGTATTTATTTTACGCAATTTATGACTTTTAGATGCACGTAACATTTTAAAATTGTTAACTTTCAAAATGCAGAGCGAATATTGTGTTTTGCACTGTTGCACGTCAGATGTTCAAATAATAATATTGTAATAAAAAAGCTGTCCATTAACGCGTTGTTTTATTAGCAGGGTGCGAACGTATTTTGAGGGTATGCGTTCTTAGGCGGTAAAATGAGCGGACGCGTCAAAAATGGCGGAATTTTGTTTGTAAAAGTCACGTCAAAGCACAGAAAAACACGGTAATTTGTTTACTACACACTTTTTTTCTTAATGCGTACTTCCAAGATGTAACTAAGTATATTGTCTTCCATCGGTAGTTCATTTCTACCATGCAGCTATAACCACAAAAGACACAATTCGAGAAAACCGAGTGTTTACTTGTACCGAAATCCATATTCACTAAATGGCACCTTCTTTTGTTTGTTTTTTCTATGATATCACGCTGTGTTTTCATGAATTTTACTGTCAGTACTGTTTTCACCACCAAGTATTTCCAAATTACACTTGATTCGTCCGTTAAGACCTTCTCGTTTTGAAATTCATACATGTACGACTATATATGCGGGGTTTCGTCAACTGTATGCCATAAACGAATGAATGCGTTCCCAGTAGGGAAAATACAAATACAGATATTGTCAGTTACACGTGTACGTTAAAAAACAAGACTGTGTATTTGTGAAACTATAACAGTTAAAGTGCTTCATTGAATAAAAAATCTGTAATAGAGGTTGTAAGAACTGGGTAACAAATATTAAAACCATGTTAAATGATTATGGATTCACCTTTATGTTTGAGAATAACCGTTTTATTAATCCCAAAGTATTTCCAAATATTTTTAAACAAAAGGTTATCGACAATTTCATTCAACAGTGGCTTGGATCAGTAGAAAAAGTCCAGTGCTCGAATTTTATAAACTTGTCAAACATCAATTTAAGTATGAGAATTATCTCGATATATTGCCCTGTAATCTTAGATTACACTAGATTAAGACTATCTGTTAATCTTTTTAGAATACAAACTTGACGATATGACAAAAATAGAATTCCAAAAAATTAAACTTATTGTTTATGTTGCAATTCAAGGGATATAGAAGATGAGTTTCACTTCTTATGTATATGTCCCTGTTTTAATAATTTACAAAAACAGTATTTGAAAAAGTATTACTATCAAAGACCTTCTGTGTTCAAATTTTTAGAGTTACTTAATTCACATAATAAAACCATATTATATAATATTTCAAATTATATGAAAGAGTAATTAGAAATTAGAAAAACAGTGCTAACTGTTTAAGCATAGTGTTCATCCTCATTTTATTTATTAACATTCATTAAATATTTTGTTATATACTATAATGAATTTAATCATTACTACTAAGTGACTATACGTTTATATTGATTGTATATAGTATGATGATGTACTTTGTATAAATCCTAATAAAATATATGTTCTGTTTTGTTCTATTCATATTCATTTGTTGATGTATTTATTTAATCTGTTTGTTAATTTGTTGTTTTTTTGTACATGTAGAGTGAACCTGGAATCTTCCTTCCTGTTGGTGTCGAATAACCTATAATGTGTTGGTACGCCGTAAAACACTATTCATTCATTCATTCATTCATTTATTCATTCATTCATTCTTACAGGCATTTTTTAAATTACATTTTCAATGTCAATCTGCTCACGTCTGTAACTATGTAGCATGACTAGTCCAGAGCGGCATTCAGCCCTCATGGTTGACGTTAGATAATCCGCACTCTACGCATGACACTGGATGACATTTCCGCACTGGCATGGTTACAAGTTCAACCAGACAGGATAGGATAGGGTTAGGGTTACCTAACCCAGGATATAGTATACTTCACTTCGGAAGCTCTCACGGTCACCGCTGAAGTCAGTAAAGCACTGTCTCTCTTTTGTGTCGCCAGCTGATGCAACATACTTGACAAATCTGTGTAGTAAGCACATTGATCTCCAATTGCCCTTTGCCTGCAACTACTTGTTAAGAGGCATTACATCCTGCGAAACTATGTCAAACTTCAAGATGCTACATCTGTACATCGAGTGAACTCACAATTGTAGAATAGGCCGATTTAAACGTACGTGTACAAGGAGTCTGTCCGACTTGCCCATCCAGTTTCACAAAGGTTTTGAAGTGGGTCCGTTTCTCCATCAAGATGATCATTTTCATATTCATTTTTAAATGCAAGTAGACGTTTTACTGAATAGTTAAACGCTAATGCAATCTGTTGGACAGTATCAAACATATTACGTACGAATTTTCTGATATCAGCTAAAAAAATAAAATCATGTGGACCCAGCTGCATACTTGCGTTTTGGAAGGTACGCGCCTGATTTGATATTAAACAAAGTGGAATATGACTTCAATAAAAGTCAAATACTACCACCTTTCGTCATATATGTTACCACATGTATACACAAACAAGGTGGTGAGAATGTCGATTTGACGTCATCAAAACAAAAAGTACTGTTTTAATTTTAAGTCTTGGTCATCTGCGACGCTTTCTTTTCTAAATGAGTAACGTCTTGAACATTTATTCTTTGAAAACAATTAACTGTACTCGGATATGTTTCTGAATGGCTGTTTCAAATAATGGATCTACCTTGGCGTTTCCCTTAGTTTTAGAAAAGCAAACATCGAAGATAATGAAGATAATATTTGTATTTTCCGTACTGGGCATCAAATGCATCCATTCATTTATGGCATACAGTTGACAAAATCCCTCATATATTGTCGTACACATATGAATTTCAAAACATGGAGGTCTTAAACGGGCGAATCAAGTTATCATGTAAACACTCTCGGTTTTCTCGAATTGCGTCTTTTGTGGTGATAGCTGCAAGGTTGGAGTGAACTACCAATGGAAGACAATATACTTACATTACATTACATTACATTACATTACATTACATTACACACTTACATTACATCTTGGGAGTATGCATTAAGAAAAATAATGAGTATAAAATAAATTAACGTGTTTTTCTGTGCCTTGACTTTACTATTACAAACAAAAAACCGCCATTTTTGACGCGTCGGCTCATTTTTATCCGCCTAATAACGCATACCCTCAAAATACGTTCACCCCCCTGATTATATTAAAAGCTGGGACACAGAGAGAGAGACTTGTTGGAGGTTTCATATCACTACAATTTCGTACCGGTATGTTTCAACGCTTTACTTACAGTCTTGTAACAACTGTTCAATCATCCGTTTAAGCTTATACATGTCATATAGAACTTTACATTGTCTACATGTAGACCAATTTTATGGCCCCAATTTTATTATATCTCTGTGTACCAACCTTTTTGTGTGTTGCAATGATATATGTACATGCACTTATTTTCTTGTTCAAAAGTTTGTATCTAAGAAAGTAAATCTAGTACTGAAAGATGCAATATTTTATTACTGGAAATATATGACATCGTATTATATTCTATTTAATGTTTTATCTAGGAAATGGAATTGTCACACTGGACAAAGTGATATCTAAACACCAATACTGTTCTCTGTGGTGATGCAGTGCTCTGACATATCTGTATGCTGTACAGAACTGACCTGTTCCCAAAATATTCAGCTTGGAAAAATAATGTTGACAAGAGTAAAAGACCCGTCATTTATTGACAGTGACTGACTTTGGAAACATCAGCTGTTACGTTATGGGACACAACTTTTATTTTATTATATGTATACACAATCACCATTATATGAGTTACTGTTCTTGATTCCATATTTGCATGCATCCTCTCTGATAGCATCATTACATATCGGTCACTCTTGGAATAAACATATTAAATGGACATACGCCTTTACAATATCTATCCTCCCAGACATACAAATATAACATGGTGTTAAAAGAAATGGATTATATGTTATTAAATTTGAAAGTTGAATTTAATAATTAAAAAAAGGAAATAAATATTCTGCGGAATTTACTAGAGTTTATCATGCCATTGTCAAAAAAATGGATACTAATCAAACCCAGTATCCCAGAATTGACTGGGAGGCAAGAGACCTACCAAATGCATTCAATGCATTCAAAGTACATGCAACGTTCATGTTTGGTGGACCATTGCAAAACAAAACAGAAGCAGTGCAGTGCAATTACCTTATGCTTTGGGTTGGTGAAAAAGGTCGTCAAATAAAATCAACTTGGACTTTGACAAGAGAAACAAAAACTGTTCTTAAAACGTACTACGATGGATTTTAGGCATACTGTAAGCCTAAGTCAAACATCATATATAGCAGATACCAGTTCAAGACTCGAACACAGCATGAAGATGAATCATTTGAACAATTTGTTACTGACCTCAAATTACTTATAAAGGACTGTGGCTATGCAGCAGAGCTAGATGAAATGATCCGTGACCATATTGTTTTCGGTATAAAGTCACATAAAGTGCGGGAAAAACTCATTAGTGAGGGATCAGAACTTTCACTACAGAAATGTATGGACATTTCGAGGACATACGAGCCCAGTAAAACTCAGGTCAAGGTCATCAACACCCATTCAGCTGTGCACGCCATTAGGAAGCCACATCACCAGCGACATGGACAGAATGCACCTACCCAGCGACATGGACAGAATGCACCTACCCAGCGACATGGACAGAATGCACCTACCCAGCGACATGAACAGAATGCACCTACCCAGCGACATGGACAGAATGTACCTACCCAGCGACATGAACAGAATGCACCTACCCAGCGATATGGACAGAATGCACCTACCCAGTGACATGAACAGAATGCACCTACCCAGCGACATGGACAGAATGCACCTACCCAGCGACATGAACAGAATGCACCTACCCAGCGACATGGACAGAATGCACCAACCCAGCGACATAAACAGAATGCACCTACCCAACGACATGGACAGAATGCACCTACCCAGCGACATGAACAGAATGCACCTACCCAGAGACATGGACAGAATGCACCTACCCAGCGACATGGACAGAATGCACCTACCCAGCGACATGGACAGAATGCACCTACCAGCGACAGGATCAACATGTACCCGCCCAACGACAACATACATACAGAGGACCAGAACAGAGACATTCCAATAAACAGAGGAAACCACTAATGTGCAATAGCTGTGGAAAAATACATTATCGATTGGATTTATGCCCAGCAAAGGGTGAACTGTGTTTATATTATAGGAAATAAAACCATTTTGCAAAAGTGTGCCGCAAAAAAAAGCAATTAATTAGTCTAGGAGAGTCAATGAGGTAAATGATTTCACTGAACTAGATATTGATTGTAACCCCTCTCCAGATTTTTATGTTAATACCATTGAACATGATACAAAGTTAAGTCAGGCCTTTGTCAAAATAGGTATAGGTTCGAAACCTACAATGGTCATCATGAAAATTGACACCGGTGCACAGGTCAATGTCCTTCCAAGATCTGTCTATAGTTCACTAGCTATACAAGGTCCGCTTAGATCTACAAACAAGCGCCTTTCAGAATATGATGGAAAATACTTAACAGTCGATGGTTTCATTAAGCTGCCATGTAGATTGGGGAGTGTGACATACACTAACGACGCAACGCCACTCCAGTAGTACATGCTCCACGTAGAGTACAGGTAGCAGTTAAAGACAGACTTAAGACTGAACCTGAACGTATGGAGAAATGCGACATCATCAAGGTTAATGACCCGACAGATTGGGTTAACAGTTTGGTCACAGTAGAAACGGCCAATGGCAGCCTGAGAATATGCTTAGACCCTACAGACTTGAATGATGCCATAAAACGCCCAAAACTAGCCAAACAAGTCACTTTACGACATACTACCCGACCTTACAGGTGCAACAGTATTCTCAAAATTTGATGCTAGGAGTGGCTATTGGTCAATCAAGCTGTCTGAAAAGTGAGTTCGAATCCCCACTCTGCAAGTCTCCTTGATGATTGATGTACGACATTGCATCTCATTATCATCTGTCTCTCACAGCTGATTCAAGTGAGAAAGTTATCATTAACTTGTGGAGATAGGGTGTGCTCGAGTACTGGTTAACCATTCAGGATACAAGCAAAGAGTGGTTAGGTTTACTTATCGTATGTTAACCCTCGATGGCATAAAAATCCCATTAAATATTTAACAAATCAATTTTAGAACTGTCATCATGATAAAATCCTTACAGTTTCAGATGAGCTATATGTATAAGGATCTCTTTTTTATGTTTTTATTATTTCAGTTCATTGGTAAATATTAATAAAATGTAAAAACAGTCAGCTATTTTTGCTTGAAATTATTGGTAAGTCTAAAAAAATGTTAAAGGGAGACATGCTAAATTTGATATATTAAATTCACACATTTTTTTGTCATCTAGGACAAAATGGTGCCATTTTTAAACTATTTTCTTTCTAAAACAAACGAGACAC
Source organism: Panopea generosa (assembly GCA_029582155.1). Lineage (NCBI taxonomy): Eukaryota > Metazoa > Mollusca > Bivalvia > Adapedonta > Hiatellidae > Panopea > Panopea generosa. The sequence continues at coordinate 38,736,881 of CM055902.1, forward strand.
CTAAGCTATAGAAAACATTATGTTAATAGTTTTGTAAATATGAAGTTTAAGATAACGTGTATTTGGAGGCTTATATTCATATGAACATGTATTGAGAGTAATTAGTAAGATGGACATGGATTAAATTGATTCTAAGATTGACGTTTATCCCTTTAAGAAATGATTTCACTAGTTTAGCTTGTACTTATAAGAATGGCTTCATAGTGTATGCTATAATTTTACATTCATCAGCATCGGTAACCAGCAAAACTTGCCAAAACTATAGGATTCTTATGTACACCAAAGCTCCTTCATAAAGAAGGGTAATTTCAATTCTGAATAATTTAGATACATTTTCTTACTTGAAACAGGGTTTGTACTTGTAACACACACTCTAGCTTAAAGCAATGATGTATATAGAAGGATAGAAAACTGGCATCTTCTGACTAATTGTTGATAAAATAGCAAGCAGATTATATGGCAAATTAATCATTCAGACTTCATAGGCTTCTACTTTCTTGTACATAAATGGTTGTTTCTTTAATTGCAGTATACACATTTTGTAATCAGAAGTACATCACTAAATCAAACACAAAATGTTGTGAATGGTCTTATTTTGTTTAAAATTACCTTCTGCAATGTATGGACATTAAAAAATCACAAGATAGTGTGTGAATATGCAAGCCTTTACAAAACCCCAATCACTTGCTTTTCTATCTCAGTATAATTCTTTGGTAAGGGATATACAAAAAAAAAAGAAGAAATATAGTTATATACATGTGATTATTATTGTGTCTTCATGATTTTGATAACATAAAAATGATAATACGTTAAAGTTCAAGACGTGTTATTCAAAGCATGGTTCAAGTCTTAGTCTTCTACATTCCATATATCAAAACTTTCAATGAACCATGTGTAAATAATAATTGCTTTTTAAAGAGAATTACACCATAACTTATTCTGTCAAAAAGAAACTTCTCAATTATTCCCGAAAGCTATCTGTAAAATAACTAATGATTACACTTGAACTGTAAAATTTATAATTACTAAGCTCAGTCTATATAATTGTATGCTTCATTCCTTTAAAGCAGTTCAATCATGTCCATACCGTCCCACTATCTTACACACACAAAGACCATGTTCCTCAAATGTTAGTTTATGATTCAAGAGACGATGTTATATTGTTTGAATACAGCCTTTGGAAGCATGTGATTGTATTTTAGTAATTGTCCACGATACGTCATTGGTTATCAATTGCAATACCTGCAGTAGATTTCAAGTCATTTTCCTGGAGGCCTTTACAGTAGGATGTCCATAGCTTTTTGAATGTAACAGCACTGTTTGCTTTCAAATAACACTGTAACTGGCTAGTAGTCTGGCACCTTGGAATATCACCTATGGTATCTGAAAGTGTTAAGATAAAATGCGGTTTTCAACAAGTAGTCATAGTAATTAAAAAATAGAATTGGTTATGGCTATGCACCTTATGTAAGTGTATTTAGGACACAAACATATTTTTTGTACTTGACAAGATATTGATTGAAGTCGAGTTCTTCAATTAGTATCTCAAGCGCTCAACTTGTTATGTCCAGCCCTCAGCTTATTTTATCTCAATATTGTTTTATATATAAGTTATTTATTATGTTGAACCCTTGACGTATTATCTCCACTTGATATATAGATATTTTGAATTATCTCATATCTCGACTTATTATCTCTAGACCTTGACTTACTGTCTTGGGCTCTCAGCTTATAATTTATTATTTCAAGCTCTCGACTTATTATCTTGAGTGTTAGACTTGTAATGTCAAATTCTTTACTTATTATCTCAAGATTGTACTTATTTCAATATTTCACACTGTAACCACTTGATACAAACTAATTATGATGAGCTCCTGACTTATTATTTCATACTCTTCACTTAATACGTCGAGGGCTCAACATATTATATTTTGCCATCACAACATATGTCTATTTAATATGTTCAATACCACATAATAATTATTATATTATTCATATTATGTTGAGCACTTGAGATAATTAATTTAGATAATAAATTGAGCTTTCAACATCTTATGGGAAGAAGTGTATATTCTTAACATACCATGGTACCTTAGCATCATTTTTTTTTAAATTATCTTTTATAGAACAAATCATGACCGGTTCTCTTTATATATTTAGATTGTGCTTAATGACTTATAATATACTGCAATAGCGGACTAGTTAAAATCTGTCTCGCATGCGAAATGTCATGGGTTCAAACCCAGGCCAGTTTATAGCAAAGACTAAATTTAGAGTTATAAATGCTGATATGGTATCATGCTGTATATCTGCATCATGATAATACAGCGTGGAAACGTTAACAAGCAGACCTTTGTTATATCACTGATATGATACAATTGTATGGCTTAGGCGTGGGAAAAATAAAATATTCTTCATGTCCATATCCTAGGTGAAACAATGATTGAGTGTTGTATTTGAGGCCATCAGGTTGAGCATGGGATCAAACCCGTTGACAATCTATTAAATGCATTACTGGCCACCCGGAGAAATTATTGACCGAGAATTTTACGGTGTGTATGCCTGCAGTTATCATTTGGTCTTCATATAAGTCATGATTATGAATGAACCAAATTGGACTTATGCAATTTGTTACAGAACTTGAATTGTCAAAACTCAACATTTATCCATGTATATGGGAATTTGCTCAATACAACATTGAACTCAATTATCTCTTTCCATTATGTGATGATGGTCATCATGTATTTAGTTCTTATATACATGGAGTCTAATATTAAAAAAATCCTAAAACATTACCAACAAAAATAACTTTATTTTCAACATACAACCAGGACTATGTCTGGTCAGCTCAGACGGTAGCTGTCTGACTATCAATCATGGGGGCATGAGTTTGAATCCCCATGTGATGATTAATATACAACATTTCAACAAATTGTCATTCATCTCTCACTTGAAGAGTTGGGTGTGCCTGATTACTAATTTACCAGCCGGGCCCGATAAGCTCAGTTGGTAACGCGTCTGACTATCAATTCAGGGGTCGTTAGTTCTAATTCCAGCCCGGCAATAGTCTCCATGATGATTGATATACGACATTGTGTCTCGTTATTATTTGTTTCTCACCACTGATGCCAGTGGGAAAGTTATCAGGTACTTGCAGAAATGGGGTGTACTCGAGTACTTGTTAACCTTTCAGGATTCCAGGAAACAGTGGTTTGGTTAATTGATTGTCTGTTAGCCCTTGATAGCATAAAAATGACACTAAATATTCAATCAATCAAAAATGATTAACCTTTCAGGGTAACAGGAAATACTGATTAGGTGAACTGATCATCTGTGTTAGCTGTTGATGGCATAGAATGATGCTAAATATTCAAACAAAGCGTACAACATACCATTCATAATTCACCGTAACACATCTCAGCTGAACAACAACATATGCTTCAGTTGTACCTTCAAATGATCATTTCCTCTACCTGATAGGGGAAAAAAGTGAAAATAAAATTAAACAGTCACATAAGCTCTAAACCGCTATTGTGTGACACATATATAGAGGTATTTTTTCTTTATATAATTCAGTTTATTTTAATTTAGAAGTAAACTAAAAATTACTCTTGAGTCAAACTTTAGGGTAGCACCAGTACTGATCTGTTAGAGGTTATTGGTAAGCTTGGGACCAAACCTTCAACCTCTCAAACATTCCATTCACTGTACTACTGACCAGCTTATATTATTTAAGCAACTTTGCAATAAGATCGTAAGATTCGAAAACACTGTAGCAACATATTTTCCATATACATGTATACTAGTCGCACTATTTGATCCTAGGAACGGGACAAATTATAAAAAAAAATAAGATTTTAAAATAAAGCCAGTGGAAGTTTTTAAATACACTTACTGTGAAAAAATGCTGTAACATTTTCGCAATTCTGAATTCATGGTATGAACCGTAACTGCATTGAGTAGTAGATTGTTGCTTCTTTGTGAATAATGAAAAAAAAAAAAAAATATAACACATTTTTTCTTGAAAAAAACAACAACAATTCCTTGAATTTTATTTTCAGCATATGGTTAAAATGCCATAAATTGTGTACTTTTTACATTAAAAAGATGCTGAACATATCACATAGTTGCAGGTCTTTATTTTCATTTTCCACATTGCATGTGAAGGTAAAAATTTAATCAGCAAGATTGTGGTTTTACTAAATTAAATACGTATATTATGCATCTGAGAAATTCAAGTACCAATCATACAAGATGCAATGCATCAACTGAAATTAGTCTGGGGATCGTGAGTTTGAATCCTCGACGAGTCATAGTCTCTGCGATAATTGATAAACAACATTACATTTCATTGTTATCAGTCTCTAACCATTGATTCAAGATTCCGGAATCCCAGGAAAGAGTAGTTAGGATAACTGATTGTCTCTTAGCCTTCGAAAGCATAAACTGACGCTATTTAAACAAGGTAGAACCAGTACTAAGCATATGCGGAAAAAAAATTGTGTTGCTCATGGACACCACACAGCCATGGAGGAGGATTGAACCCACAACCATCCGATAATGGGTTTGACGCTCTACCACTGGACTATGCGTTCCACACTTTATTTAATTAGTATACTGTGACCCAATCCACAAGGAATTTGTAAATATCATAGCCCTCTAAATTTTTCAGAGACAAAAATATACTTATAAAAGTTCATGAAACTAAATAAGGAAATCTGAATTGCACTATTACTGTGAACATACAAATAACACTCTATTTAACGTATTTTCCTTCTTTCTCTCTGTATCTATTCACCTGTCAATCTACGATGTTGAAGCAGTTAAAGCGGGTCCTACTCAGGACGAATAAGGACGCACAACTGAGATAATTCAATTTTGTAACTGTTCTCTATTTAGGTTGATATTGAAATATATACGAATAAGTCAATAAAAAGGTGAGTTGTATGGTGCTGTAAACTGTTTTCGATCACTACAATCAATCACGTCTGCTTAAAACTGATGCAAGGACAAAACGTGTTGAAACATGATGACTGGTCATGTCAGAAACTAAAGCGGTTACAGAAGAGTACCCCTCTTATAGAAATTAGTTAAAAATGAGTTTAAAATCATTACAAGACGACATGTTAAATGTAGAATGGAAACAAGAAAATAGTTGAAAAGGTTTGTTATGTGAGGATATGCATGTAACATATATTGCCCAAAATGTGCACTTCTGCACAATTCAGTCCATTTGTAACCCACTATATGCCTTTGGTAACTAGGGTTACTTATTATATGTTTTTGTTAACTACAGGATTATTTGGTATCCTGTCCTTAATAAGCACAGGAAGTTATTACATAATCTTATGTTATATTGCCCTTCATTAGCACAAGAGTGTGATATATGGCTCTCTGCAGCTGCACCGCCCTGAGGGAAATGTTTGTGACTGATGACTGTTTAAGACCAATAATTTAATTAGCCAATCAAAATTAAGCTTTTGATTGCACACATACATGTAGGCTAAATGCTTTTAAAATCAAGCATATTTTTTTGAGGAACCTGGAAAATCCGGCCCACTCTAAAATGGCCGTGGATAATCCGACCCAAGATTATCCAGCCCCTGAAGAATCTGGCCCCATTTAGCATGGTCCACCCCGCCCCACTTTTTGATTTTTTTAATTGTAATATAAGGCTTATTTATCATAAACAATACATACATAAAAAATAGACATTAATACGTCAACCAATAAAGTTTAAATCATGTTAAAAATATGATTTTGAAAATAGTAATTTCATTAAAAAAATAACATGATCACCTCTGTTTTCCTAACATTTGGTTCTACCAATATGAAAAAGATATACCCTTTGATTTAATTAAACAACATTTGTTCGATACATACATGTATAAACAGATTTGGTACGCAAATATTTGTAACTCGAATCGATCATATTATATATTTCAAACAAAATAAAGAAGCATTTAAAGGTTTGCATAAATATATGCCATTTTCCAAACCAATCTAAATGAAGATGACGCACGCAATAAATATCAATAAGACAGTGGGGGCATTATTTACAATTACAGTACAATTGTTTTGAGTGCATGCACAATCTTTTATATCAGGAATACTCGGCCAAGTTAATATGTTGACGTTGTCATTCACTATAATTAATTGCATAATATCGTATACAATTACCTGAAGACATGCGATCCATTTTTTTCTTGTCTTCTTACAAATTATAATGATTAATGACAAAACATACTTATAACCGATATCAGAGAGAGAGAGAGAGAGAGAGAGAGAGAGAGAGAGAGAGAGAGAGAGAGAGAGAGAGAGAGAAAGACAGACAGACAGACAGACAGACAGACAGTAGTTATGATTATATTCATTAATTAACTAATTATTTAAGTAATTCAATAAAAATGAAGATGACGCACGCAATAAATATCAATAAGACACAGTGGGGGCATTATTTACAATTACAGTACAATTGTATTGAGTGCATGCACAATCTTTTATATCAGGAATACTCGGCCAAGTTAATATGTTGACGTTGTCATTCACTATAATTAACATCACACACTAAATATTCATTAACAACAGTTGAACACCACCATTCACACTATTATCCTTCATCATCAGTAACAGCAAAACCACTTTCCACAATAACACTGCCTACAACAGCATCACCATTCACACAAATGTCACACACATCATTATCAGCAGCAGCAGCAACAACAGCAGTAGCAGCAGCAGCAGCAGCAAAAGCAGCAGCAGCAGAAGCCATATCACTATTCACACTAACATCACACATATCATTATCAGCAGCAGCAACATAACCATTCACACTAAAGTCACACACATCATCATCATCAGCAGCAGCAGCAATATCACTATTCATACTAACATCACACATATCATCATTATCAGCAGCAGCAACAAACCATTCACACTAACGTCACACACATCATCATCATCAACAGCAGCAGCATTTTCACTATTCATACTAACATCACACATAACAGCATTATCAGCAGGAGCAACATAACCATTCACTCTTACGGCACACACTACACCATCATTTAATAGCAGCAGTAAACACCACCATTCACACTAATATCACATTCATCATCATCATCAGCAGCAACAAAATCACTTTCCACAACTACAACATCTACAACAGCATCCCAATTCACATTAACGTCACATCATCATCATCAGCAAGGACTTGTATAGAAGGAAAGGAAACTTGCACCTCCTGACTAAGTTTTGATGAAATAGCACACGAAGGATTTTCATAGTTTGCCAATTGATAATTCCTAATTCACAGGCAACTGATTTCTTGTACATACACAACTGATTTCTTGTACACTGTAAGTTGTCTGTTATCTTAGATGTTTAAACAAAAAATTGTTTCGATCACGTAAAATGATTTTGATTTAAATGTATTGAGCTGCCGGTATTGGAACCTGGAAAATCCGGCCCCATTCAAAAATGGCCATGGAGAATCTGGCCCCATTTAGCATGGTCCATGGTTTAAATTTTGTTTTGTATTAAATCAAATACTCTGCCCCATTTCAACTTTGTGACCGACCCCAAGACCCTCATCCCTCACAAACCCCTTTCCCTGCCCATTTTTTTTTTAAATTTTGTTTTGTTTTAAATCAAATACTTTGCCCCAATTTCAACTTAGTTACTGACACCAAGGACTACCGTCCCCACCCCACCCTCAACCCCAACCAAGACCCCTTGCCCATTATTTTTCTTTTTCCATTTGTTTTGTTTTAAATTTAATACTATTCTGCCCCTTTGTTACCAACCCCGAGACACCCTCCCCGGCCAACTTTTTTTATTGTATTAAAACTAAACAGTCCTGTTTATTAAACTTTGGCACACACACTCCCACATCCACACCAAGGTTACAAATCTATAGCTTATATAGTAAACTAACCCCACCACCTGGCGGCCATGATTTACGACGAATCAACATGGCTTGAACAAACTTGGTAGAGGGTATCCCAAGGATTATTTCTGTGAAATTATTTTAAAATCGAGCCAGTAGTTTTTGATAAGAAGATTTTTAAAGTTTTTACTATAGCTTATATAGTAAACTTACCCCACCCTCTGGCCGCCATGTTTTTTGACGAATCAAGATGGCGTGAACAAATTTGGTAAAGGGTCACCCAAGGAACATGTCTTTAAAATTATTTTAAAATCGAGCCAGAAGTTTCTGACCAAAATATTTTTTAAGTTTTTACAATAGCTTCTAGAGTAAACTAACCCCATCCTCTGGCCGCCATGATTTTGACGAATCAAGATGGATTGAACAAACTTGGCAGAAGGTCACCCAAGGAACATTTCTTTGAAATTATTTAAAAATCGAGCAAGTAGTTCTGACAAGAAGAGTTTTTAAGTTTTTACTAATTAAACTTGCCCCGCCCCCTGGCTGCCATTTTTTTGAAGAATCAAGATGGCTTGAACAAACTTGGAAGAGGGTCACCCAAGGAACATTGCTGTGGAATTATTTTAAAATCGAGCCAGAAGTTTCTGACAAGAAGATTTTTTAAATTTTTACTTTAGCTTATACAGTAAACTAACCCCGTCCCTGGCCGCCATGTTTTTTGACAAATCAAGATGGCTTGAACAAACTTTGTAGAGGGTCACCCAAGGATCATTCCTGTGAAATTATTTTAAAATCAAACCAGTAGTTTCTTACAAGAAGATTTTTTAAGTTTTTACTTATTAAACTTGCCCCGCCCCCTGGCGGCCATGCTTTTTGACAAATCAAGATGGCTTGAACAAACTTGGTAGAGGGTCACCCAAGGAAAATTTCTTTAAAGTTATATCTAAATTGGCCCAGTGGTTTCAGAGAAGTTGTTAGAAGCTATAGTTAACGACGGACGGCAGACGACGGACTACGGACGACAGACGACGTACACCAGGCGATCACAAAGCCGATGGCTCACAGGTGAGCTTAAAAAACAAACATCTACACCTTTTCGTGTGTAGCGTACTGCATACCTGTCATGTCACGACGAACTCGTTCAGTCGGCTGAGATTCACGCTCATTTCACATATAACACAGGCTATAACATTGTTCCTAACACTTATACCGAGCTGTAGTCGTTCTTTCATCAGATAAATTCCCTCGTGTAAAAATGTAAACAGCATTTAAAACAGGAAACGGGAAACGGAAGTAACGCATGCGCACACTTGTATAATTCAATTCAAGGCTAAGTGGGAATCCTCGGCGATTTAAAAATATTTTATAACGCGTTTGTCACGCTTTATAACTTGGGCATCATTTTTTACAATTCTAAAGCGTTTGGGATCGTGTTAATATGCACACATATAGCTCATTTATCATACTTTTGTATAAGAAATGTGCTCATAACTTAATTAAAATACTTTTTAAAAAAGTTCAAACATGGATGTGATGCTTTAATAGCCTTATCCAGTATTGTATTATCCTTTTATAGCTTGATATAAAAAGGAGATGTGATAGCAGGATGCATTGTCTTTGTGTTATTCAGAAATGTTAGGTCGTGTTGTTGGTAAGATATGTGCGTGTTAAATGTAGAGTAAGTTAATATTTTATATGTCTCTCAAGGTTTGTCATATAATGTTGGTGATGATATAATATTGTACTAAACAGAACACAACAAAAAATTTATTTCGACTTGAGCATCATATCTCATCGCCATATACAAACATTTGTTATGCATGCAGTCTGATGTCTATATACAATATAAAATATATAGTTCTAAATCAATATCGGTGATAGTGGTTTTAAACAAGATTATTTTGTAAAATCTTATAAAAAAGAATTCTTCGAGCAGTATGAGTAAGTAAATTGTAGCGTCCCTGTTTCTTTTATGTCCAATGTTAAGCACCGATACAATGGACGTCGATATTTGTTATCCCATCCGAGCACTGATACGTATATTTAGTTTGAGGAGCAGGTGATCGAACCTGCGAGTTCACAGTCCATTGCCTTAACCACTGGACACCTTATACACCCATACAGTACTGATGACGAGTGTTCGTATGTACCGAATAAAGAAAGTCACTTTAGAAAATCTTTAATTTTTTGTATTTGCATGACGTAAACACGGTGATTCAACATTCAACATCTGTGTTACGTTGTACAGGGTTATTCTGAAGTTATCAGATATAGTCTGCACTTCAGGATTAACCTGATAGCGTTGTCGACCAACTCGTCATTACAGAACATTTCATGAACAGTCTGAACTATATCATAAGCGTACATAACGATATTAGTGTGTTTGTTATCACGTCATCAAGGACCTACAAGGACCTACATTAATTGTATCATTGTTTGTCCATTCTACAATCAAATAATAGATGAATATATACAAACATATTACACCGGACGACAAAGTATGGTAAAGTTTATAGATTTATTAAATACGAGTTGTTATCCAGAAGTTCGTGGACAAGTTTAATAAAATCTATATTTATGCAAGTGCATAGCTATATTTTTCACAACTTAAGTATTGGTGTATTTGTCATCGATGTACGGTGTTTTAGTTTATTTCTTATGTCAGTAATAATGTTATGGTATCCATAGCAACATACATACATGATTAGTGCCGCAGCTCAATATGTTGAACAATTCGACAGATAAATATGTGAATAATAACAATCATTTTCCCGTAACACTCGCGGTAAATCATACATTATGGAGGACACGGCATCAATATCTGCATGACCATGTCATTCCAGCTTTGTATGCAGGTGTTAGGAGTTTAAATCAACTTCTATTGAAAATGTAGATGCATTTATATGCAAATAGTGCATCTAATGAAAAGGTAAAATAACGAGCAGTAATACAGTTTAAGTCAATATTAGCAAAACACTGATTCAGACGATAGATATGTATAGTAAAGCTCCGAGAAAGTTATTTGTAGTGCATTTTGTAGTCTACAGATAACACAAACGATACAGTGAGGAACGAGAAACAATAATGGTTGATAACATATGTGGTCGCCCTGTGTCAAAATCGCGTCAATGTCACGTTAACGTGTTAAAAACGGGCTTAATAAGGATTGCCGTAATACAATTCATGAACTATGCTGCGAACTAAGAATAGGTTACAATACAGTGCACACGATCATTAAGAAAAAAATAGCATGCATTTAAGTGCTCGCTGGGTTCCCCAGTTGCTAAACGAGTATAAATGGAGCAACGAGTAAGAGTAGGAAAATTGATTGTATAATAAAGTGACGTCGCCACGACGTAACGTAAATCTGGCCTGCGGCAGATAGGCGTACATGACATATTTGAAATACATGTTACTGTTTTATTTGAATATATATTTTCTTCATACTTTGCATACAGTGTGCCGTTAGATTAAATATAATACATGTGAAACTTCAAATAAATCAGACATGTCATGTTCATATTATGAAATTTGTCCACGAACTTCTGGATAACCCCTCGTAAAAACCGCAAATCGTTGTTAACATAATTAGCACCACTAAGGACAAAAGCTTTCAAATGCAGATACAATCTGATAAATTACGTGTAACAATTCACATAGTACATAATGATGTTAATTAAAATATCATTATTTACTTACTAATATTGCTCGACGAATACTATTTTACAAAATTTTGCAAAATGATTTTGTTTAAAACCACTTTCACCAATATTGATTTAGAACTACATATTTTATATTGTAGACATAGGATTGCATGCATTAAAAATGTTTGTATATGACGATGAGCTATGATGCTCAAGTTAAAATAAAAATTTCTGTTTTGTTTTTCACAATATCATATCATCACCTACATTATATAACGAACCTGGAACGTATACGTCTCAGTATCCATACTTTAGAAATAGAAGCAGGCAGCTATACACATGTAGAAAGAGAGAATCGAATTTGTAAATTATGTTCCTTAAATGCTGTTGAATCAAAGTATCATTTTCTTTCATAATGTCCAAAATATAGAACAACAAGAACTAAGTATTTAACACATATAGCATTTTCCACTATCAATAAACTTATAAATCTAGTTTTTTCTACAAATACAAGACTAGTTCGTAATACATCAGGATATATTTCTGTGGCTTGTATACTAAGAAAACTACCTTACTTTATTCACTATATTGAAAAGTTTAAAATGTATTGTCTAGATTTGATGTTTTATTGTTTATTTGTACATTACCTTGTTTGTATAGTGTATGCCATAGACAATTGTTTATTGTCTGAAAATGACTTAAATATATTATCAATGTATTTAATTTTGTTTGCTGATGATATCGTGCTCTTCACTGATCCCAATAGCTTACAAATTGATAACATTTCTCATTATTCATCAGAGTGGGGATTAAAAATTAATGTTAATAAAATAAAAGTTTGCATTTTGGAAAAAAAGAAACAATTGCATAATGTTAGTTATTTTTTTATCAATAATGAAAGAATTGAAATAGTAGATAGCTTTATCTATCTAGGTGTCAAGTTTGTTCATACAGGTAATATGTCTGGTACTGTAAACCATTAGCTGACCAAGCCCTTAGGGTATATTATAATCTTTTATCACTTCTGGACAGAGTTAAATTAAATGTAAAAAATAAATTATCTTTGTTTGATAGTATGGAGGCACCTATTCTTTTATATAGTTCCGAAGTGGGAGTCTATAACTACAAAGAAGTTGACAAACTACATATTAAATTCTATAAATACAGAGTGGGTGTCCGTCAACAAACACCTAACATGGCCGTCTATGGCGAATTAGGGAGACTACCATTATCAATTATAAGTAAGGAGCGTTCAATAAAGTTCTGGTTACAAATTATGAAAAATGTTAATTCACCTTTACATACAATGTATATAGTTAAATGTGAAAATATAAATGATAGCTGCTGGGCTAATCGCAATAATTCAGCGAACTCATAGATCAAAGTGCTTTACCTGAAAGCGTATTTGTTGCATGAACAATAGACCCCCCCCCCCCCCCCCCCCACACACACACACACACACACACACTTGACATAACTATTCCTAAATAGTTAAAAGTACTAACCGTCATATAACAATTATTCAATATATTTACAATAGGAATATAGATTATTTAAAGATTCCTGGAGTCTTCTCTTGTCTCTTACAAAATTAAAGCAACGTCCGCAAACAACTCCATGCTTGATAACTGTTCAACAGAAAGACCAACATTAATATTCTGTTGGAGATGCATTTCAATATCATTCAGAAAAAGAGAAAATAAAATCGGAGAAGTGATCTCCCCTTGCAATAATCCAGTGTTACACTCGAATACATCTGATAGACTGTGTACTATGGCCTTCAGTAAACAAATTCAATACTTTTATGTCAACAAAAAATAAAACGGTATTTAAACTTTCAAAATTCAACAAAGAAGCATTAATCATTAGAAAAACTCTTAAAACTTTGACTGTTTCTTAATCTATATTCTACTTTCATCATATATTTATTCGCATTGTATTTAACCGTATATTATTGTCTTTGCCATATTCCTGTAATCATTGTAAATTGCCAAAGGCAAAGGTCCTGCCGAGTGGCTAATAAACTTTGAATTGAAAGTTGAATTGTCGTTATGCCAATAAAACTGAACTTTTATGTTTTGTTTGCATTTATATCAATTATACCTGTGGCCTATTTTTGTAATTGGACTTAATTTTCTCACTGAGGCGTCAATCAGAGTTTGCTAATATCTGACTAATCTCTAATAGCCATTTCGTTCTTTGGACTCAAGATGTAACTTAAATAAGAATTACACTCAGTGGTGAATTCTAAAATACTGACCACTTAACACAAGGTAGGAACAATTTGTCACTGAAGTACAAAGTCCCTATAAAAGGAGAAATAGAGAACTAAAGTGTTATTTCTACCTCCTTCATATGTAGGTCCGGAGTACTCAAGGGAGATAATTGTGGTATGTGTTATTTTCTCTTTTTAAAATAACATACATGAAAGATCATCATCTGTAATGACATGCGTTATAGGTTCATTTAAGAACATATGATTATATTACCCTCCGTGTCAGGCAAATGTTGCTTCCTTAGTGATACCAGTTAGGAAAATATAACCAAACTAACAAAAGGTCCTTTGTAGTCGTTTCTTAATTAATATCTTCGTTACAATTCATACATCACGAACAAAACAATAGTGCCTTAATAGATTGAAATTAAGAACTCATTTGATAATGGAAGTAAAAATAAACATATCAGTACGTTGATAGAGATAAAATAAGTCAGAAACTTGGAAAGAATCGGAGGAGATAGGACCGTGTTCCAAGACAATGACAATGTGCCATTTTGTCACTGAGTGATGCTTTAACTCTCTATATAATACAATCAGATAACTTTTAATGACACACACAACAATAGCAGTCAGTTATAAACCATGCTATCATGTCAAAATAAATCTCAACATTCTACATTACGGTTTCAATTTTGATGACATTAAAGAACGAAATGCTAAAACGTCACAAGATAGTTAAAACAAATATAACACAAAAAAGAGTGGAGACTCTGAAATATTATTTTGATATGCATGCGGGAGAATCAAAAGGTTTTATAAATGTGTGTATAAGCTTTTTTATTTCATATGTAGATCTACATGAAATTTTGCTGCATTAAAGTTAAAATCATATTCAATTCTTTGTCTGCGGTCACGTGAAAATGACGTCAATTGGTACAGGGACGTCATTTGTGTCGTCATTTAATTTGCATTCACTATATTCCATTTGACGTTTGTTGTATTGCAGTGAGAAAATATATCGACTGTCGTGACTGCAATAGGCTAGTATGTCATTATTCCTGTAACGTATTGTTTGTCATAATCGATGCCGATTTCATTTTTTCATTATTTCTGTAACATATCATTGTCATTATCGATATCGATTTCTTTATTTCTGTCACGTATCGTCAATGTACATGAAATAATATTAGGGATTTCTCTTCAAAACCTGCGTAATATTGAAATTATGTTCCTTGGTCTATTTACGTGTAACACAATCTATATGACATAAAGCCGGCAATTTAATTACTTTCGTAGTATGCCCGACTTTTCTGTTTGTGTACATACGTATCCCACTTACCTTGATTTTCGATTAATCAAACGAGTGTATCCAAAAATGTTACAATTTCCTAACACAACGTACGAAGACAACCTTAACTATTGAATAAAGTGACACGTATTCCGTTACAAAAAACGTATAATAGAAATAAAATATCTATTCAGGAATATGTCATACGCGTATTCAAGCACATGGTAACTAAATTCAATACGCAAGCGAAGCGATACAAGCACAAACACTTTACATGTTAGACTAATTTAATCGTTACAGCCAGTCGTTCAAACTCATTCTTTATCGACCAGATCAAGACACACGGAAAAGTGATCTAAATAACATTATATATTAATCACTGTTGTCGCTTCTAACTTACAATGCAGCAAGTGTTTTTGTACTTTTTAAGTCATAAGTCGTCCACAAAGAGCTGATTTGATTGGTAGAGTAATAGACGCGCTAGAAGAGACAGGAGAAAAATGCAGAAAGTTGAACAATCTGATACAAAAGTACAGGGTAACAGTAAAATATTCAATAGGTGAACTTAAGTGCTATACATCCGTGGGTTCTATATGGCGTCGGCAAAGGGTAATCCTACCAAGAGTTGTCAAGTAATACTGCGCCACGGTTATTAGAAGAAAAGGATTGCATTTGGTGTATTGATCAAATTAACCCATGTTTCATTGTTGTCTTGAGAAAACCCCTCGGTTTTGGCGGAAGTACACAATGCTTGTAAACACATTACACATACATCCACATGTACGCCGGAACGGTCTATTATGTAATGTGCAAACACAATTGAAAACTTTCGAACAGTTATGTAAGTGATCTGACATTGTTTCGTTTAGTTATTGACATTTTCTCCGTGATTCAGTGGTTACCTAACCCTTAAAGAGCAATTATATACTAGTAAGTAAGTTAAACAATTAACTAAGTGGGTAAAATGTGCATATGACTGCTCGCTGTACACAATTATTTACACTTTACATATACAATGGTAGGTCGAAATACCGAACGCAGTTCGATTAAAATGAAAAAGGTAAACCAATCAAATGACTTAGCTTCTAAATACCGACACATGTAATACAACCGCGATATATAAGCATATACCTTGCATGCATAAATATATAGCAGTGCTATGTATATTTTTGTCTTTGCAATGTTTATTTATGATACCACCCATATACTTCCATTGTGATTTTTTAAAAAAAAATATGATTAAAAAGTTTAAGAATATGGGCCTGTCTGCATAGCCAATCAGTGTGCAGGCAAATAAGATTATTATAGAAACGTTGTAAAAAGTAAGATTGTACAAATTACCTTTCAGTGCAGGAGGCTTTATCAGAGTCCGACTACCAGCGCTAACAAACACATATACAACTGCCAAGTAATCGTTCCATTATTATATATACGAGATTGTATTTATTTTCGAATACGATAAAGTAATTTAGCAACTATCCTCACTCACTGACTTCCAATTTGTTTTTATGTAAAAGAGATATACACACGTGTGTTAAGTTCGTCTTATGTCACAGTTTTGCATCGATGGTAGAATGCATTAGCAATTGCTTCATACATTGCATAAGCTGTGTGAAACAGATTCGATGAAAACAGCTAACAAAGCATGACTTTCACATACGACCAATAGATAATGATATGATAGCACTTTATCATATCATATAAGAGTGTACTTCCTGTGAAAATGTGTAAAGCATTTTACATGTTTGTACTAGAGGTTTGCTAGTGTAATAACTGTATGTTGATTTACCACGAGCCACAGTTGGTATATACGTCTCCTTACGCAGTTGCGCCACTTTTATGCAACGGTAACACGATTTTTGCGCTTTAAAAGTCCTTTAAGTAATTTAGTTTGAATCATTTATTTTCAAAATGGTTTACAATGGTTGTAATGAGTCGAACAGCAGCTGGCATATCATATACTGCAATACGACATCACAGTTGTTAAAAAGTGAATTGTATAAGATTTTAACAGATGAACGTATTTATAAGACTTTGAGCACTTTTTTTTAAAATCAAAACAACTTAGAGTGTCTCTGCACTGTTTTCAAAAATATCAAATCTGATCAATCTACCAGTTACTGCGCATTTTTATTTGGGGATACATTCCTGCTATGAAAAGAAATACTTTAAAAAAGAAGTCTACGTGGAATATTTGATATCGGGAAAATCCCTGACCTTAACCTTTATACAACAAGTAACTAAATTCAACTGTGTAGTGAGACCTTTTAAATGATAACAGACTGAACACGTGAAACAACACGAATACTGAAGACACATCGGACTGGCAAATATTACAGTAGTGCAAACAGTAATGCAAATATATGTAGGGAAATTTTGAAAAACACATAACCATTTTTATAAACGTCATTCTTACATTGTTTTTTTTTATCAATTAAATTCTGAAAGGCAAAATAAGACATATCAGGGCGTCATGTGATAGGTGGAACAACGGATAAGAATAACCGCGGCGTGTGGGAAGCGGAAGTTGACGAAGGAAGAGATGCTGAACAAAACCAATGTTGTTGTTCCTTTTTTTCCTTCATTTTAATCATTTAAGCCTTATTAAACTCCCGAAATGCACACTTTTTGATAATAACAAAAAATATTGTGATTAAATGTGTTGCTAGTATTACTAAAATTATTCCTCTAGACCCCTTAGTGACTGTTTTTAGAGAATATAGATAACTTCGATCGAAATGTGTATTTCTTAGACGAGTGGACCGAGCTTTTAACTTTTTTTTACAATTTTGTAATTCCGTAATGACTCGGTTGCTTTCCGACTGTGCCTCCGCCAGTGCTCGAAAGCACACAAATGAATACTGCAGTGGTAGCGTGCCGTTAGATAAGGGGTTCATTAACATAATAAGGAAAGTTAAGGCTTTACTAATATTATGTATCATTATTGGGTTTTCTTTTTTTAAAGTATATTGATGTCTGCAATAAAACTGTTCTTAGCGTAGTACGCATTATAATATTTATACGCACTGAAACACAATGAGTACGGAAAACTAGTTTGGTCTAGTAACTCTTGCTCTGGATCCTCCATTGAATATACGCGTGATACTATCACACGCGCTATTACGTCACAAATCACTTTATCGCAGTCATTATTGAGAGGCTAGCAAAGGTGGTTTGTTTAGTACAGTTATAAAAAAAAAAGTAATTTTATTTCTAATTAGATTTGAAATCGTATATGCAATAAATTAGCTCGTGTGTTCCAGTTCATTAATGCATATATATGTAGAAATAACCTGGATTCTTCCTTCCTGTTGGCGTCGAATAACCTATAATGTGTTGGTACGCCGTAAAATCCTATTCATCAATTCATACTTTAAAAATCAAATTTATTAGAACAAAAACAATACATCTCGACTGAGAAATGTGACAACAACTCGTGTATCATTAATAGTATATTTAGGTATGTGTTATGTCCCTTTTACCTTCTTGTAACTATTCTCTATCTTTATAAATCACTAGGTTATTTCCCTTGTGTCATTAACTATTTGACTGTATTCATTTGAGATATATGACCTAAATGCCGGTTTCATTAAACATCTAAAGCTGAGTTTTTCTTCAACTAAAAATGTTTACTTTATCGAAATCATTTATCGAATCATTACACGTTGAATGACAACACACAATTAAAGTTAGAACATAATGATTGATATGTTCAGTAAGACTTGGGCCAAGCGTATCAACATCTCAACTTGAGATTTTCTTTAACTCAATTAATTGAAATGCTATAACTTTATTTACATTGATAATTTTGCAAGTTATCCGTGACCAATGACTAGACTAAGTACAAACTTCAAATCTGTGTGGTTATCTAATGTCTAATGAATTGAAGATTTTGGAGTTGAGGAAAATCTCAGTTTGAGGTGTATAGTGAAACTGGTCGCAGACATATTTGATGAAATAACTTGGTGGAAGAACAGAACACAGCCAAAGGAAAACACAATAATCGGTTTTGTCAGAGACTATTGGCAAGGGGTAATGAAACATGCAATACGTTTCGCACCCTTGGTATCACACACTCAACAAACGTTAGAATTGGACGAGTTCTTTCCTTTGTTCACTAGATTGTAAATTTAAATGTGAATTTCAAAAACTCAATATCAATAAATCCAGATGACCAATTTTAACTTTTGTTTAGTGTATCTCTAGTAACACAAACTAATCTCAATGATCTCAAGTTGTGAGAAAAAAAACAACAACATTGTGACTTTTGTCCGTCAAAGGTAAAATCTCACCGCCTCACCGTCGCCACGTCATAATATCGTGACAGTGTAAGAAAAAGTAGTACCGTCAGACAATTTTCGGACAACTGCGATAATGTGTACATGCGCCGTGAGTAAAAAAACATCAGAACTGATGCTTACATAACCGTATGTTATACAGCATGTTCTTTGGGAAAATATTATGTTATACTGCTTACGTCAGATTGGGCTTTTCCAGACTGAGTTGTATTATGTTTTATGTATTATATAAAATACTGTCTAGGATGTGGACTGTAAACTCGAATTTCACATAGAAAAGTTTTTAAATTAGTTATACCTTAACAGGAATGTATCTGATATATACGAATGCACAATAACTGGTATGTTGACTAACTTAAAAGACAGTGCAGTGACATCACTAAGCTTTTTGTTAAGAATTACTGCTTTAATATACACCCTTTTGGTAAAATCAAATAAAAGTCATTTTTTAAAACCAGTGGTATCTTATTGCAGTATATGTTACGCTATCATTTGCTCTACTCACCGTTAGCAAGAAATTATTTTACAAATATTCTAAATTTAATAACAATGTACATTTTTAGCGTAAGGATTATTTCACTATCACGAAAACTGTGTGCAACTGTCTAGTGATAAGCTGAATATGGGACATGCGCGTTTATATTCATGCATGCATTTACATATTAATAAACAACGAAGGTAACATCAAATGAATTTTCTTTTTTAATGGGATTTAACGCCGTTTTCAACACATTTCAGATTATATATGGCATATCCAGTTTTACTGGTGGAGGAAGACCTCAGACTGAGTAGAATCACCGTCCTTCTACAAGTAACTGGAAACTTCCTCACATAAAGATTTTGGAGCGAGCAGGACTCGAACCCACGACCTTAGCGGTGAGAGGTAAGTAATCATGAGACGGCGCCTTAGACCACTCGGCCACGGAGGACCCCCAAATGAAATTAAATGTCGCAATAAAAATATAAGTATGCAACGAGCAAAATAATATACAACTGTGTTATAAAATACAGTTATTTTAAAAAAAGAAGTAAACACGATGTCATAAAAGTGAATATTTATTGAAATATAGTGAATATTAAGCTGTTACTTTTACAAAATATTCAATAAACTTTTAAAAATAGATGCCATTGAACTAGTTTTAGCTTGTCTACTGATAACACTTTACAATAAGAACACGTGGGCTCAGGCACTTGGCCAATACAATGTTTTATATTCAAATTAAGGAAGCGGATTGTTATTTATGATAGCAGAATCAACCCTAGAGACATGTTTCAAATATAATAAATATATTTTTATCTTGTTTTCCGTAAAGTGGAGAAAAAAATTGCATTACAGAGTTATATGAGTCTGATAAATAAAAATCTATTGTTTCCCCCTTAAACTAGTTTATCATTTCTGAAATTTGTCTTGCATACGTTGATTTAGTATAAACATTACTTTTTCCTTGTATTGTATGTAAAGGATGTTTCATAATAAATTCATTGCAAACGTGTGTGGTATAATAAAGATAAAATCAATTATATATGATTTTTTTCCTTTCAGTAATGACAAATTCACAAAGTGGGTGGACTAAATTGAGTAGCATACATAAAAACACAAGTATTTCTAAAACAAATAGTTTAAACTTATCTATTTTACTTCGATTGTGAAACAAGTTCTTACAACTTAGACAAATCACTCTCGAAGTCTTCCTGGGTATAACCAGTACAAAGCACATGCGGAAAAGTGTCTTGCTCAAGGACACTACACATAGCCGTAGCAGAGGATCGAACCCACGACCCTCCGATCATGGGTTCGGTGCTCTACCACTGGACCACGCGCTCCACTCTAAAACAAATTTAACATATACACTTATTTTACCATGTTGTTTTACAGTTAATACATGTCTTGTTTGCCATAAAATCAATTTAGGACCAGCTTTATGCATAAACATTTACTGTGTGATGGTTTAAAACCTATTGTTAACACATAATTACAAAAAAATCAACATGAATTCATTCCATCATAAACGAAAATAAATCAAACTGGTGTCAACGTCTTAATTAAATAGCAATATGAGGATTTCAGCTCATATGAACATAACTTAATGAGAGTTATTCTGATTCCGTCGATTGTCGTTAACTCTTTTATTTATCGGATCTACAGCAAACTTACAGTACGTGTATGTATGTAATCATGATATCATTTCGGACAAGTTCTAACCGGCGAAATCGGATAATTAATGTCGGAGTTTTAAACAGGCCTGATAGTAAATGTTCAAAAATAAATTATCAAAAGAGAAAGGAACTTTTTTTGGCACGATCGCTAAAGAACTAAGACCATTGCGGCCCTTTTGTTCCTCATCAAACATTTGATTTGAAATATCTGCACATAACGTATGAAGGTATTCTAGCGAAAATGGACAGTTACCAAATATATTATCTTGCGTGAAAATACCTGTATAACAGAGATAGCTCGTTGTTTTGCATGGACAAATATCACAGTATTTTACAGATCTGGATCCATCCATTGCTGTATAATCACTGTATCACTAAAGCAAACTACTTCTCTGCTTTGGCGATCATCTCCTCTTTATTGGGTTAAAGTTATTGAAACATACACAGAGTATTCATCCAGTGTAGACATTTAAGTACCTGTTGTACCTATTGAACTTGTTGTAGCACAACCTGCTACTGTAGAGCAGCTGACAATGTCTTAAAAAGCCACGAGTAATACAGAAGTGCGATAAAGTACACTGCAAACAAACGTTTATGCTTTTGTTCTCATACATGATTGCCTACGGGGCGGTATTGTACCGGATAGAGTGTTGGCCGCTCACGCCAGAAGTTGCGGGTTCGATCCCCCAATCGACCCGATGCCTCTAAAAAAAACAACTCTCAGTATTGGTTCTACCCATGAAACGGACTCGGAAGCAGTTCATATAAGCTCTGCCACCAAAGTATTGTGGTACATAACCAAACGTTGTCTTCGGTGAATTCAGCTTTATTTGCGCATATCCATAGTCTCTACCTACATAGAGATATAACGTCTCAAGACTAGGTGTAAACCATAAACAATGTGGCTTTTAAGTGCAAGATTTTTGTTACTTGTTAACAGAATATCTCCCAAGTCTTGTGCAGATAATGCAAATGCAAATAATGATCAATCAGTTGAACAACTGACAGATCATGTTGTATATAACGCAGCTGCAAAAAACAGCATTGCAGAACAGTCTTGAAGGTCATAATGGCTCTATGACAAAAATTACCGAGCCAAATATAGCATGTTCAATTAATTTAGAAATAGTTTTGTTTTTATATAGGTAGATTTATTTGCCCCCTACTACCTTTTAATCCCAATTTACCGTGAATATATTGATAATGAAACGAAAACTAGATTTTGGCGAAAATGAAATATGATAAGAAAACGTGATAATAACTCAATTGCTTTACGTGCTAAGCAAATATGTATTTTATGATATTGGTGGTTATGTTGGTTTTATGGGACCTCGACATCATTCGAGACTATCGCATTCGATTTCATCTCAGATGTTCATATAACAATTTCAAAATGAATTTTTTTCTGGGCTTCTCATGCGCACAAATTAACACCCCCGGGAGTGGAGTATAATTCTTTAGGACAAACCCGTGATTATTGGGGCTCGTTCTATCAGTTATCACAATATAACAATACAAAGAGTTATATTTGGAAAATGTTCAAGCACACTTCCATATTAAAAGGACGGAAAGCAAAAAAAAAAACAAAAAAAAAGGGGAAATATTTAAAGTATACCAAGTCGGCTAATGAGGGAAATTTAGTCTATATATATAAAACAAGACATTTCCTGACTCAGTTAACCCCCAGTGTAACAAACAGGGAATTCGATGTCTGTCTCATAATTTATAGCAATTGAATGCCGCCTGTTAAACTATGACGTCTTTCAAACTTTCCCTTAAGTAACAGTCCAATCAACTTTCTCAAATGTGCTGCTAAATAACGGACCAAATTGGGAGAGATGGGTTCTTTCTATAGACTATAGGGAATTGCAAAACGCAACACTCACGCCGCCTACCACATGTTTCAGTAGTAATTCATTTTCGAACACCGTTGGATGAAGGAACAAGAACAATAACAAGGAACCAGAAACATCACAATACTGTGAAATATGAGAGCTTTGCAGACATTGTTGTTGTAGATTATGTCTCAGGGGCATTTTAACTGCATTCTGCTTTTGGTCAAGTCTTGCGTTTTAAATCTAATTGAGGTCTCAATTTATATACGCAAAAAATGTATACTTAAACGAAGTTTTGTATATCAAATTCATAGAAAAAGCCCTAGTTTTTCAGCTAATCATGGTCATATTTTTATGAACATTGTACATGAAACTACGAACAAGCGGTGTATATGTGCAGTAAACACGAACAAACGCTGTAGATGTGTAACAAATGTAACAAACTCGAATAAAAACACATTTTAACCATGTTTATGAGTTTGTTTGTCAACAAGATATATAAAAAAATAATCGTTTCCAAACTGTGGTGTAATTTGTCATTGGTATGATTACGACATGTTCATGATGGCGGGATGTTGACACTTTATTTGAGGAAATATCTTAGTCATACACTTTATCGATACCAGCAAACACACCCGACCAATCTTGAGTTAGCTGCGCTTGGTTGCTGATGTGTGTTTTTCGTTTTAAAGAAATCATCTTGTTACAAGCAAAGTGTAAATACATTTTCTCAAATAGTAAACACAGTTTAGGGGTTGTCCCTGACCGAGTGGTCTAAGGCGCCGTCTCAAGATCACTGACATCTCATCGTTACGGTCATAGGGTCGAGTCCTGGTCGCTCCAAAAAACTGTATTTGAGAAAGATTACCAGTTACGTGCGGCAAGACGGTGGATCTACTCAGATTCATTCTGAGGTTTTATTGCACCTATAAAATTGACTTTGCCATATATAATCTGAACTTAGATTTTCTAATCCAGGCACTTAACTATACCGTACACACATGTACACTGTCTTTATAAAGGAAGTGGGTCATTATATATGACAGCGCTGTGTGCTATTATTGTATACAGACGGTAACATAATCCATTTACCTTAACTAATTATCGACCTTATTTAGAGACTTGTATTATACTATTTTCTATTTAATCCTTTCAACAACCTTGTGGTAATGTCACATTCATACATACTTCAGTGCTCCAGTTAAACTTTATTTTACCCCTTAAATTAGCACGCAATGCTTATTTTCAAAATGTTAGAGGTGAAAATGAACATTTTTGATATCAAATTTAAAACGATCTAATACTTATTTTACCCCGTGATTCAAATGTGAATACTTTATTCAGAAATTCCAAATCGAATGCTTAAATCACCCCCCCCCCCCCCCCCACACACACACACACACCACCACCACCCCCACCCCCACCCCCATACACAACCTCTGCTCTGGCTTCCATAAATTATTTATATATTCATTTACTCATTTATCGGAGCCGGGCTCAGTTAGCTCAGTTAGTAATTCGTCTGATAATGAATCAAGATGTCCTGAGTGTGAATTCCAGTCCGGCCATAGTTTTCTTGATGATTGATATAAGAGATTGCGTCTTACTTTCATTCGTCTCTCCTCATCGCTGATTCAAGTATGAATGTTATCAAATACTTGCGGAGATGGGTGCGCTCTAGTACATGTTAACCTTCTAGGTCCCCAGGAAGAAGTATTTCGATTAACTGATTGTAAGCCCTCGATGGCATGAAAAAATGACGCTAAATCTTCATACACATCATTTACCTAAGCATTACTGCGTTCAACACAGCGGACATGCACTTGCTATTACATTTGAAAAAAAGTCTGACGGTTCTACTTGCATTGACACCGTCTTATTTAATAATGATGTGATGAAAGGAAGAGAGCGTTGATGGATCCACTCAACAACAAGGTTAACGCCCTCTAGTGGGAGTTTTGTTGATTGTAATTGCTCCATGACGGTCATCCCAGTTATTACCTCTTCTTTATGATTGTTTGTTTTGAAAATGCCATTGTCATAATACGACATTGGCTTAGTCACGTTACTTACTTCCTCAAAGCATAAACATGCATACTTGAGCCAAGTTCGTCAATACAACAGCATGAAATGCACACTTATACATAATTGGCACCAAAACTAATTAAGACAATTGCGACGCAGACGCCGCCACCGATGATGACGCAGGGGCGAACCAAAATATTACCTTATTCATAAATCATAATTAACACTAAGGATATTCAAAGTGTCCTTACCTCCAAGATGTAAACAGGAAACAGTAGCAGAAACCCAATATTGTTGGGAAGCTTGACACTTCAGTTCAGTATGCTTAGTTGGTTGAGTCTATTTTTAGCCGGGCTTTATGCCAAATGTCAAGCTGCGTAGTGTTGATTACCGCCTAAATGATCATACTCGACAAGAACTACTTTTTATTCCTCGAATTTCATTTTTTTCCATGTAGTTTATATAAATATGCTAGCAGAAACACATTAAACAATATAGATATATTGTAGACATTGTATTTAATGTCATTTTGCTAAAATAAACAAAAAAACTACAATAATATCAATCAAAAAAGGGAGGCGTATACATATCTTTTTAAGACTTACTATAAATAGTTTAAGTACTTTGATTACATACATCGTCTCGTTTTATGATGAAAAGAGGCTGGTTCACCCGTAAAATTAGTTTAAGCACCCCCCCCCTCCCCCCAGTGGCGGGTTCACGTTTCTGCTGATCGTTCCCATGCACGTTGTGATGCATTGACTGTGGTGGCTGTTTGCTTGTATCCTACATCTACTGTTGGACATATATATTCATTTATTGGTTTGTATCAAAACATAGTATATCCGCCCCGTATCTTATCTATAGATTAATATCGCTGACTTAAGTCGAAAAGTTAGCTGTTACTTGCGGAGACGGGTGTGCTCGAGTACTGGCTAAACATTCTAGGAGCTCAAGAAAAGAGTGGTTATGTTAACTAATCGCTTTTTAGCTCTCGATGGCATGAAATAACGCTAAATATTGTATTTATTCAATTACGTTTCGTTGTCCTGCATTATCTCTGTATGCTTGGCTGGATATCAAAAAAAAGGGAAGATAATTATAAGGGTTACAAAATAAACAGAAAACACGAATTAATTATTGTCATTTTATATTGTGAAATTAAACCAGGTAAAAAATAAAATATATATTTTTACTCAAATATTTTATCTGTACAATACCTCATGTGGAACGATAAATGAAATGTACTAAAATGAATATTAATGATGTCATACAAATGTAGGTAAAATAAACATTGACAGCTAACTGCGTATAAAACATTTCAACAATTACATTTTGAGTTAACAGTACTAAAATGTTTTTTTTTCAGCAGTAACTATTTATTTGTATACAAGTTATATACGAAATGAAAGTAAACACGATAATAAAAAAATGAATTATTACCGCATTTACTCAATACGATATATTTTAGGCTTACTTTTTATTAAATGTTAAATCTTAAGGATTTCCATAGAAAATATATTTGGTTGACAAACATATACATATCATTATTAAATTGTACAAAAATTGTTTATATAAAAAAGACTTACAATGTATTTTCATCATATACGTTGTACATATCATGTATCAAACCGAAAACATATTTATAGGATATTTTACATTCCATTTTCTTGTCAAATCGCATTAAGCATGATAACCATATTTGGTCATACTGTGATCCACGATATTGATTGCCTCGATTTGCTAATATCTTATAATAAAATACGTTCATCCTGTTGAAAGGGCCCAAAAGGAGGCTCAGAACGCAACAAACAGTGTAGAAATTGACAGACTCGATTTTGTCGAGTATGTTCATGACCTGGACAAAGAGTTTCACAAATATCTACTTAGATTACTTATTCATCCTGATTTTTTTCCCCATTTAACTTAAGTATGTCTTGTTACAAATGTATTGCTGAACAGAAAGTTATCGCTCGAATTAATTGTAGATGAAAGAGGCCGGCTTTATCAATTAATCCTAATCAATATTTGTAAGTTTCTGAGCAATTAATTTTGACCATATTGCAATAAGTAAAGGAAATAAATGTGTTTTACTATCACAAAAAGATGAGCTTTATAGCACTTTCTTACAATAAATTTACAACAAAATGTTAACAAACAACTGTCGATATTTCATATATTTCTATAAAACATCAAAATAGAAGACAGAAATAGACATATGACAAAAATGTAGGCACACGTTTAAATGTCATGAATCAATGTAATTGTATATGTACAAATGTTAGTTATATAATAATATATAATCAATATAGTGTACGTTTGCTCTTCACCTACATATCTATTAAAAACGCATTCTACTCAACATTTTTATCATATTTTGGAAACATTTTATTTCGTCCAAACAATTCCATTTATCCTATTTTCTTTGCGGTATTAATTATGACATTGTAACACATTGTAAAACTTTTACTATGGAAAAATAAATTGCCATAGAAGTATAATTTCATTTTTATTGAAAACTGACTTAGGAAAAAAATAAAATTTGGAGTAAAAAGGTCAGCTGAGAGCAAACAAACATCATTGTAATGGTGACATTATTTTTAAATTACACAACATGCACTTTAATGTTAGGTAGACAGACAGGCACTTTGTTTGTAAGGAATGTATATGAAATTGGAATGAAAATAAATCTGTAATGACATAATATCATACAAATATACATATATTCAAACGTTTTCCTGATACGATAAACATACGTTGAATTTATCATACACGTATATATATATATATATATATATATACATATAAAGTGCCACAAATTAGAAATGGTTGTCTAAATGTGAAACACATATGTCGCAGCATATTAAGTAGTAGTAATAAATAAAACAAAATATATGCATATACTCGTAAGCATTACAAACATTCGATATTTTATCTACCACTGTATGGCAAAGGCACCATTAAATAAAAGATACAAAACTTAATATTCAAAACGTGATAGGAACAATAAAATATACACATATAACAATATACAACATCAGATAACATAACGTTTTATATTATAATGAAGACGGTTTATACAAAATAAATACTCTATCTATATTTTTATGTCCGCTTTAGATCATGTGTATGGCCGTACAATTTCGCCCCATTAATGCAAGAATGTTCCAAGTGTATATGAAATAAGAAGACACTTGGGACCTTTTTGCATCAATTGGGCGATTTAGTGTTGTGCTTAAGTCACTAGTATACATGTTGGCAACTTCACTGTATGTATAGCATAGTTTGAGTTCGTATTATGATTACCAATATATTCTATAACACATACTCAAATAATACTCGCAAACGAGTATATATGCGTTATATTTGTAATTCGATCACTTCTTCAGTGTTATATCATTAACAAATTATCTCAATTTATTAAAGATATATCGCCATTATTTATTAATATGCCTAAATACCTCCATGGACCCAACCTTGTTATCGAGTTGTTTTAGTTTGTTGTAAGATTGAATCAATAGATAAAATAACAGTATGTAATAAAAATGAAAAGGACATCGAATATTCGATTATCTTGTTTACACCTTCAGCACTGAAAGTATCTCTTTCTCTCTCTCTCTTTCTCTCAATCTCTCTCTCTCTCTTTCTCTATCAACGTGTAAGTATCTTGCGACATGGCCTTTTATGAATAATAAACACGTTGAACATACTATACAATCTCGGCTTTGTGTTATTTGCTTTCGTGTATAAACCACGTCTTGCTTAACGTTTCTATACCTGTAAGCTGAAAACTACATTACGCCTGTCTAATCAGGAATGTATTTAAATATAGGTCAACCTCCTTGTTGGGTAGCGTGTTCTGGATCGATAACACCACACTGAACCATTTAAAGCGTTCGTTACAAAGAAGGTCATTCACCACTTCACAATTCTCTTTATGAAATAACAAATACATTTACGAGCGCTAACAAAGACGTACCAGCGATATTTATAAAGGTGTCCATTCACTATATACGTCAAACCATTATGCAGTTTATTCATGTACTACAGAGGGACAACTAACGCGTCGCTATGCATTAATTATTACAGGGTCAGGCTAAATAAGACACAAGGCGAATCAAACGTTATCCGATTATTGGTGAGCAGACATGTACGTTAAATGAAATCACTAAAGTCATATACTGAACAGAACAGCTAACCTGCCACTTTTGTATTTCAAATATCTTTGTCGTTGTATTTAAAAGTGGTACCAAAGTTTGAAAACGATATCAAAAGTACTGATGTTTTGATTTTATATAGATTGATAGCTTATATTTTTTTTTCATTCAAATCAAAATATCAAGGAAATTGCGTTAACACTTTTTGAGATAAATACATGAAATGTTATGTGACGGGTTAGCTGCTCTGTTCAGTATATAATGAAAATTACAACAGGCACTCCATCACCGGTTTTGTACAACATGCTGAACTAGTACACTACTAAATATCGTCCCCTTAGGGCAATTAGGTACCAAGTGTATATGTACCTTTTTGCACTTATGATCTGTAAAAGTTCAAACCGATCTAGAGAACTTCGTATAAAGTCGAGCTGCATAGTGCCTTGATTTCTCACTGGTGGAATGTAATATTTACTGTATGATTTTACAATATTGATTAAACTACCAATAAATAAACACTTCCTTGACATGCATTTCATAGTTAAAGTCAAACAGGAAGCACAGCCTGACATGCATGCCAGTAAAATAACCAATAGAACAGTATAAAATCTATAGCACTCCAATGAACTATTATCAAATATTTCATCAAAATAATATATAAAACATACTTGTTAATATGATAGCCAACAAAAACCAAAGGCACATGATGTGTAAATTATTTATAAATTCAAATCTATATGTTGTTGAGGTCAGCTTAACTTAAAACAAGAGTTGTCAGAAGACAACAAAGCTCGCCCCTGGGTGACTAAGTCAAAAAAGGGACATAACTGTGCCAAACAACAATCCAGAGTTATGGCTCTTGTCTGTGTGTGTTACATTGATGATGGTGCGAAGTTTCGTTCACATCCAATGAGTGGTTGCATAGATATCTTAAACTTAACGCAAAAGTTTAACCTGGGTGTCTACAGACGACGACGACGACGACGCCGGGGTCATGGCTATAGCTCTCCTTGGACTTCGTTCTGGCGAGCTAAAAACACTTGTTATTGCATAGTTTTAGCTCTGCAACATTCGCTATTTCACCTAGTTTCGTGACTGTTTAATGGTTATCAACACTTCACGTGCAGTACCACATCTATTTTTAAAATTAAATGGTATCCCATGGGTATATATAAATGTATATGCATGATAAGAAATGGATGGTGTTGAAACAGGAAATGAATGGCGTGCGTGCGTGTTTGTATGTACATGCATAGCCAATATAGTTAGGCATATTGGCAGAAATACACGTGCATGGCTTGACATGGTATGTCATGAATGAATCGAACAATTTCGACAAAATGGCGGTCAAACGAGAAATAATTTTGGGAGCATTGATAGAAAAATAATTGATATATTTAAAAAAGAAAATGTTTGTCCTACATATATTAATAATTGATATAACTGAGTATCAACGTCCCAAATATGATATTTTACAGTCGTTATTGAACCTATTACAATGGTAGTTAATCGAGTTAACAAGCCTAAACAAGCCTTTACAAGCCAATAAACAGAATTTCTACGAACTCATTTCAAATTATATATTAATTTAATTCATATTAAGTGGCTGGTTGTAGACTTTAAATACATGGCCATGAACTAACGACTTTAAAATATGCATATAATATATTTAGGGATGGGGAAGGGGCGTAGTAAATGTTTACTGTTTTGGGCGCATGTGGTGCATATGACACCAGACGTTTCAGTCAATTTAACGATACTTGCCAATGTTAGGGGAGGGCGAATAATCCCACCAATCTGCATTTTTGGCACACTACTAGCCACGCCGTGAAAGCGATTTTTGCATAATTACGATTAACACGTCTTCTGTGGAGCAACGTCAAATAAACCAAACTGTACAGACCATGTAACTATTCATCATTGTATAACAGCATGCATTTTATTATGCACTGCATACAGGTGTATCAAAGTGTTTATTTACGTATATGCATAGTTTTCAAAGGACACAAAGAAATACATATTTGGGGAATTCTTCTCTGTCTCTAAAAGTTATAAATCGTTATGTTACTTCGCACGTCTGTATATTCTGATGAGCAATTTCTTATATAACATTTTTCTATCTGGGCTGTGCCGGAGACTGTTTCAATCTAGGTCTGTTCCGCTTACTGTTTTAGGATATGGCAACTGTCAGTTAGAGTAACATATTCCAAGAAACAGAATTGTGCCGAAGATTAAGCAGTTGTTGGTAAATGTCATTATCCGACTGGCTTCACCCTTCGTATCCACATTCATCTTCTGTACTTCCATTTTAATGATAATGTCTGCTATCACAACCTATCACAGATCCTGCATTAAACAAACTGATTGCGATATTGACATTTACTTTAAGTACTAATTACAGATAATACATCATGCCTCAGCTGATATGTAACTGTCCAAATACACCGTTTCAAGCATGCATACTGAGGTCACCCACCTAAATTCAATACTTTCATAGAAAGAAATTGAAAGTGTTTTCCATTGCTCAACACTATTATCTTTCATAAGACCTGTCTTGAAAACTTTGAACGTTGAACTCACATGAACAAAGCTGTTCTGAAACACTTTTCCGTTGAGAAAAAAAGATGTTCGTATATTGGAACGAGTTCTTCAAAACATCAATCTTAGCGAACATGTGTACCGGCACCGGCCGACCTATTTACGTTCCAGCCATGGGCTTTCTTACCGAATTTAAAACACAGCTTCTTTGGATAGCCTTTGTCTTTCGGTATGTCACCAAAGTAACCTTCTTTTCTTGAGTATCTGAAGGAGAAATATATTCAGAAAATAGAAGATAATCCATATAAATTCACAAAATACGAATATAGCCCTACTTCGGTACTTATTACAAGTGTCCTAGATGTGTTGCTTATATTGACGCTGTTGTGGCGATTGTGTAATGTATCTTGTATAGTCGGTCTCCTTTTTGTGCATTTTTTTCTCTTTCCAAAAATATGAAGAATACTTCCAAATAGCAATATAATTATTTATGTATTTTTAATTTTACCAAATATAAATACAAATAGGTAAAACAATATTGACATAGCAAATGACATATACAGTTGTTAAAAAATGCATATTTTCTTACATGCGACACACAACACAATTGCACAGGTTCTGCGTTCAGTACGTTTAAACATGTTCACTCTGGTTATAAACGCAAACGGTGACTCAAACAACAAAAGGTAAACGGAAAACGGACTACACTGGCGCTGTTCCTCCATTTCTCTTTAAGTCACGTGATTAAACATAACTCTGTTAGCAAATGTTTAAAGCGAACATGTCGTTCAGTTAATTTCTGTTTTCAAACATTTTCAAAAAAATTAAACGCTTAAGTGAACTTAACGCAGCCCTGGTAACGCCAGATATCTTTCATATAAAGTATTTACTATCTGATATAAGGAAATAACTCTTTACTGACGTGACATTGTATAACTATTACACTTGCTTTAAATAGCTTTAATAAGTAGTTTGCGTTTCCTAAAAATCGTGTTTTACTATCGCTGATATTGGGATAGATAAGTGTTTTGTTGAGGGTCAAGAGGTGAAGCAATAGTAAACATCCGGTTACATATTGATAATATCAAACGACGGTGCATTATGGGATCCCTTGTTTCCGTTTCTATTATCTTAATTTAACCGATAAACTGAACGCCTCGTTAGATTATTTCTTTAAATTTTGAAATATTTAATGAAATGAATTAAGTGACAATGCATGTACATTGTGCATTGTGCAAATGATATACATGTAAGGTGCATTGTGCAAATGATATACATGTAAGGTGCATTGTGCAAATGATATACATGTAAATTTGCAGTATTTGCAAAAAGGTGGCCGGCACTTTTTTGCTATTTTTGGTCATTTAGAACATTGAAGCTCATTCAATGTGCCTCGGAAGTAGATTACCACCTTGGTAGCACAGTGCTCAAAAAACAAACCAAAATATCATACTTTGAATTGTTAGCGAGGGTAATAAAAGATGCTCACAGCCTCGAGTATCGAGGGGCGTGGAGAGCGTTACAATTAACATTATCCCTCATGCCTCGACTTAATCCGAGGCAGCTATTGTTCATTGTTATTTTTTTATATGTTACCTCAATAAAACAGTCCAATTTTAAACATATTTTTCTCACATAGTATACATTCAATAGCATCGAAAATATCACATGTATTTAACACATGCTTAAAAGGTGTTCAGAAAACATTCATTATCTCCACATTGATAAACGATCCAGCTGAAAAATATCAGTCCAATAAATTCAGGATACAACCAATTAAAGACAATTTGAATCTGGGTAATGAACTATGGAACACCCCTTGATCCCCCCCCCACCCCAACACCACCTCAAACTCCCCATACGACCCAATAGAAACTCCGCCCCTCCCCATACGACACCATAGTAACTGGTTAAGCTGTTATCTATTTGCAAACAACACTGAATTAGATCCATGAGATAACAACACTCCGTTAAAGTACAGGCCATTAATTGTCTCGTGTTGCTTTTTAAGTGTGTCTGAAAGCTTACGCCATGTTTTTTTTCTTCTTCAAATATACGACGAATGTATTATACCACTCTCTGTCACAATCGCAATAAAAAGTTATTTTAATTCCTAGTGACGTCAACTACAGTTATTCGTTTGTGTATTTAGGCGGAAACGCAAGCACTAAAAAATCGAAATATTTTTATCTAACGTTATCAAACAAGGAAGTAATGTAGAGAACATTCTGGTGGTACTTCTGAAGTTATTACAAAGTTCATACCAGTCACGTCAGATAACAAAGAACACTCGAGAAGGGTTAATGACCTCAAAGTATTTATTAGTATAACCATGTGGATGTTGATCAAGGCAAAGTGTTAATGATTCTGAGAAGTATTATTCAAGTGACTGAACCATGTTTCATATGATATTTCAACATGTCAATTACATATTTCACAATATAAAATATACACATATCAAAGTACAGGAACTAGAGAAATCATATTCAAGTTAGTAGAATATGGGTTTTCCACAGTGAAAGGCACTGTACGCATGTTCTAGTTTCTGGCTGGGTCCTTTGAATTAAACATAAACATTACTTTGCCTCAGTATTGTTATTAATTCTACTTCATGGAAAACACAGAAATCATTTATTATTTTTAGGTCCGTAGTACAGACCAAGCTTTTCTGTTCCGTCCATTATATGACAACGTTGGGAAAGCCATTTATGAGCAGCATACCGACTGCTCAGTTGTTCTAACTGAAAGTTTGATGACGTCACAAGTAAGCGTTCAATTGCTATGAATTGTGGGACAGGCATAGAATTCCCTGCGTTTTCATTGGCGGTTGACAGACCTGATACGGGAGATATCAGTTTCTGAGATAGACTAATTATCGAAAACAGAATTCTGCTCAAGCCGATACCAGGGAGGGGTAGGGGTGGGCGTGAGGGGTGTTGCATATTTCTTTATCACCCCATGAACAGACGCAATAAAACGGAGTCTGCTATTTTTTCTTTGGAAACGTTCTGTTTTTCTTTGTCAGCTATTTTTATCCTCAAAATAGTATGTACACATGCTAATACAATATCAGAATCAAACTGAAATGTTGATAGTGTATGCAAGTACAAGTGTTTGTTGAGTTTATGTATATTCGTGAATGAGTAAATGCACACTCACATTGTTTCAATTTTTGAACAGTTCAATTTATTGACCGTCAGAAAAAACGTCGATTTTAAAAATATATAGAAGTATGTATTTTTAAAATATATATAGTTTTAATTCAAAGAAGAAGTATATACATCCAATAGTTTGTTTCGTTTGAAGTATGAAAACTGGTCAATGTCAACATTTTAACAACTACCTTATTGATCGGCTCATTTTCTCATATGTCATTTTCGTTCTGTTGTTTTTCTTAGCGCCCCACATTGTTGCAGCGACTTCTGACTGGACAACACGAAAAATTCCTTCATCTTCATTTTCCCATTTTATTACAGTCGGACAATATTTAGGGTCAGCCAAAACGTCCCGAATGAACTCCCATAAATGATACACCTTCGAAACTGTAAAACAGAACGACATAAAACATATCAATATGTGTACGTGTTTACATGTGTCGAAACTGTAAAACAGAACGACATAAAACATATCAATATGTGTACGTGTTTACATGTGTCGAAACTGTAAAACAGAACGACATAAAACATATCAATATATGTACGTGTTTATATGTATTGAAACTGTAAAACAGAACGACATAAAACATATCACTATGTGTACGTGTTTACATGTGTTGAAACTGTAAAACAGAACGACATAAAACATATCACTATGTGTACGTGTTTATATATGTTGAAACAGTAAAACAGAACGACATAAAACATATCACTCTGTGTACGTGTTTACACGTGTCAAAACTGTAAAACAGAACGACATAAAACATATCAATATATGTACGTGTTTATATATGTTGAAACTGTAAAACAGAACGACATAAAACATATCACTCTGTGTACGTGTTTACAGGTGTATACACGAGTATATGTGAATACTTATACAACAAACAATCGATTTATTCAAGTATTATACGCGTTTAACATATGTTTTAAAAACAAATATATAAACTAATTATATTTTTCTATTTTGAGTTATAAGAAATAAATCAAATTTCCTCTATATACACAATCCTAATGAAAGGTACATATATAAATGTTTCATCCAAAAGGTTTTCAATATAATAGTTAATCAAAGATAATTTTGTCTCACAAAAGATAATTTATTAATAACACCAACAATGTATCTAAGCTGCAGCCACATTATATGCAAAAAAACTATTACATATGTCAATTTACGAACCAGTGATTATGGTGATCCTTTGAATGACAAGGGTGTGTATTCATAAAACTATTTAAATCTTAACTTAGATTGAAGTGCACATATTTGTTTTCTATCTATTGCTATAGTCTTAAGACAGTTTATATTGAAAAGTTACGTTGACAATCAACATAATGAGGACTTCGAGCGTGATTTGCCTAAGTTGTAAGAACTTGTTTCACAATCGAAGGAAAAATTAATAAGTTTAAACTATATGTGGATCCCACTTTACAGTTCAATGAAAATACATGATTGATTATTCTATCTTATTGCTTTAAAATTTATAAGAAAATCTTAAATTCTGAATTTTCGACTGAATATGTTCGATGAATATGGCCCCCAAGATTATAAGATTTTAAAATGCAGTTATAGTGTATATTTGATATTCTTGTTGTACATATATTGAGATTTATGAAGAAAAAAACCCAAATGCAAATCGAAATTCACCGGATCCTATGTATTTATATTTAAATTTATGAAAAGAAATCTTTTTTTGCAAATGCGAAATTCGCCGATGGCTATGTATATACGTATATTAAAATGTATGAAAAGAAAGATTTGAAAATGTTAAACACCCCGAATCCTATGTACATATATTGTGATTTATGAAAAATACATATTCTTTACAAATGCTGAATTCCCCAGATCCTATGTGTTTGTATATATAAAAGTAAAAGTAAGTAATATATATATATATATAT
Source organism: Panopea generosa (assembly GCA_029582155.1). NCBI lineage: Eukaryota > Metazoa > Mollusca > Bivalvia > Adapedonta > Hiatellidae > Panopea > Panopea generosa. The sequence goes on from CM055902.1 coordinate 38,773,983, forward strand.
TGAGATCTATTAAAACAATATACTTTATATTCTTTGCAAATGCTGAATTCCCCTGAACCTATGTCTAAATATATTGAGAATTATGAAACAAAATCTCATTGTCCCAATTTGTGTAGCAGGAAATACATAGATGCATATTAGTACAAAAACCCAATCATTGTATAAATGCCGGTCTGTGGTATTGTTTACTATTTCAAGGACTGCGCAAGCAAAGCAAATGGTGCACATGGTTGCTTTCTGAATCACCCCAATGACGCAGATACAAATAAAAAAGAATAATAAACTATGAAAACTGTATTAATTCAGTCGGTTATTGAATTAAACTGTATAAGGACATCGGTGAAGCTTGGTAATGCGTAAGAAACGAACTTAAGATCAGTGAAGCTTGGCAAGGCGGAACACAATTTTGAACTGAAAATTTAGAGAAAAAAATGTATATTTTATTTGCACTGCGCGAAATAAATGTTAATAAAAAGAAAATATGTTGTAAACAGTAACTCACACGTGGAGACAGTGTTCAACATGTACAAATAACTATAATTATGAAAATAATAATTTTATCTTAAAAACGTCATATTTATTATATTACTTCAAATAAGTGTACGATCTGTTTTCCAATTTCCAGTTATGACTTGGCAGTTGTTTTATGAAATATGATTTATCATTTATTAAACATTGACAGGTGCATATGTTTGCTTCCACCTTTAAAACCGGATGTCGTTTAATTAGTATCCATAAAACGTTTAAAAACTGGTGACAAGTCGCATTGCAAAAATAAATGTTTTCGTATTCGAGGCGAAATATACATAATAGTATTAATTTTTTCTGATATTAACAGTGACGACATTGTGACAGCATTCTTTTATCAGTATTCAAATATTTGAAAACCTTTATGAGACATGACGATATCATAATTCAAATTTTGGTTTTCAAATAACAAGTATTTACTCACCCTGACCCTTTTTTCTTCCTGGTCGCTTTCTGTCTAGTTTAGAATTATCACTGCACTTATTGTCAATATTGCTTTTTTCAGAGTCTTTGGAATCAATACTTTCTGTACCGCTATCGATGTCGTCATCAGGTGACGTCACAGTCAGTGGAATTTGGCAAGGACTAGAATAAAGTTCTTCCACTTTAACACGTGATTCCTGGTTTAACGAATTGTCATTCATTTCCGGCAAAGAATCTTTCTGTTCATCCTTAAGTTCATTTTCTTCACTGAATGCAAAATGATGGTTTTTCATCATATTTGTTGGAAAGTTATGATTAAAGTCCATTTCAGGTTTGTAGGTTATTGTTGGATCTGGAGAAAGATAAAAACAAAACATTGCATAATTGTATATATACTCAAAAATAGTAAGATTGTTGTGGTATTGTTATTTTAATGACAGCAGAACTTATATTCGTTTTCGAAAAAATCGATAATCAGCATAAGTTTTGCGAAAATGAATTTGAGTACCGCTGTTATTAATGTTACAAATAGTCATTGATTTTATTAAGATTAACAAATAAAATTTTCAAACAATTGCCATCATATATTGTTTTTATTTCTTGACAGGTTTGGATATAATCCGATTTCAAGTTCTGGGGTTGTCTGGTTCGCTGTTTGGTTCAGTATCTAAGGACATTCTTAACGACGTTTACTGTCTTTCTAATACTTTTGAATTCTACTGAAAGACAAACGTTGTGACATTTTCATCAACTCCTTTATCATGCTTAAAGACACAAAATATTCTGCCAGGGTAGAGAGTAATGTAGGAATGGCCTATGAACAAACAGCTGTATTCTTTAACCTGTCAGTTATTGGACAGTTTGCTAAAATAGACCATTGACATCGATTGCTTCAAGCCTGCAGAGAGTGTATAAACACAAGATCCATGTGTATTTGTTTACGATTTAGAGTGCATAAACACACAAGCTTTTCTCTAGAATTTCAAATTGTTGGCAGTTTGAGTTCCAAACTTCAAACTGCATATAGCAAATATATTTTGGAAAATATTATTTTGTTTATTAATTGTATTAGTTATAATCTAGAAGTATGCAAAATTATAACAAAATCAATGCAGTGGTGATTGAAATGTTGAAAAAAGGTTCTCTGATTTTTCTTATGTTTAGAATTATATAAAACCTTCTCCAGAGCCACATTGGGCAGTGGCACTTTAATATATATAATAGATTCAAATAGAATTCGAAAACAAGCATAAAGAAATACACGTGCAAAATATGCACCAATTTACTCCTTATAAAAACACTACAATGACGTCATATAACATGATAACCATCCCTGTAAAATTTACATTTTAACCGTTTAAAGATAAATCGGGTAAATTAAACCCATCCCTGTTTATTAAAAAATCAACACATACTAAATCGAAAGTTTATTGCGAAACTAGGCTATATACATTCTCATTCTGTAATAAGTTATAGTAGCTTTGCACGAAACCTTCGAATTATTTTGCGTATGATGCAGTTACTTTAGCGCATATTCTTACCCGGCCACTCTTAAAAAAATATTTGTTTTTCAGTATTTTTTAGTATTTTTCATGTTGGTAGGTAGGTAGGTAGCTCATTTTTTTTGGTTGCCAAATATTGTTTTTGCAAAGCAGCAAAGTCATTTTAAAGAAAAAGGAACATAAATCATGAAAAAAAATTAAACGCTTTGAAAGTCAATAAATTTTGATAGCGGCAATTTTGGGTGAGTAGGTAGGAGCAAGGCAAACAATATATTTTTTAAAAGCGGCCCCTGCCATGTTAAATACCATGTTTGTCCTTAGGTATCTCAAAATACTTAAAATGTGTATTTGTATCACAGCTCTTGGTTTAGTTTCCATGACAGCGGAATAATACCATGTTTATACAAATCTTATTTCTTAAAATGTACAAGTTGATTATGCAAACATGAAAAGAGCACACATTCGGTGAGGGATGTTACAACATTCGGTGAGGGATGTTACATCTCTACTAATTAACAGTCTCAATAAAACTAAGCCTGTATTATTTTCCTTTGTAACATTCTATGCTTCCAACGTTTTCTTTTATCGGATATGTTATTCATCTGCCCTCCGGCTTCTTCTGCACATGTATGGTTCAAATATTGACTAATATATTCATTTTTAGAAAAATCCTTTTATATAGATCTAGTATTATTAGAAAGATTAGGAACGCGTGTGTGGTTTACATGACAAAGGAGTAATAGATAATGTGCCGGTTTCGCCTAATCACAGTGAGCTACCAGGACATGAAATGTACATAATTAATATTGAACTAATATTCACTGAATAAAACTGTAAGCTGTAACCACAATCTATGTTCTTTCCGATTTGATTGGTCCTAAATGAAGATAATTATCATGAGCATGTTGGCCAATGGTAGCACTGCCGACCTCTGTGGTCTCAAAATCACTTACTTCCTACCGCTAAGATCGTGGGTTTGTGCCCAATTCGTTCTAAAAACATTATGCAAGAAAGATGACGATTAGTTGTGAAAGGACAACTGGTCTTCTCATATTTAGTCTGTAGAATGGACCAAGCTCTCCCGACTGGGTCCGTTACATAGCAATGAGTCTAAGCACGTTGATTGGTCAGTTTCTTCAGAGAAAGTTTGAATGACGTCACAGTTTTGTAAACATCCAATAGCTATGACTTGTGGGGCAGGCGTGGAATTCTCTGATTATTAATTCGGGGTACAAAGACCTGATTCGGAAGAAACCAGGATCGTGGCTAGACTAACTCAGATTTACACTTGGGTGTTTCCTTCATTAATAGAATGGAGGACATATACATATTTCATTCAATACAAAACTGATATAACTTACCTATTCCAAGTCCAGGTTCGAGCTTGATCCTTGGCATCTGGATATATGTTCCATTTTTACGGAGATCGAGAATTCCACTATGATCCATATCTGAAGTTTTACTCAAATCAAGAGTAGTCCCTCCACTAAAGTGAATATAGTTACTCAAACTGCCATTACTGATACCATTAGAAGCAGGTTTTAAACTCAAATCGAGGCAGCCGTTATTATGATATGATGGCGGTCGCACTAAAGGCTGTGCATTGTTCATGGAAATAGTGGAGTTTAGGTCTCTGTAGGGTCCAGATCTGGAGAGATCAAGGGATCCGTTGTGACAGTGATCCATATCGGAGGTATGATCGGTTTCTGAAATAAAGAATAGACGATTAGCCAAAGTTTGGCAGCTGACTTAACATGTTTTTAAGCAAGCAAATCATTCAAAATTGTCTTATGATACCTTATATGGGGCGACCATCTGCAGGAGCCACAGGTTTTTTTATCTGTGCGTGTATTGTCGGTATCAAATCTAAATTACTCAAGAACAGAACATTTGCAGATATGTTTTAGTGACCAAATGAAAACCACCAATCTACAAATGGCTGCAAACGGTGGGGTCAGAAGACATAATATATGTTTAACTAAGCTTGCATAAGGTGAAATATGGGTTACATGTACGGAACACACGACGAGTTAAATTGTATAAAGTCGCGCATTTCTTAACCTCTATCCGGTACTTAAAACAGTTGTTCAAAGTGTAATAGGGCGGTTTAAGTCTCGCTTAAATGAAACAGCGGTGAATATCGTGTTTGCAATAACAAATATTTGCTTTAAATATTAACTCATAAACTGTAAACACAATGGGAGGGGTAAAGTAAACAAGAAAGACTGTGCTCGAATTATGTTATTCTAAACCGGAAGTAGATTTAATTGGGGACACGTGTGACACACGTACAGTACGGGCGTTATCTCGCACACATGATGCTTTACGTTTTTTAGTGTTATAGGAAAATGCAAATAAGTAAACCGTGGATGTAACGCATACTTTTAAAAAAATGTCTACGTATGTAACCTTAGCTATGGATTATTATCAAATATGTCACTTAAGGAAAACAGCATCGAATATCATAAGGAAGAATTTACTAATACATGAATATAATGTTGTTGGCTCGGGCACGGATGACTGGAACACCACATATAGCCCGAACCGATACAGTAGAATTTCCGATGGCTCGAACCCGACGGGACGGGACAAAATAATTCGAGTTAAGGGATGTTCGAGCCAAGTATTGTCCAACACCAAATATGCATATATATGGAAATAGGAGCGGTTCGGGCTATATGTGGTGTTCTAGTCATCCGTGCCCGAGCCAACAAAATTCTACTCTACTTTAATATAAAGAACTTATTAGTTTTTATTGTCGCTTAGTTCTTCTATGTTTAATGTGACATCTGTAAAAGTTTTGAAAAATAATGTAATAATTTAATAAAAGCCTACCTTAAATGAATCCAAAATTAGCTAACAGGAAAACTAAAACTTTAGTCTAAAACGTAACACCACTGTGTGCGTCAACTCCTAAATTTAAACTATTCAAATGCGCTATTCTAGAACATATCCTTCAAGCTGAAATGAAATACTTCCTTGTCTGTTCAGGACAAACAAAGCAGAAATGAACAATCAAATTTGCTTGAAAAAAATCCTCTATGTAAGAACGGCGTATCTTCGTAGTCTTGTTGCGTTTATTACAGGGCTGTGGTCGTGAACACTGATCCTAGCTCACGCAAATGACAAATTGGCGTTCGCTACAAAAGGGGAATCACCACAATTTCATGTGTTTTTTAAAAGGAGGGTTGGTCAATAAAGTTTAGTTATACGGATTAGTGTTTGAAACAAAAATGTAACATGCAGTAGTCACATCACCTGGAGATAGATATGCGGAACAAAGTAACCGGTTACATTTACTGTCTATTGTTTAATATAAGTTATTATAGACACATATGCCGGGCCCGATTAGCTCAGTCAGTTACGCGTCTGACTATCAATACAGGGGTCGAGTTCGAATCCCCCGCCTGGCAACAATCTCCGTGATGATTGATATACGACATTGTGTCTCATTATCATTCGTCTCTCACCACTGATTCAAGTGGAAAAGTTATCAGTTACTTGCGGAGACGGGGATGTGCTCGAGTACTGGTTAATCCCAGGAAACAGTGGTTAGGTGTTTATAAAGATAACTTGAACAAAAGGGGTCACCACCTTTGAATTAACCGTCCAGTTGCTTAGCGGATGTAAGCACATCGTTGTTTTGTGTTTTTTATCCTTCAATTAATAAAAAAAAAGGTTTGCATGCTTGTCATCCGGTGAAGAACACTAATAAAAGAATGAAACGTATATGTTATTGTTTGTCAACCTCTGCACAACCGCAATATGAAGAGAAAAGTAAGGGTCACTAGCATATAAGAGATGCTTTCTGTTCAGTGTGTACACTGTGGAGAACGTGAAAGTAGATTCCGAAATCATATATTCATAACCCGATTTCCAACATGTTCAAAATACATCCAAAAATGCCATTCAAATATCAAAATGAACATTAAAAATAAGTAAAATACGTTTTTTTAAAGAAGCAGAAGAAACCAGGGTTATTTATATCCGCCAATATGCGACTACCCCACGGAAGCATTTCCTGTTTCCAATGGTGGTGCTATGCATTTATCCACCGTCTAATTACAACGTATAGAAAGAAACTATGATTTTTAGTCGCAGAGGCGCCAACAGCCGGTTTATCCTTAAGTCATGTATTTTCGTGCCATGCACTTGATGATGTGAACGGCCAATCAGTGTGCTTGTTATCACTTCTATTAAAAGCCAGATCATAGCGAAGAGCGATTGGATGATAAGAATAAACTATATGGAAAACCATTTTGCAAATAAGTAAGTAGTTTCTAAATAGTTCTTATCTAATATAAGGAGAACTAGAAGTGATTAGTTATTCATAAGCTGTCCGTTTATTACATGTATGTTTCCGTTGATTAACTATTTACCTACGCATATTTCTATAATTTGATAACGACATGAATGAAGCCATTTAAAAGATACATTTGCTTTAATATTCTACTCATTATTTTGAAACTGTTTACCTCCGGGTTCACGAGCTAGGCAACTGTTCTCGATTTTGTTAACCAGCCCCCTTTTGGCAGTTTTTAGACATCACTGCTTGATAATAACGTGATGTTAATAATCAATAAAGCATGAAGTTGATTTTTCACTTCCTCGTCACAAAGATAAGATAAATATGTATATATGTGTTAACGGTAACGTAGAATCCCAAAATGGTGTATTTTAGGCATCAAGTGAATATATGTCTATATATACAATGGGGTTTAACGTCATTTCAACACATTTCAGGTGATATATAGCATATTTATTTTTAGTTTTATTGATGGAGGAATACCTTAGAATGAATCTGAGTAAAACCACCGTCCTTCCGCAAGTAACTGGCAAATTTTCTCATATAAAGTGTTTGAAGCGAGCGGGACTCGAACTAACTTCCGTAAATAAACAAGGTGGTTATGAAAGATATAGTAACGCATACAATAAATTTGTTGAAAACTGACCAAGAAAGGACACGAACGATTTAATGTGCTTTAAGAGAAAACGAATTGAGATTAACATAATATCTTTGGACCAAAATATGTTCGAACATGATATAACAGCGATGGGAGTCAAGTGGTATTAAGATGCAAAGGCTGAGGACCGCTTAATATATTGCATAAGAAATGCCTTTTTCGGGAGTGAACTCTGTATGAAAGGTCAGGAAAAAGTACAGAATGGTAGGAATTAAGTGTGAGGTCAAATATAGAGATTTAATTCAAGTACAACTATTGCCTCAAATCAATTTTGCATGATTCAAGCCAATGACATTTCGGTAAAATTTCAATGCAACATTGGCTTGTCCAATCAGCTGCAAAAGTGGATGAAGCCACGCCTTTTCTTCCGGGAGTGACATCTATATTAAAGGTCAGAACAAGTCACAAATTGTTAGAGTTTTTTGGCATGTTTATAAACAAATACCACAAATGCTTTGGTATATAAACTTCAAAGGGAAGCGGCAGCAAGTGTGTGTTGTAAATAATAGAATTTGATTGTTGATTATGTCTAGGATACAACAATGGTATACTGGCAGGTCCATGCCTAACATCTACAAATATATCCCTAAATGATAAGTACTTTTATTAATAGCATAGCCAGTTGTCGAGATATATTCTACACTTTTTCCAAACACTTTGATAAACTCAAAATCTGGAATATATGCGAATAAGTCCATACTATTTAACCTCAATTGAAACGTTACGTTGATCGAAGTGTTTTAAAAAGGTACTCAACATACTCGCAAAACGATAAATGTCACTTGAGAATTTCAGAGCCAAATTGTCCAACTATTGTTAGCGGTATTTGCTGTTTGAGAACATGTATGTAAAGGTATTGTATTATCGATTTTATCTATCATAATGATCATATTGACAAATTCAATCATGAAAAACTTTTTTGAAATTCACATGGCATTTCTTAAGGTCTCGCTACACAGTTGTGCCCCTTTTTTGTCACGGTCACGTGATTCTTGTGTTTAAAAGAAGTCCTACGTAATTTGGTTTGAAATATTTTTCAAAAATGTTCACAGGGACTGCGACTGCTTGCTGCATATGAGTATAGCAAAAGCTGGCATATCGCAAGAAGACATCACTGGTGTTAAAAAAGTGATTTGTATAGGATTTCAACAGATTCATGTATTTATGAGTATTTTTTTAAAAAAATATTAGGACGTCACTGCACCGTCTTTAAAAACAAGCTGGTTAACATATACTTTATTGTGCATTTTATGTGCAGTCACATTACTGCTATGAAAATCTACTGAAAATAAGTCGAGCATTTGAGTATGTTCCTACTTAATGTATGAATGCGCATTATGTTAATAAAACACCTGTATACCCAATAACACACTTCATATCTTTGCGACTGGTAGTTTACCGGTTAAAACTTGACAATCATCTCTGACAACTAAACAATAATTTTACATTCGTCGTGTAACAGTTCTTTGTTAGATTTACTCTGTATAATTAACAAGCCCATTGTTTTATGTTTTTAAAGATATGCATAAAATTGAATATCGCGTACGAGCAGCCTCGACCCCCGTTAGATTTTTATCTACTGAATATCTTCTATGAAAGGGGAACATTTCGGGAATTTCCACTTCGAAGGAGGAAATAGTCAGGAAGTCAATAGGTTAAAAATTTAGATAAAAGGCAATTCCTAGAACTTTGTCAAAAACAATAAATGTGACGCAATCATTCTGAAACTTCAGATAGCTTTTGTGTTGATTTATAACACGACTAATGCAAAGAAAGACATAGCCTCTACTCCTGATGTATGTAATGATTGAACTGGCACTCCTGAAAATTTCGTGTATGTCCGTCTATTAGTTTTCGGTTTCCGAACCTAAATAGTGATATTACTGTTGATAAACCAATACCAATCAGACGTTTATCTTTAAATCTTGGTTTGTTGAAGTTGTTGGTTCGGCTCTTACGTCTGGCTTTATATATTTTTTAATATTTCATATGCATGACTCACTGGAGAGAAAATTGGTCACGTTTAGCACGATTTTTTGAAGGTTTATTTATTGAAAGAAATATACGAGTTCAGTCTTTTATGTACATGTTAGTCGCTGTAGGAAATGTTGACTAAGAAATATTTAGAATATCTTAGATCTAATTGATTGATTGATTGATTGCATATTTATCGTCATTTTATACCATCGAGGGCTAACAGACGATCAATTAACACAACCACTGTTTCCTAGGATCCTGAAAGGCTAATCAATACTCGAGCACACACCATCTCCGCAACTAACTGATAACTTTCCAACTTGAATCGGCGGTGAGAGACGAATGACATGATGTATTATATCCATTAGCACGAAGACTGTTGCCGGGCAGGGATTCGAACTCACGAGCCGATGATTTATAGTCAGACGCGTAATCGACAGAGATAATCGGGCTCGGCCTTAGATCTAAAGATAAACTACTTATTGCAGGCGTATTCAAACATTTCCAGGAAAAGTGAACTAAATTACATAACATAAGGTAAAATAATATAAATACTAAGAAAAATAAATTATATTACATTAAAAATACATAACAAAAAGGTGTCCTAAACTGGACTCGGACCTGGAACATGAACCTGAGTCAGATATTTTTCCACTACGCCACCGCTTCATTGGTTGACTTAATTGGTTGTTTTAGTTAGTATTAATATGTTTCCAATGTTATTTTCGATTATAATAACGAAAGTGGCCGAACATATTGGCGAAAATTTATGAGTGGCCAGTTCAATCCCTACGGACAATACAATCCGTTGTATATTTGAGAAAATCATTCATAAATACAGGTAAGACAGGTATTGATCAGGTATAGGTACTCAAGTATAGATTGGTTGCATAAGAAACAATAATTACCGGCTTTACCTATACATACATATTACAAACAAGCCATTGCCGCTACTACAAGCAAAACTGTTTTAGCTACATCGTGACAGTCAATGAATACAACTGTCAGGGTCAGGGATTTTACTTTGTTGTGTTTAAGGGACATTTTTTAAATAAAACGCCTACATGATTAAGATACGGGTTTACATTTAACTTCCTTCCAAGTTAACCGGTGACACGTGAAGAGTGCGTATCCAAGGTGTTGTCTAACTGCGTCATGCAATAGTATGTAACAAAGGATTGTACTACATGTAGTTTAAACGTTTGCATTTTTTTTCATATATCAATTCGATGACACAACATATCTTATATAGCGAATTCAGGTCTCTCATTAATTGTACTGATGATAAAAAAAACTGAATGGAGTTTAACGCCATTTTCAACACATTTCAGGTTATATATGACATAATTATATAGGTTTACTATGCCAGACTGGGTAGAACTACCGTCCTTCAGCAATTAACTGGCAAACTTTCTCACATAAAGTTTTTGGAGCGAGCAGGACTCGAACCTACGACTTTGGCGGTGAGAGGTAAGTGGTTTTGAGTCTTAGACCACACGGCCACGGGAACCCTGATTAAAATAAAAAAAAAGTAATACATATACTCACATTATTTTCTTACACAGTATAGTAATATCGTGCGTTATGAGTTATCATATCAACTTCGTAATCAATAACGTAGGTAACACAAAATGACTCACGCATGTATGTGTTAACGTGCCGTAAAACCCGATGTTTACTATAATCATGTGTTAATTCACCAAGCGAACAGGTGTATTTAAGGTATTTAGTCAAATCAATCAACAATTCTGAACCACTCTTCTCTTAACATCAAGAATTGCCAAATTTAATGTTACCATCGTGGATCAAGTAAGGTATGCTGACGTCAGTGAACGCTACTTTTAAAGATGGACGGTAATTTTGTATTTTGCATTTGATGATTAATTTACTTAAGTTTTCAATGCAGGTCTTAAGTTGGTGGCAATACAATGATTGTTTTGGGTTTTAATGGCGGACCAGTACAAAGGGTTTAATATCGTTCTGCACCAGTGCAAAATATTTATACCGAAAGCTTCAATGAAACAATGATCTCATGTTGCATACTTAACTTAAAACAGTGTCAATAACTGCTGCGCATTTCGAGCAGGTCGACTTTTGACCTTAAAGAAACATTCTTCACTCATGACCGACATTCCTTTTCGCTTAACATATAATGAAATGAATACATGTGTTTTATGATTTTGGTGAAATGATATGTATTTCTAACTTAGTTATTACTGATACTATCACTGTATAAAACCATTCATAAATCAAACCGTTTTGGTTCGTTTCAGTAAAATATCATAATATAAACCACTCGTGGAAACTGAAATTATCTTTAGCATTCTCGCTGCGGTTTTGGCAACTCTTTACCATTCCACAGAAACACTTCTGAGTGAAATATAAATGGTAATTTATTGAGTGAAACAAAACTGACCATTCACTGAAATAAGCAAAATCAGCAATGCGGCCAAAAAGACAGATAAAAAAATTGATTTCCTTTCCTTTTTATTATCATCTTTATTTATCTCAGTTCTGTGTTGGTACGTCGTAAAACCCTATTAATTCATTAATTCATTATCTCAGTTCATAATACCATCCTGCTTACTACACTATATATCAATTCGTGCAAATCTTCACATGAGTGCATGAATGACAGTCGTGCGATAACGTCCGATACTTGAAGACTGGCGACACACGATCCTTCACGCATAACTTACATGGAGATGGAGTGTTTTTATAGTAAACAATGTAGTAAAAAACCTACCTTCCTTGTGACGTAAATATCTCGAAGGCTGTTGCTATTTATGTAGAATAGTTACAACATCCGGTGTCGTGTCATGTTTAGATTATATTGATTTTAGAGGCCTATCGCATTTCAATACATTTGTCAATATATACATGGCCGTAAAAACGACTAGTGTAAGCATTTTTTTATTTGGTAAATCACTGAGCAGTTTATTGAACTGACAATATTTTTGTATACGATGCAACGCCAGCAAAATGTGATTAATGAGTGACAGCTGGACGAAACGTGCAGGTCAACAATTAGACTACTTAAAGCTTCACAATTAATGATTGACTTTTACATTCGCTACAAATGCAGTGTCTCAAACCAGTCCTGTTTGTTTTAAAATCACATGATGTGTATGACGTTCTTACGGTAATGGTGTTGTTCTCACGGTCCAGTATATCAACCAGTGTGTAGTTCTCACGGTCTAGTGTATTAATAAGTGTGTGGATCGTACGGTCAAGTATACCAATTAGTGTGTATTCTTACGGCCAAATATAGTAATACATATGTAATTCTTACGGTCAAGTATATCGAAAAGTATGTAGTTCTTATGGTCAAGTATAACAGTGTGGGTGTGTTTTTTTACGGTCAAGTACATCAATATCAATAACAGTGTGTTTTTTACGGCCACGTACATCAATATCAATAACAGTGTGTTTTTTACGGCCACGTACATCAATATCAATAACAGTGTGTTTTTTTACGGTCAAGTACATCAATATCAATAACAGTCTGTTTTTTACGGCCAAGTACATCAATATCAATAACAGTGTGTTTTTTACGGCCAAGTACACCAATATCAATAACAGTGTGTTTTTTACGGCCAAGTACATCAATATCAATAACAGTGTGTTTTTTACGGCCAAGTACACCAATATCAATAACAGTGTGTTTTTTACGGCCAAGTACATCAATATCAATAACAGTGTGTTTTTTACGGCCACGTACATCAATATCAATAAAAGTGTGGTTTTACGGTCAAGTCAGTAAGTGTGTGGTTTCTATAGTATATCGATAAGTGTGTGATTCTCACGGTCAAGTATATAAGTAAGTGTGTTTTTTATGATCAAGTTTGTCAAAAAATGTGTGGTTCTTACGGTAAATATATAAAATAGTACAGGTGAATCTCATTTTAACCAAAACTCAAACATTTAACTAAACTTTTTAATTTGATGATACTTACACTATAAAAACATGTAAAACAAGTCGTTAAAATAGTATAGTTCTACATCCTTTAGGGTAATTTTCTTTAGGCAAGGGAAACTTATCAGTAATAGTCGATTTGGCAAAACTTTCATGGTAAAAAGGTGTAAAACCTCACACAAATATCATAGTGTGTTATCCACAAGGGTGAACTTCATTTCAAATACAAGGGTACAATCGAACCTTTAAGCAAACAAATCAAACGGAACACAAACTTACCTTATCTGTTTGTTTTATTGATTTATTTTACTATCGTAAGCCGTAGAGATTTTATAAAACATTAATCGAAACTTGAAAAGTCCATTAGTCAGAAGTAAAATTTATCATTATACATACATGTATATACATGTATATTATTTCTGTACAAAGCAACAAAAAAAACAACAACACGTTATTGTATCAAACAATAAAAAAGTGGATAGATAGCTGGGCATTTATTTCTTTTCTATTTTGTTCTAATTTCTTTTTCATCGAGAATATGTCAAAACAATGAACTGTTAAAAGAAAAACGATCTTAACTTGTTTTTTTCTGATCCACAGAAAAATGAATATGATAGTAAATCAATAAAGAGAGTGTTCTTCATACATTAAGCAGATTCGTCCCGCAAGTTTTCGTACTTTGACATTTAAAAAAATAATAACAAGATGAAAAAATCCGTTTGGGCTGGGACTGAATTTTAGGTCGATCGGGTAACCCTAAACACGAATAGTTTTGTCTCGCCTACGCATTATCGTAGGCATATTTCATGCGAACAATACAAACCACATGTACATAATAATTGTCAGCTTCAGTAAAACATCAGTTCTGATTCATCGGATGGACTAGTCTATCCCAGATTCTGATATCGCCCAAATCAGGTCTATTACTCCCAAAACACACCCGCAGTCTATCCAAGAACCAGATATTGCCCAAATTAGGTCTATTACCCCCACCTCCACACCGCCACACACACACAGTCTATCTAAGAGCCTGATATCGCCCAAATCAGGTCTATTCTCTCCCCCAACCCCACACACACAGTCTATCAAAGAACCTGATATCGCCCAAATCAGGTCTATTATCAACCCCCACCCCACAGTCTATCCCGGAACCTAATATCGCCCAAATCAGGTATATAACACCCCCACCCACACCACCCACACACACCCACAGTCTATCTTAGAACATGATATCGCCAAATTAGGCCTATTACCTCCCCACCTCCACAAGAACCACCACCCACACCCACAGTCTATCCCAGAACCTGATATTGCCGTCCACCCACCCACCCACACACCCCCACAGTATATCCAAGAACTTGATATCGCCCAAATCAGGCCGATTACATCCCCACACAGTCTATCCAAGAACCTGATATCGCCCAAATCAGTTATATTACCCCCACCCACCCAAACACGCACGCACGCACGCACGCACAGAGTCTATCCAAGAACTTTATATTGCCCAAAGCAGGTCTATTACACCCCCTCCCCCCCCCCCCCCCCCACACACACGCATCAACAGTCTATCCAAGAACCTGATATCGCCCAAATCAGGTATATTACATCTCCCTCCCATCCATCCCCCCCCCACCCTACCACCCCACTCCCCCCCCCCCCCCCACACACACACAGAGTCTATCCAAGAACCTGATATTGCCCAAATTAGGTCTATTACACCCCCTCCCCATCCCACACAGTGAAAAAGCAGGGAATTATATACCTGTCCCACAATTCATAGCAATTGAAAGCTTACTAAACTGTGACGTCATTTAAACTTTCTGTTGTAGCAACGGACCAATCAACGTGCTCAAATGTGGCTTTCCCAACATTGGCTTTTGACAGACACAATCGGGGAGGATCTAGGTCCGTACTACAGACTAGTGAAATGTCACTTCTATAAGGATGGACAATGATGTGGCCATGTGATTGTGATGAGTAACCAAGCCACGGATATTCATGAGAGACAATTGTGCATCATTTATTTTATATATTTTAGGACACAAAAAACAGATAAAATACACCTAATGCCATTTAACTTTTACATACAGTTAAATTAACCAATAAAACATTATATTTATCAAAAACATTTTTATTGATTGAGTACTACACAAACGTATGGCTTTAAGCAAAATAAGTAAAATCCGCAAGTAACTGGTACACGTTATACACAGTCAATTCGCAAACTGACACACTATTCATGAACAGTCAAGTAACTGGTACACTTTATTTATATCTAATAGATACTTGTTTTACAATTTTTGGTCATTTTTTATTTATTGTTTAATGGGGTTTTACGACATTTTCAACACATTTCAGGTTATATGTGGCATGTTCTCACAGTTCGTGGAGCAAGACCTAAGTAAACCACCATCCTTCAGCAAGTATCTGACAACTTCACTCACTTTAAAGTTTATTGAGCGAGCGGGATTCGAACCTACGCCTTTTTTTTAAAAAAATATGTATTGGAATGCTTACACTCATCTAAAACGCTTCTTACACTCTCCTTATCCTTTCTAACATTCTCCTTTCCTTTTATTACACTCTCCTTACACTACACTCTCCTAACACAGTCTTTACACTACACATTCTTTATACTACTATCTACACTACACTCTCCTAACAAAACAATCTCCTTACACTAAACTCTCTACACTACACTTTCCTTACACACTTCTAACACTACACTCACCTTACACATTCTCTACACTACATTCCCCTTACACTCAACTAACAAGGGTCTCCCGATATTCGTAATAATTTACTATTGAAAAGTCACGAATAGAGAGGAAGCTATTGTACGTCATTATCAATTGTCTCGTTCATCACGGATAAAAAATGGTTTATTTTCGATGGAGGGATGGCGATGTTAAGTTTAAGAGAATAGGTTGTGGTTTCATAATATCATATCGGTATAATTTGTTTCACAGGGAGCATTAGCTCAAACGTTTCTTTACACTCAAGTAACACCAAACAAATCGCACACAGGAGTTGTGATTGGTCAATTTAGTATTAAACAATGGTACATAGTCCAGTGAAAAGGGGTAAAACCCCATTTACTTGGACCTCTACCAATCCACCTTGAAAATCCCCGATCCGCCATGTGAATTTTCAAATATCCCTGCGCTGCCGTACAGAGGACATGGGTGGCTTTCATAACACAGAAATAGAGACCAGATACTCTCCGTGAATGCAAGAATAAACCTAGTGGCTGCTGTGTATATTTAACTTCCGTAGCACTTTTATCTGAGGCAGTCGACCTTTACTCCGGGTGTTCTGATAGTTTTCAAGGTCATAATTAACACGGTCAGACAGAACATACCAGAATTGTGTTATCTCGCCAAAAGACGCGACATGTGATTCACCCAATATGGATCAATGTGACGTCATGTCAGTTTTAACATGTTTATTTATATATATATATATATTGATATATAATTTTTATATATATATAGAAAAACCTTATAAAACTTATTTTTCTTTCAAGTCGCTGGAAAGAGATAGTAGTGATCATTAATGACACCACGTAGAAAAATGTTTAGTTTGAATGTTAAAAAAATGTTATGACCTCAATATTTCCAGTTTGGTTTAGTTTCGTTATTCAAACTATTCCCCGAGAAAAAATATAAATAATTCTGTTTCGTGAAAACTGTTAAATAAGTTTTACCTGTTAAATACTCCCGGTGATTATTCTATTGTTCTTTTTTTTTTATTTTGTTTAATTTACTTCGTTGTTCTGCCAAGTAAAACTATGTTATGAATTTACGAACTAAATAAGGTGTAAATAAACTGTTATCCATGTTTTTCTCTCTCTCTTGTTTGACAGGATACAGGAGAAAGTAGTTTTGCTGTGTGGAAACTACCGTACACATTTAAAGCAGATTGTATTTATAAACGAATACATACATGCGTTTACATCAGAAACAACATATAAGTAAGAACGTCGTTTTAAATATGTGCTACAGTTGAACAATTAAATAATTGATGTTATATTTGTCCGAAAACGGACATTCAATAAAAAAAAATACAGTAGGAACACAGAATAGCTATCAATTTACAAAAGATGACCCACTCTTCTTAACCCTTTACTCCATAGATACGCGTTTTCCCGCACCAATCACAGAAGGCCTTTGAAAACAGTGCAGGAAGAGTTCAGAATGCTCATAACGAGCAATCTGAACACTTCATGCACTATTTTCCACTCTGTCAGTTAATCTAAACATAATTCACCCATTGCAGATACGGGGTGAATTAATGCTTTCGATATTAGAGGTGTCCAAAGGCGTCTTTATGAAGTTAAAAAAAAACACAGAAAAAACCCCCCACATAACAATAACTAAAACACGTTGAATTTGTGTACTAACCTATTGGCAACTGAGTTAACACATAATGATACCCGTTATATCGTGGGTATGCCTCTTCAATCTCATTCTTGGGCTCCTGGCAACCCGGTGGCGATTCTCCTTCCCTGAGCAAGTTCTGGTTACGCCACTTATGTAAATGTGCTTTCTTCATCTTTAACGCTTTATAACCGTTACAAGAGCGAGTCTATATGTGTTCCATAGCTAGATGTCGTATATAGGTGTTTGTCCGTTTTATTTAGAACAGGTAAGCCTGTCCTGTGGGGACTGCTGACTTGGCTTGAATTGTCTATCGTAATGATTCTGGACGTGACAACAATTGTTTATATCTGTTTCTGTGAGATCAAGATAGGCTTCGTCTTAAACTCGATCGGAAAGCAACATCTGTTTTCCCCTCTTAAAACACAACGTTTCCGGTCGTGGTTGACAGTAAATATATCTGTTTATTCTGTTCAAACTTCATATGGTGTTTTTTTATATAGTTTGCTCAAGTCCAGAATAACAAATACGGACATGTGTCTATTCAGGTCGTATGTCAATAATTTAGATGATACCTGTTTTATTTAACCGGTATTTACATGTACACTTTGTTCCCGTTTTTTTTCCTTCTCTCTCCAGATCGATGACGTTTACTATATCATACACATAAAATTATATATCCTCTTCCGTTTACCTGTATGTACATCCAAGAGAAATTTGTCCCATCACATATAACACTTCCTTGTGATCATACACAGCGTTTAATTTATAATCCACAGTAATTAAAACTTTAACTATCCCGAGAAATACCTTCGTATATATCTCACAACGCTTGTATTGGTTCGACAAATATTTCTTTAAACATAAAACTACATTTATCCGGTTCACTTAAAATATCCAAGTTGTTACGCAGATTAACATTTCAAACATATGTAAATTTACAAACGGTCCCTGTTAAACGACGACAACCATGGGTAGTAACCCCTAGTTGGGTTACACTACTAACGAGTTTAACCTGATCGATAGAAGACAATAACGTTCATACTGGCTTATTAAGCATGTGTGGGTATACATGTACAATTAACCGATATGAACTTACCCAGCGTGCACCGTAACACAATCCTTATTTACACGCCTCTCTGCATTAAATAAAAGAATAACCTTCCTGGTATATAAACGCTGTGTTTTAATGGCGGACGTGACTAGTATATAGTTATTAAAGCGGGACCTACAACCGTACAACCGCATATGCGGTAGAGTAACAATCTAGTGAAAATACACCAACTAGATTTATCTGTCCATACATGTACAGTATGGCTCAGTTTGTATAAGGTTACACTCGGGAGTATTTAACAGGATATGATACGAATATGTGTATTTGTTTATGTGTTATCAGCGAGTGTAGATATGCACTTGGTCAGATAAAGATGTGTGACAAACTGTGAATATAACATTAGATGTTATGATTACTATTGCCGTAACCAGTTACAACTGTGTATCCTTGTACACATTTTAAAATCGGTATATCGGGGAGTGGGTGGGTTATTGAATAGAGAAGTGATATTATTTTTTTCAATAGCGTATTTCGATTCAGTTCCGCCTAGTGATTTTGCTATTTATAACGAGGTATGGGACGGACTGTATATGCGTCAATAAACTGCATGGTGTGTATTTAGTTCGTTAAAACAGGACTTGTATAGAGAAATAAGTCCTTGTTTAAAAATAGTGGATGACGTATACGAATGTACACATTTGTTATAAAACCTGTTGAAAGTAACTGGTTTCTGTATTTTATTACTTAACAATATTATCAGCCCTTAGTAACCGTTTGTTTTTTTGTTTATTCAAACTGAATAGCCTTATTTTTTCAATGGGGTTTTACGTCATTATCAACAAATTACAGCCTAAATATGGCATCCAGTAGTATTGTTGGAATCAATCTATGTAGAACAATCACTCTACCACAACCTTACAAACTTTCTCCAATAGTTTCCGACCGAGCTAGATTTAAACCCACTACCAGAGCGACATAATGTTGAGAAGGCGCCTTAGTTGGCTCGGCCACGGAAGATGCCATGTTTCCATTGAGACAAAGCATTAAAAAAAAAGAGGAAAGTTTAAGGCAATGTTTGACATATGTTGGTATAATATGAATTGTTCTGGCAGCATACCAAATAATATGACATGCTACATGAGTTATATTCCATCTTTAGAATGAAATAGTGTTTAAAACATTTTTCAAAAGCAAACTCTTGAAAATGTTAATATTCGTACTGCGTCTTTTGATGTTCAGCATGAAATTAACAGTAACTTTAACCTTCTTTTCTTAGACTCCAATGTTGAAGAGTTACATATTTGAATTTGACAGACGAAACATGAATACAAATCAACTGATTTCTGTCTGCCATTTTCACACATACTGTACATTACACGAGTCATTCAACATACTAAGAATCCAAAGTACCATCCGTTCAAGGCGACAAGATATTCTAAGTATCATAATAAGACCCATAATGACAAAATGGCAACGATCAAACACCAACACATTACTCTCGAACACAAAGGGCGCCGGACTTATCAGCTAGTGACTTTCTAAATGTAACTAAAATTGTCATATATGTGTAACTAATTTGATAAATGTCTGTAATATATCAAACAAATATTTCAACTAATATGACATGTCACAAATATACACATCTAATCGTTCACATATTACAATTTATTTTACAAATAACGTAACAGTAAATGGACATTACAAATCTATATTAATAACGTAAGACTAACGCTAAATAGATATGGCAAATATACTAATTGTATATTACAAATATATACAAATAATCGTACAAATTCATAATTCTATTTTACAAATAACGTAACACTGAATGGATATTACAAATATATATACAACTAATCGTACAAATATCATAAGTTTATTTTACAAATAACGTAACAATTAATGGAAATTACAAATATATAATACAACTAATCGTACAAATATCATAATTTTATTTTTCAAATAACGTAACATTAAATGAACATTACAAATACATAAAACTAATCGTACAAATATAATGATTAATTTTTCACACAAAAAAAACGTAACGCTAAATGGATATTACAAATATATACAACTAATCGTACAAATATCATAATTTTATTTTACAAATACCGTAACACTAAATGAATACTGCAAATATACGTTACGATAACTAATTGTACACATATTATACTTTATGTTACAACTTATGTTACACATTACAAATATCAGATTGTAATACAATCTAAGAAAGATCGAAACTAATGTTACAAATAATATGTACCTAATTTAAACAATTTGTAATTTATTTAACATACAGAGTAACTTTGACTGATTGATTCTTTATTTCCTCCATATTACAAATATACAGGAAAGTATAAGGTAACGTATCGAAAGAGTAACGTTACGGTATAATACAGTATATAGAACTTAGGAATTATCGAAAAATAAAATGTAACATATTTACAAATACAAATACAGATATGTTACTTATCTAACAGGTATTGTAACACATACGCATATAGTACAAATATGATATAAGTCATAGTACAAATAATGCTGTTGTTATTTTTGTTATTGTTGTTGTTGTTGTTGTTGTTGTTGTTGTATGATGTTTAGTGTAACTTTCAACAATATTTCACTTGAACCTTATCGCGACGGTACCTACTTGAGACAGTATTTTAAGCACTGGAGCATCAGGCCGTAAACACATGGTACGATACCCCATCCAGTCACATTATACTGACACTGGGCCGACCTAGAACTGAGTGCCAAGCGAGGAAGCTTCGAGTACCGTTACATAAGTCTTTGGTATGGCCCGGTCGGCGATCGAACACACGACCTTCCACATGCGAGGCGTACGCTCTACCACTATACCACCGCTGCGGTCACAAATAATGTAAATTATTTAATATATACTGTTACTTATATAACAAATACATGCATACCGATCTTAGAGAAATGGTAATAATGATACATATGTAACAAATATGACATATTTGTTACTTATCCTAAAAAAAATATGTGACTCATAGTTAAAACATCATTTACATGTAACTATATTTAATTTTACTGTGACAAGTATGCGTATCAAAACAAGATCCTACTCATAGTGTAACCCATTTCACAAATATCAATTGAGCTTATTTATATGCAACACGTTTGATGGCTTAACCGGCGAACGACTGGGAACCCTGATACATGGGGCGGACGCTTTGCCATAGAGCAACCGCGGCATGGCATATCTAAAATGAGGCAAATATCACTATTCACGTTCCTTTGACTTTGAATCTTAGGAATATTATGATGTGTGGAGCGTGAAATATTCTAGTGGTAATGTATCGGACCAGAAGGTCGTGGACACTATCGCTGTTTACGACCATGTTTTGTGTCATTAATCTATTACGCAATTAATCTATTAAACAAAGGACTACATATGCTTTTTAGTTGCTTTACACGAGAATAAACTGATCGTGACTTGTATCAATTGTACGAATTCATTTCACAATCGATGTAAAGTAAGTTTAAGTTTATATATTTAAATGACCTATGCCCTTATTTACTGTTATTGTCCGAAGAACATTACTAATTATAATGCATTGTCTATTGTGTTACATTTAAACTTGTGTGTTATGAGATACATCATATGTTTAAATTACTCGATAAAGACTTGTGAACCTTGAATCTGTTCCAAGAACACTGCTACGTGATTACTTCCAAGAACACGTGTGACTGTGAATTACAAGGAGGACGGTGTATTAATTACTAGTACTGTTGATATGTGTCATTATCATGCAGACTGAGAGGAGCTGAGCATAAAGTCACGTCTGTCTGTCTGTCTGTCTGTCTGACTGTCTGTCTGTCTGTCTGTCTGTCTGTCTGTCTGTCTGGTTGCATTCTGCCTGACTACCTACCTGTCTGTCTGCTTGACTGTCAGACTATATGGCCGTCTGTCAGTCCGCCTGCTTGCTTCTATTCTGTCTGCCTGTTTGTTTGCCTGTCAGACTATATGACCGTCTGTCAATCCGACTGCTTGTTTGCATTCTGCCTACTTGCCTGCCTGTTTGCTTATTAGATTATAAATTATGACTGTCTTGTCAGTCCGGCTGCTAGTTTGCATTTCATTGATGTCAATTGTATTCTCCTTGTAATTCTCTCCCTGAATCCCTTTCAAACCTAAAATCTAGAGTATATGTGCTGGTTAGATTATGTTGTCACATTAACAGTTCTACATTCGCGTGATCACACCAGACAAACGTTGCCTACCACACATCAGTGGCTATGCCCTGTGGCATTTTTCCTTCGCCGAATGAACAAGGAAGGTGAACATATATCTGCGGTGAACTGATGTTCAAATAAAAACAACTACACATATACATGCAACTGCTACACAACAACGTCTGGTTTCGAGTCCGAGGTTTGAATACCTCATGGGTCTCTAATCGTCGCTTTTTTAATATTTTTTTAATAAAGATTAAAGTATGTCACAAAAAAAAATAAAGCATATAAACACAGACTTATTCTGTTCTGAGGTTACACCACCGCCCTTCCGCAAGCAATCGGCAAACGTTAATACATAAGGTTTTTGGACTGATCCGAGCTTAAACCCACGACCTTAGCGGTGAAAGGTATGTGATCACAAGATAACAGCGTCATATATCACTCGGTCAAGGTGGATCCAAAAATTGTTTTATAAATTTTGTTTTACACAAACTATAAACTAACTCTAAGATTTGGAACGGGATTCTGTATATTGCTTACAGACAAAGTACCACCATTGGAAGCAGGAAATGCTTTCGCGTGATAGTCGCATAATGGCGGTTATAAATAATCCTTGTTTCTTCTTCTTTTAAAATACATTTTGCTTATCTTAATGCTCATGTTTTTAATTGAATGACATTATTGATGTATTTTGAACATTTTAAAAGCATTGTCATGTTTGAATTGTGAATTTTGAAAATAAATGATACTTGGAAATCGGGGTATTAATACATGATTTCAGAAGTCTACTTTCACTTTGTCAACAGTGCACACACTGAACAGAAAAAAAATCTCTTATTACACATGACCCATACTTTTCTTATCCTATTTTGGTAGTGCAGAGGTGGACTAACAATAAAATGTAAGTTTCACTTCTTTAATTTGGTTCTCTCTATGAATGACAAGCCTTCAAACGTTTTACATTTACTAGTACAGAATAAAGAACAAAAATCAATGGTGGGCTAACACCTTATAGTATACCGTATTTGTTTCACAAGTTTGCGTTACACTGTCTGAATATACACGACTCGTATCTAGCTCATAGCCGAATAAACAAACACTTCTTCTCTATTTTTCTGAAAATAATATATCAGCGTGACGTACATATAGTATTGAATGGCGCAAATGTGATTTTGAACGCCGTTGTATGTATACAGATACTAAAATTTCCTTCTGAATTTGAAAAGGGACAAATCGATGATTTAGCATATTCGCGACCACACATGATAAAAAATAGTTTCTTTTCTTCCGTTTTTTTGTACGATTAACATATGCTACATATAAAATATCTAAGGTCTAGGCCTTAAACTTTCAGAGATTTTTTTTTTTTTAAATTTTACTTAAACTGTGCTTATAAGCCCTGTGGCGGATGCATTTGTGTCCGAATCACGCTGGTTCAAGAACTCGTTCGAGAGCTAATGGTTACATAACTAATGTGCAAGTTTCATAAAGTTTCAAAGAATAATGAAGGTGCTATGGCGTCTTCAACATGTTCCCTATATAACTCTGTGTAAAATAGTGATCCCTGTGGCGGCCCCTAATTTAAACCCAGGCATCGACTTCAACAATTGTTTAAGAGGACCTCCATGCAATGCTACGTGTACAATATCTAAGGTCTAGGCCTTCAACTTTCAGAGAAAAATGTTTTTTAAAGTTTTGTTTAAAATATGCTTATAAGCCCTGTGGCGGGAGCAATTTTGTTCAAATCGCGCTGGTTCAAGAACTCGTCCGAGGTTTGTGGTTATATAGCTGCTGCGGAAGTTTGATTAAGATTCGAAGAATGTGCTATCGCGTTTACAACATTTTCCCTATGTAACTCTATGTAAAACAGTGATCCCTGTGGCGACCCAAAATCAACCGCAGGGACCAAACTTCAACAAATCCTTGAGGGGAACTCCATATGCTACATGCAAACTATCTAAGGTCTAGGCTTTAAACTTTCAGAGAAAATGTTTTTTTAAAGTTTGTTTAAAATGTGCTTATAAGCCCTGTGGCGGGGGTATTTGTGGTTGAATGATGCTGGTTCAAGAACTTGTTCGTGATATTGCGGTTATATAACTGCTGTGTATATTTTGTTAAGAAAAATGTAGGTGCTATCGCATCTACAAGAAAAAGGTTAACAGTGGGACGGACAGACGGACGACGGACAATTTATAATGATATAAAATCAAAGGAACGTTTTATTTATATATTTTTTTCGGAAATTTTACCCATATTTTCAAAATATATCGTGACTTACTAATTTTAACAAAATTGTCAACAGGATATTAAACATGAAGTTTAAGACGATAACACTTGGTGATAATTATGCTCAAATGGTAACACGTCTATAAGTGTGAAGTTTGATGCGTAAACAATTAAAATTCGATTTAAACATCGCATGCGTCACTTTAAAATAATTAACGGAGGGAAGCAAAAAAATAAGAACTGCACGTTGGTTACTTTAACTTTATACTTTATGACAAAGAAAACATGTAACAATTTTGTTTACACAATTTTAGTATATTTATTAAGACAATTGTTATGAAATATTAATTAAAGCGTATTACTTCAGTTTTGATAAAGAGTTTGAAATTACAAGATCGACAAAGCATGAACAAGTTTAAAGCTGAATAGACTTGTAAACGTTTGGCCACCCGATTAACTTTAAGGTCACAATTTCCGATAATAGTACATAAAGGGTAGAATATGGCGATACCAGATCGGCCTTTTCTGAATGTGTTCGATACTACAGGTCAGTGAACATGTGCGATACTTGACTACCGATATTGGTATATATGTAATAATGGCTGTTTATACCGCTGTGTAATTGTAACACACCTTACACGGTTAAAAAGTAGAGCTTTAAAATCCAATATCTCCACTACTGGTATTCATTGATCTGGTAAATGATATGTGACATGCCGTATACGCTGTATGCCTCATTAGGGTAGGCAGTAGTGTACGATATTGCTAGTATTGGGGTTGTGGGTTCGATTCCCAGGGCTGGCCAGCTGAACTACTAACAATCGTTCGGACAGGGCATTTAATCGAGGGCCAGTGTGACGATGCTATACACCGAACCTGCTAAAGAACCAGAAGAAACTTACGATGGGTTTATATCTATATCATGCATTATCCCCACAGACCTAAAAATCGTTCATATGGGAAACCGGCGGCGATGCAAAAATGTCACTGAAGGTGATGAATACCCAC
This sequence comes from Panopea generosa, assembly GCA_029582155.1. Classification (NCBI taxonomy): domain Eukaryota; kingdom Metazoa; phylum Mollusca; class Bivalvia; order Adapedonta; family Hiatellidae; genus Panopea; species Panopea generosa. Next base: position 38,800,163 of record CM055902.1, read on the forward strand.
GGATGGCACACTGGCACAGTTATTGCACCCTTTTGCTGCCTACTTTGACACAGTGAACCAATCACGTTTGTGAAGTGTCATTGAATTCCAGCCAATGGTTACCGAGTAAAAGCGACCATTAAAAATGTCTGAAAACTCAAAAGGCCACTTTGAAAAGTTATTCGCGCGCAACATGCCGACGATAAACACTACAAAGCTTGGTACCAACCACTCATTGAATTCCAGCCAATCGTTGACGAAAATAGCGACCACAAAAATATGTATGAAAATTCAAAGAGCCATCACTCAATGAAAAATTATTCTCGCGCAACATGCCGACAACATGCACAACTAGGCTTGCTACCAGTCACCCATGAAAATTGTCATTGAATTCCGGCCAATAGTTGTTGAAAAATAGCGATCACAAAAATTGTCCACAGACGGAAAATATATGTATGAAAAATTCAAAAGGCCAATACTCATTACATGACCACACAGAATTAAAGTCATAAAAAATACCTACTGATAAAAGATAAAACGTAAAATGGTCAAGGTAGATAAAGTTGTAACATTTAAAAAAAAACAAATCAAAGAAAATCTCAAGTTGAGATGTTTAGTGAAGCTGTTGGCTATCAAGGAGCTATCGCCTCGATGTATCCCACATATACTTATCACGCAAATCTTGACCTGACAACTTTAATCAGTTACAATTGACTTACTTGTATGTATTATACATATCTATTGACACAGTAAATACACTCTAAGATAATGGATCACATACAGAAGTTGACTATAAAGAACAGAAGCATTGATTAAATACACGTGCATTTACAGCACATAGTTATAATTGAAATAAAGTCGTTGCATAGGTCATCTAATATCTTTGATTATACTCCATAATGCCATTGGTCATCGTTATTTAGTAACACTATTTCATAAAGTCTTCGGCCATCTATATTTATTGACTGACTGATAATAATCTTTCATTGGTCATACAGTAATTAATCATACTTCATTACGCCGTCGGTCATATAGATTTATTAACGATATTACATAAAGTATTTGGTCCATTACGGTAACGGATTATATTTTTATTGGTCATAAAGTTATTGATTATATTCCATAAAGCCATTGGTCACATACTGTAATTGATTATAATCCGTTACATGTAAGTCTTCGGCCATCTATATAAATTGACAATATTGCATAAAGTATTTGGCAATTTATGGCAAATGATTATAATTCTTATTGGTCATTGAGTTACTGATTATTTATTAGTTTCTTATTATTTATTATTTTCCCTTTTTATAAAATATTTAGAGCTTTTATTTACAAGCTGATATTAATTCAGGTATAGAAATAGATGACATTGCACTTATATTATTATTATTATTATTTGCTGATGTCATGGTTATTTTAGGTAAATCACAAGAAGATTTACAATTGAAATTTGATATTTTACCCGATTATTGTTCGAAATGGGGTTTAGAGGTAAATGTCGATAAAACAAAAACTATGGTGTTCAGAAAACAGGGTGAAGTATTATGGAAGGAAGAGTGGAATTATAATGGTCATAAATTGGAATCGGTGAATGATTTTAATTATTTGGGAATTAATTGTAACTACACGGGTAATTTTGCATTAAACCAGGAATATTAATGAGGAAGTCATTAAAAGCTTTAGATATTTTATTGTCAAAGTGTAAGGATTTTGATTTAAAACCTGAAAATAAAATGTCAGTTATTTGATGCATTTGTGGGATCTGTTTTGGATTATGCGGTAATGATATGAGGATTTAGTAAATAGAACGTAAACGAGGTATGTCCCAAAAGTAATAGGACGACCCTGTCATTTTTGTATTTAGGGCGTTACATGCAAACCAGTGGTATCAATGGATAGATCGACACATCTTCTATTGTCATAAAACATCAAATCAACTTTCAGTCATCATTAAGTTCATGCAAAAGTCACCACAGTAACGCGAGTTTAGAAATACGGGGGACTTTGAAATTAGACGCTATTTAAAAAAAACAACATTGCCTTGAAAAGCAGCCAACTTCCTCAATATCGCGCCAAATGTTATAAAATAACAGTAGACGTAAAAATTCGACGTTATCGATAAACATTTGAATATTGTGCGATCTTTCGAAAGAGCAAGTGCGAATTTGAATAGTAAAAAAAATGGACAACGTCACGTCTAGAGTGGAAATTTTAAGTGTGGTAAAAAATTGGGTTGGGTGTAATATGACCCCACAGGATACTCTGAAGTTTATTTCATACAACTCTTAAACAGAAAGCATATCCTGATGTCTTATCTATTTGTGGTACAAACGGGTTTCCAATGGTGAGACAAAAGTAACTGACCATCAGCGATCTGGACGACCCAAATATTCTGTGGTTTTCCTGGGATTCAAGTCAGATCTTGATGAAAAGCACTTTCAGTACCTCCGGACCATGTACCTGAGTGTACATTCTGTGGTTAGGATCTACGAGTCATCATAGTATCGTAACATGTACCAGTTGTAGGTGAGGTACCACAAAAATTGTGTTTTGCACAGCGGTTCATAGTTGAAAAAAAGAATGACTTTCATTTGAATGTCAACTTGACGTCGCACAAATAAAGTCAAACTCACCCGTACTTTGTTACATATACATTTTGACTTGTCAAAATTAATATTAAATGGTGGTGTACGATATTGAAATTTTGCATGCTTATAGTTCAAATATTGAAAAGTATTCATGCCAAGTTTTGTTTGGACTGAAACACTAAAAGGCATATTTCTAAATGCATCCTATTACTTTTGGGACATACCTCGTACATTTGAAATTCTGTAAACGAATTTTTAATGTACGATCGAATACTTGATTTAATGGTGTTCATGGTGAACTTGTAAGATTTCCTATATATATAATACGTTATTTTAGAATTATAAAATATTGGTACAAAGTAACAAAATCTGATAATATCTTAACAAAAAAGTGTATGATCAAGGTTTACAAGATTGCAATAAAGTTTATACCAACTGGGTATCAAACGTTAAACAAGTTTTAAGTAATTATGGATATGCAACTGATTTGAGGATAAGTATCATGTAGGCTCAAAAACGTTTCCATTCATTCTAAAATAACGAGTAATTGATTGTTTCAAACAAAACTGAAATAGCTCAATAGAAAGAAACATTGTGCTTGAAAATTAGAAACATTTTAAAATTGATTTTGCATTTAAACACTTTCTTGGTTCATTATCAAGTAGTTTGAAAGTTTTTATTTCGAGAATGAGGTTAGCTTCACACTTTCTGAGGATACAAGCGGGTCGGTTCGCAAGAAACCGGCAGAATACCGATAAATGAAAGATACTGTGTATGTTATAATGAGTCTGACATTGAAGATGAATATCATTTTATATGTCTATGTCCACGTTTTAATGATCTTAGAAAATGCTAAATAAACGATACTTTTTCCAAAGACCGTCTATGTTTAAGTTTACTGAATTAACGAAAACTACAAATAAAACTATTTTAAGTAAGCTAGCTAGATACATTAGAATACTCTAAAAGACAGAATTAATATTTTAAACAATAACGCTACATAACTATTGGTTCATTCTATCTAAAACGAAAGGATAAACAACAAAAACAATAAACTGAATGATATACTTTTAAGGTATTACCATTATAAACATTTGATAATTTTATATGAATTCTAATTTATTTACTTAACGAGACTGAACATTGTTAATTTGTTTGTATATTATGATGATGTACTATGTACAAGTCTGAATAAAGCTATATTCTGTTCAACCAATTATACGATATGTCAATGGACATTTGGTTATTGACCTTATTCAATAAAAGTATTGGTCATCTACGTAATTGCTTATAATCAGTTATCGTTCATATATATTTTGACTATATTCTACGAAGTCATAGATAACCTGTTAATTGACTATACCGCAACAACTCATTAATGAAATATGCGTATCGTGGGATAATATGTCAGATACATGAACTTTTATTGACTACAATACGCATTGAATTCATTAAAGTCATATATTTCTTACTCTAAGCTCAAAAGCAAAAATGGCTTACAAAATTATAGATTTATTTACAATAATCTCAGATGCCATTGGTAACGTACATTATTTGATATTCCGCTCTAAAGTTACAACTCTTATATCTTTATCAGTAGTAACACGCTGAGATGAAATCCGATCCTTCACTTTTATATTCTGTCGTGAGTGAGTATGGTACATTAATTACTTCTTATATCTTACTATATTATATTGTAATATGATGCTATATGAGACATGTATATTAAGTATATTGTAATAATATTCTATATCAGACATGTATATAAAGTATATTTTAATATATTACTATTGTATATATTACACATGTAATACATATTATATTGTAATAGGAAACTATATACTACATACTTATATAGTATATTATAATAGGAAACTGTATGTTATATACTTATATATTATATTTTAATAAGAAACTATATGCTACATACATATATAGTATATTGTAATAGGAAATTATATGCTACATACTTAAATAGTATATTGCAATATGATAATATATCAGACATGTAATATATAGTATATTGTAATAGGATAATATATCGGGCATGTATAAACAGTATATTGTAATAGGATATTTTATCAGACATGTTTTATATAGTATATTGCAATAGGATATTATATCGGGCATGTTTATATAGTATATTGTAACATGATATTATATCGGGCATGTATATATAGTATATCGATTAGGATATTATATCGGGCATGTATATATAGTATATTGTAATAGGATATTATATCGGCATGTACATATAGTATATTGTAATAGGATATTATATCGGCATGTATATATAGTGTATTGTAATAGGATATTATATCGGGCATGTATATATAGTATATTGCAACATGATATTATATCGGGCATGTTTATATAGTATATTGTAACAGGATATTATATCGGGCATGTATATATATTGTATATTGTAAAAGTATATTATATCGGCATGTATCTATAGTATATTGTAACAGGATATCATATTGGGCATGTATATATAGTATATTGTAACAGGATATTTTATCAGACATGTATATATAGTATATTGTAATATGATATTATATCGGGCATGTATATATAGTATATTGTAATAGGATATTATATCGGCATGTATGTATAGTATATTGTAACAGAATATCATATCGAGCATGTATATATAGTATATTGTAACAGGATATTATATCGGGAATGTATATAAAGTATATTGTAACAGGATATTATATCGGACATGTATATATAGTATATTGTAATAGGATATTATATCGGCATGTAGATATAGTATATTATAACAGGATATTATATCGGGCATGTATATATAGTATATTATAACAGGATATTATATCGGGCATGTATATATAGTTTATTGTAATAGGATGTTATATCGGCATGTATATATAGTTTATAGTAATAGGAAATTATATCGGCATGTATATAAAGTATATTTTAAAACGATCTTATATCAGACATGTTATATATAGTATAATTGTAATAGGATATTATATCGGGCATGTATATATAGTATATTGTAATAGGATATTATATAGGGAATATATATATAGTATATTGTAATAGTATATTATATCGGACATGTATATATAGTATATTGTAACAGGATATTATATCGAGCATGTGTATATAGTATATTGTAACAGGATATTATATCGGGCATGTATATATAGTATATTGTAACAGGATATTATATCGGGCATGTGTATATAGTATATTGTAACAGGATATTATATCGGGCATGTGTATATAGTTTATTGTAACAGGATATTATATCGGGCATGTATATATAGTATATTGTAACATGATATTATATCGGGCATGTATATATAGTACATTGTAACAGGATATTATATAAGGCATGTATATATAATATATTGTAACAGGATATTATATAGGACATGTTTATATAGTATATTGTAATAGGATATTATATCGGGCATGTATATATAGTATATTGTAACAGGATATTATATCGGGCATGTATATATATTTAACTAGAAATCATTATTCATTATATCATATAACATACGGCTGAACACGGAAGTGAACTTTGTATATTCTTGAATAAAATAGATTAACAGCAGATAAAAGAGATTGAACAAGTTTGTTTAGATTGATTAAATAAATAATTTATATCATTGAATAAATAAGATCAATTACAGCTTAAGTATTTGGAACAAGGAAGTCATCATTTGATATCATTTAATAAATCCGAAAACCCCAGATGAAATATGCTGAACATTTTATATATATCAATAAAACTGAATAATAATCATCATAATCAAATGAAATCGAACAACCACGGATGAAATAAGCTGAACAAAGATGCGAATATTTTAGAATATTTGTTAATGGAATAAAACCGAACAACCACAGATAGAATAAACTGAACAAAGAAGCGAATATTTCAGAATATTTTTTCATGGAATAAAACCGAACAACCACAGATAAAACAAACAGAACAAGAAAACGAAAAGTTAATACTACTGAATATAATTGAACACGCACGTCTGATAAAATACGGTGAACCAGTAAGCCAGTGTTCTATAATATGGATTAAATCGAACAACCACAAATAAAATTAATTGAAAATGGAAGTGAATAGCTCATTATATTGACTAAAATTCGAACAACCACAGAAAAAATAAGCTGTACAATGAAGCGTATATGTCATTATATGCAATATACAATTGAACAAACAAAGATAAAATAAGTTTAACAAGGAAGCTAAAAATTCATATTATTTATACACAAAACGTGTTTAAGGCCGTTTCTGTTTATATTGTGTTTCGATCGCTGTATCACAAGACTGGTAACGTGCTGTCTATTTACTGCTTCCTGTAGTGACTTGAATAGATGATTCACGAGTGCACTTTACAATACAGCGTTTCATAATACGCTTATATAGCGCGTTTCCGTACTTAACGAAATATTTTGAGCGCATGCGTGCATGTTATAAATGTGTATGACGACATGAACATGTGCAGATATCAGCTACAACAAAAATAAAAAAAAATATTTGTAAGGTAATGGTTGATCTTTTTTAAAGAAAAAAAAACAACTTCTTAAACAGTTTGTGAAATCAGGGATGGTATGAAATTGAAAAAAAAAAACAATACCAAAAACATGCACTCCATGAATAGCTCATGAAGTGAGAAATGGTACAAAATATTATAATAAAAAGAATGAACATAACATACACTAAATCAGGTACTTATGAAATGAGAGTTCGTATGAAATAGTAAAAAGAAATCCAAAACATAAACTGAATTCAGTAATTTAGGTAATAAGGGATAAAACAAAATAAAAGAAAGCCATTAGAACATTCACTAAATAGTCAAGTAATAGAATGAGGGATGGTACGAAATAGTAGAACATCACCAAAACATAGACGAACACAATATATTAGGTAGAGAAGGATGGGACTCAATAAAAGAAAGTCACCGGCACATATATCAAATCATGAAAGACGACGAAACATATTAAAAAGCGATCAGGACATTCTCAATCTACAGCTTATATAGGAAACCAAACAGTATATTAAAACCAACAGAATTAACACTCCACTAACATTTTCTAGAATGAGCGATGGTGCAAAAACAGAAAACTCTTGTACAATGAGAAATGACAAGAAGTAAATTGAAACAATCATAAAATCATCAACTTATGCAATTACGGGTGGCGTGAACTAGCAGAAAACTATCAGACAGCTAACAGCTTATGCAATTAAGAATGAGATGAAATAGAAGAAACACGCCCGAACGTATACTCTATGGCCAGGTTATGCAACGAGGTAACAAGAAAACAACGGATGATACGATGCGACAACATTCTTGTTAGCGTCTTATGCAACCGTTCCAAAGCTAATACTTTTTTTGTTTGGTTTTGAACGGAGTTCAACACCGTTTTCAACACATTTCAGGTTATATATGGCATATAGTTTTATTGGTGGCGGAAGACTACACAATGAATCTGAGAAAAACCACCGTCCTTCCGTAATTGGCAAACTTTATCACATTCAGTTCTTGGAGCGAGCGGGACTCGAAGTTATTCTATGACGGATGGTAGAATCAATAGAGGGAATGGAAGGCAAACTCTTAGACATCATATTGATGATGAACAGAATGAGGAACACGCTCATCCAGGTGATGCACTGCTCATACGACAAGTGATGAATGAAAGAATGGTAGTTAGAACGTGAATAAACGCCCTAAGAAAATAAATTGAATAACGTTCATAGAAAACCACGAAGATCAGAAAATAGATCATTCTTTTATACAGCCTATGCCTTGAGAGAATACAAGTAAATGAGAACAAATGTATTGTCGATTTTACTTAAACAAACTTCAGTTCCTGATTCCTACATGGGTTATTCATCATTGTCAAAATGCAAGGTAAGTGGCTACTAAAACATTATCATATATGCAGTTGTTCCTCATTTTTAAAAAAAAAAGAAAAACATGACGACACACGGAATCAATGTTTAATTTAACTGCTTTGTGGTTGTATACCCTCAAACTTCAACGTACGCGCAGACGTGTCGTATTTCAAACAGATAGTACACACAAAGTAATCGTCTCAAAAAGGAATAATTTAATCACGATTTATGACGTCATCTGGTGTCAGACTTCGAGATTATTCTTTCATTAGTGATCGGTTAACATTCTTAAAGATTCGGGACCGTTCTGTTTAGATAAACATCGCAAGTCATTGAACAATACACTAGGTATGGCAATGACAAAAGTTGTTCTGCCAAAAAAAATGTATCACTCATTCAAACAGCGTACACTTGTTTACATAAACTCATTAAATATGTCATGATTATGCAATTATCTTGTTCAATAATTCTCCAAAAATAATAACTTTTTAAAAGAATAAGACCAGTTACGTTACAATTAGATTGTAGAAACTGTGCCAGGGACTCTACATACGATTGTTTGATTGATTGATTGATTGATTGAATATTTAGCGTCATTTTTATGCCACCGAGGGCTAACAGACGATCAGTTAACCTAACCACTGTTTCCTGGGATTAACCAGTACTCGAGCACACCCCGTCTCCGTAAGTAACTGATAACTTTCCCACTTGAATCAGTGGTGAGAGACGAATGATAATTAGACACAATGTCGTATATCAATCATCACGGAGACTGTTGCCGGGCGGGGGATTCGAACTCACGACCCCTGGATTGATAGTCAGACGCGTAACCGACTGAGCTAATCGGGCCCTCTACATACGAGCACGCTGATTGATCAATGGATTCAGGGGAAGTCGAATGATGTCATGGTTTGTAAAGTTGTGATACTGCAATGCATTTAGGGACAAGGGGGTAATCCTTGCCTTTACATTAGGGTATAACGGACCGGGACTGGGATATACCGCATTACATTTTAACCTAAACTAAATCAAATTAGATGTCTCGTATAACCATACACAGACAACTGCCTTTTTTTTAATAATTCCTTTTATTTACATGCTATAATTTAGATGTATCTCAAAGCAACTATAACACTCATGTGTATAGTTCGTGTTTTGTGAATAATAATGAGCCAACCACGAGTGCGAACCATTGAATCCATACCTGTGCGACAGTTAATGTATTCGTGCCAGTTTGTATATTTGTGTGACGATTCATAAGCATGTTTGTTGCACCTGTTTAACCCGTTTTGTGCTTTTAATATATCGACTGGAAACTTTATCTTACTAAATTGAGCCTTTATGAGCAAGAGTAGACATGCAAATTACGTTAACTGTGAGTTGACTCATATCTCGCAAACGAAACAACACAGATAATATGTGTATACACTTATGCTTTGCATTTGCATAAAAAAGACAGGGATTATATACTAACTTTGTCAGTTAAAAATAAGAATGAAATTGATCATTAGTAACAACACAATCTAATGTTGGCAGATCTTGTGGCCCCATCCCATTTCATGTAAAATATTGAAATAAAATATGTCTAAATGGATCCACCTACCAGATCCGTAATCCGACAACTCCCCATTTGAATCGGGACTTTTCGACAGATCGGTGTCTAGGTCAATTATTGTCCGATCATCCTTTTCATCTATCCATGATGTGATGACTTCTACCTCTATCAGTACCTCCTCGGGGAAGTTCTCCTCTCCTATTGGTGGCCACATGGCTCCCAATAGCTCCTCCTCAGTCGTACCCTGAAGCAAGTGTAAATCTTCACCTGTAAATAACACAACAACATAAGTTTAAGCATAGAATCATGTTGAGAAATGATTTCTGAAAAAAAAAACAACATACACCATAATGCAACATATTTTGAAGCATGAAAAGTGACAAAAAAGAGAAAACAGCGGATTCGATGTTATCAAATCTGGTCATGAGACACAATGTTTAAGGCACACCACTTTCTGCCGGGGCAGACAGTTATGTAGGAGTGGCTAATGTATGTCTAAGGCACACCACTTTCTGCCGGGGCAGACAGTTATGTAGGAGTGGCTAATGTACACCAGCTGCTTTCTTTACCTGTCAGATATGGCTAGCTCCTCCCTAGAATTCCAAGTTGTTGGCAGAGGGAGTTAAACTTTTTTTCAAACTGAATATAACGTTTTTTGAAAGCATATGTTTGCCAATTAAATATATCAAAAATAATCTGGCTATATGCAAAATTACAACAAAAAAAACCCCAAAGAAGTGGTGACTTTGTAATTTTGGAAAAGGGTTCTCTGATTACACTGTCATCTGTCAAGTTGAATTATACGTTGTTATATTCATGTCGCATCAATTCATAATTCCAAACATTTTGCTATAATTGTAAAATAACAATACCATTTTTAAGGCGTTAAGCAGGAAAATGATTGCTTGTCGCATTCTCGTCTAACCGGAATATTTGTATTCCAATGTATATCAAAATATATCCAATTGTTTCATTGTGAGAGACATCGAAATACTAGACATCTTGTTTGATTCGAATCATGGAATTCTTTAAGTGAGAATGAGTGGGTGGGGGGGGGGGGGGGGGGGGGGGTAAGAGATATGCACTCAATATTACAGCTTCCCAAACTTGTGTATTGCCTTTCGAAGCGTACTGGGTCGGAGCACAGCTAACAAATATTTTAAGGATGGCCTGACAGAGTTGCTATTTATTTTTAGCTGCGTTCTGAGCTGCTTCTAAGAAGATATATTACAGATACCATTGAACTTATTATAAACAGTCATCTATCTTATTTATATAGCCCATTCCGGCAAGGACATGATGCTTGACCAACTATCACGTGTCTATCCCAGAACCTGATATCTCCCGAATCAGGTCTATTAACCCACAATGAAAAGGCAGAGAATTATATGCCTGTCCCGCAATTCATAGCAGTTGTACGCTTACGCTTACTAAACTGTGACGTCATCAAACTTTCAGTTGAAGCAACTGACCAACCAACGTGCTCAAATGTGGCTTTCCCATCATAGCTTTCTAACGGACCCAATTAGAAGAGCTGGGTACGTACTACAGACTAAACTCTCACATTATCGCAAGTCAGACAGGCGATATGATACTCGATATTCAGTCAAACATAATTCACACTTTAGGTATCAATTTACCACTGAAACTAATGTATGGCAATTGCATTTAAAGCATGGGAAATGTATCCATGTATGAACAGTTGACTAAACTATTCAGAAGATGCTGCATTAATAAAGAGGCGTTTCATTAATTGTTAAATGAGATAGGTCGTGTTAAGTGCAGTGTATGATATACGTCATATTCCAGTGGGTACGATATTCAATGGTGCAGATACGCATCCGTGCATATTATGTGTGGGTGGGTGTTCACACGAGGAAAGCATGATAAATGACTTTACGGTTCAAATACTCTTTACGTTACAAGAACCTTGTTGAGATAAAACATGTACTCATTTGAACGCCCTTTTTAAATGCTATATGTTTGGGTGGGTCCGTTAAGATCCATAAGGGGAACATATCATAACAACAGCAAAGAGAACAATTTATGAAATTATTATCATTATTACATAAAATTTATATGTGATATAATAAAAGATCGGACTAAATCTGATATTGAAAGAACATATGAACCCATTTTCATGTTCATCTTCAGTACAAACAAGAGGACTAAGCTAGGAATAGCCTTGCGAGTCTACTTTTATAAACACTGTCACGTGTTATGATATGACAATTGGTGTAGAGCGAAGATCATGTATTAAGCAGGTTTAATCTCTCCGGTGGCGTATTTCTTACTGACCGCTCCAAGTCGATGACCGCTGTTGCCACTTATGAAGGTATGTTTTACAAAAGAGCTTATAAATCGATATAAGGCCCCTTTCCTGTTGAGAATTTATAAAAACTCCTAGTAATCAAATCAGGTACAGGTTTACCGGCCAATCAATAGTTATTGTCTTTGACCTTTACATTAACTGAATCGACAACAAATTCGAAATTAAGAGATGTAATCAGACTTATTTCCCAAATACTATCCGAGATAGCAACTAATGTTGCTGGAAGATACGATGTGTTCATAGCCTCGCTACGGTGTAGATATGCACAATCATGTGACAATATTAAGAAATGGTCTATCTCTTCCACTTGTACACTACTTGATGTTAATCTAGCTGTGATGACTTGTGTTCTTTGAACACTTCGTCTGCTGTCGATTATGTCTTTTTTATTTTTATATTAAAAACTGACAGTATAAAGAAATATAAAAATGATATTGCCATGGGAACGATGTTGTCGACATATATTGAATTACTTATTGCTGACTGAGAACAGTTGTAGACTACTTTTAAAACATTTCTTTATATAGCTAAATGTAAATGCCATCTGTCTGTTACAGTCATCTTGGAAGTTAGGTATCCCAGTAGCGTCTTCTGCTATCTACTTGCCATTGTCATTTCTTTCGTGTATGTATTTTACTTGTAGTTTATATATTCCTTATATTAATTGTGTCCATACCGCTTTGGTGAATGTTTTCTTTAATTACTACATCTCCTAGTTTTGATATATGTTCCTGGTTTGAATACATGACATTGGATTTTGAACTTTCTTATTGGTGACACATAAAAACATTGTGTGGCACCAACTAAGTCATATCATCTGGTCCAATTTTATAAACATACTCAATTTAGAGTCGTTATGAGTTTTCATACCCTTTCCTACATAGATCAATGTTGAAACCGCATCTCTGCTGCGGTCATGTAGATGTGGGTCAAAGGTGAATAATCACTTTCAAAGATGTCATGTGTAAGTAATTCAGTAGTATTTTACCCTGGGCAAGAATATATACACATATCTAAGAAGACAGAGTGGACATGTCACACATTTCAATTGATGTTAGGTAAAAGAAAATCATTTAAAACATTGCGGACAACGAATGAAACTGACAAATATCTTACTACGGTTTCTCCCAGAAAAAATATAAGTAAATTGCATAATTTTACCATTATATTGCAAAATATAATAACATATACCACCATCATCCCACGTAGTGAATAAAAACGCAGTGGTGCCTGAATGGGGTTTTATCACCATTCTCAACACATGCCAGGTTATATATGACATATCCAGTTTTATTGGTGAAGGAAGACCTCAGATTGAATCTGAGTATAACCGCCGTTGTTACAAAAGTAGCGAGAAAACATAAAATGTTTTGACCTAGCTCAGCTTTTTCACACGGCATCGGTGGTCTCACGGCCTCGGTGCTGAGAGGTAAGTGGTCAATAAGATCACATGGTCACGGATCGACCCTACTTAGGGTTTGTTTTTGTCTTTGCTAGTGTTGGAACGCCAACAAGTCAACGAGGAATGTTAAACAAACGTCAGTCTTAGTCAGTGAAAGACAGTTTGTTATATATAACATTTATTGATATGACTCTTTGTTACTGAAAATAGTGTTAGAATTATTCAATATGTTGGTCTGAAACTATTTTAACTTTTTTTTTTTTTGTTGATATGGCAACATTCTATCACGTAGACTATGTATACGCTCCTGTGATATCGCTATTTTATCTTTATCGTACGATATGAGATTTGCTTTTATTTTTATTCTTCCTTATTGAGATTGATTACTTTCTACTTCCGTGTTTACTCAATCATGTAGTCGGATTTAAAAACGTTATTCCCCTTGTGTACAAAGAATTATTCAATCAGAGTGGATTCCCTTCAGTGGAACATATTAGCTAAGCTAACACGAGTTGTTCCCCTTGTTCAGTTATGAATAATTTAAAGTAAAGGTAACTCATTGCAGTATAGACATAATTTGCTCTTTTTGTTTATCTGTTTCAATGTGTGTGTTATTTTCTCATATCAAGTAGGTCAGTTCATTATATGTGAACGATGGAAACAAAATTTATTATACGAGTGATGCTGCTTGTCATGTGACCTTTATAAAAACATATATTACATGCAGTATGATTTGTAACCCACACCGAGGCTTTACCTCTTCGACTATAGAAAAAAAACACTTATCTTATTCCTAAATGAATATGTCTACAATTACTTAATACATATCATAGGCAAGATAATACCCCTGATCAAAATTCTAGATTCAAGATTATTTTGAACAGATACTTCTATAAAATAATCCTCATAATCCATAATGAGTGGTTATCGGCGTCATTGTGGACATGCAAGATAAATTAAATTAGCAATACCATAAGAAATTAGGCGCAGGATAGCTTTACATTTTAAATTAATAACTCTATCCTCTGAAATATGTTTATAATGATAAAACACTATGTAAATTGTCGTGCATCTGAACACATACTTTGTCATCAGTTTCCTGATCTCTGCAGAATGTGCTCCAAAGTTAGTTTTATTTCCACTATGCTCTCTATGTGACAATACTGTTGTGACGGATATAAGATGTCACCATACCGTGACGCCGCAGTGTTGTTACTATTTCTGATTCCTTTGAAATCAGGGAGCTTGGTATTATACCTAATAATACCCCTCAAGCCATACTGAATAAAGGGATATTGCGTATTTCATTAACCCCATCCCCATAAGCAGACTCAGCCCAACTGTAAAAACGAGTCTGATATTGTGTAATCTTTGACGCTTTAATAAACTGAATTGTAATATTAGCATATACTGAACAGAACACAGCTAGCCCGCAACATTTGTATTTTCTATATCTTCGTCAAAATGTTGAGTAGCGTTACTATTTTTAAACGATATAAACAGAGAATTATAAATTGATTCGGCATGGTCTCTCTTATATACAGGTCCAAATTGTAAGAAACTTGCTTTAATACTTTTTTCAGAAAATACATAAAACGTCAGGTACATAAAATACCAAGTGGCGGGTTAGCTGTTCAGTATTCATTGCTTAACAAAGAGATACTGTCAATAACAGTTGTGTTTATATCAATTAAACTGCATGATAACAACTTATTATTTTATTATTTTGTATTGAAATAATGTTACATGCTGAGTGCTACAAGTGCATTTGTTATGAACTGTGTCCAGTTCGCATAGGTAAAGAGTGTCACACGGTGTCACCATTTTTTCTGGTGAGCAGTGTAATATCCGTCCATATACTAAATCTAAGTCACCATATTAATTGTACATTGCTATAAGTGGCTTGATTTAAACGATCGTGTATGTGCAGTCGAATGCTATGGTAGGTGTTGTTGATAGTGCCTCTCTGATAACATGCGGGGTACAAGTCAAAGACTAATCATATTCAAAGTGGCCAATCAGATGACCGCATGTATGGTTCGTGTGCACTTTTTAGGGAAATAATGTTGCACGAATTAAGACTTAATTGAGCTGTTAAACGAAATATTTCATTAAAGTTGCACCAAAATATTGTCATGTATGGTAAGAAGATGTATATAAACTGTCGTGTTCTGCTTGCAAGGCAGAGCTCTCGGTCTGTTGCTAGCTAACTGCTACATGTATCTGTTGTTATCTGTTGCTAGAATTAAAAATGTAAACCACGTGTTTGTTTTAACTCTTCGCCGTACTAGTACACCATCCTTTATGAGCCTTATGATGTATGACCTCATGATTTCATGTTTTATTAAATGAATGAATAAAGCATATTGTATGTTATGTACTTACATGTAATTTGTATGCATTTAGGTATGTAAGTGTTGTAAAATATGTATTTTAGTTCAATGCGTGTCGGCTATAAACATTGTACTTATGTTTTATGCTGAATAAAATATTCGTATTTGAATGTGTTGTACACGTAAGTCAAATATGTAAAACACATAATAATTCAATAATTTAAAATGGTAAAACAACGATAAATAATACCGCTTAGGCAGGTGCTAGACCGTGTTGGGGTAGATGGCAGTTGTGTATTGCATATTTAATTATACGAAATAAAGTCGAGTTTGAGAAAAACATACATGTACAATACAGGCTATATTAACTGAATTATTAATGCAATACGTAGTGTTGCTATGTGTGTGTTTATTTGTTTGATATATTAAAACTTAATACCATTACTAAGTCAACTTATTTGTACACTAATCTGTGCCCGTTTTAATTTAACATTATCCTTAAAATATTCCAAATAAGCTAATACGGCCAACAGAAATGATAGTATTTGATAATCAGTATATTCAAGTATTTTAAATTGGTTTTAACCAGTTAAATCACTTTGTATAAGTGAAACAAATACGCAAAATAATCCCATGTAAATAAACTATTTTGAATTTCGACAATCAAAGGGCATTAAGAAAAATCTGTTATTTTATGTCCACATAACTTTGATTGTCTCCCCTTATCTGTAAGTTATAAATAGTACGTTATTTTTAGAATTTATCTATTGGTTCCCGGCAAATAAACCACGAGCGTTGTTTTACACTTTAATATTGCAAAAAATATGCAGGTTTTAACTGTCTTGCGAAATATGCTAAATCAAGTATTATATACAGCAACATGATATCTTTATGCAGTTAAAGATAGCCTACTTTTATTTGAAAGAGCGATGCAAGCAGTTGGGGTTTACGATATTATATGCGGCATCCAGACCTTACCATGGATCTGAGTGTACAAAAAATGAATTAACATGTACATCCTTTTATATGAGAACAATAAGTATATCCTTTAATATTAGAATACTAGATCTATGTCTATTATTGCATATGAAAATAATATGTATATCATATCATATGAGAACAATACGTGTATCATTTCATATGAGAGTAATACGTATATCATGTATGTGGAAACAATATGTATATTCTTTCATATGAGAAATATGTATATTCTTTCAAATGAAAATAACATGCATATCATTTTATATGAGAAAAGTATGTTTATCGTACCATATGAGAATAATATGTATACCATATCATATGAGAATATAAAGTATACCATATCATATGAGAATAATGTTTTTACCATAACATATCCGCGAGTAACTGATAACTTTCTCACTTGAATCAGTGGTGAGAGACGAATGATAATGAGACACAATGTCGTATATCAATCATCACGGAGACTGTTGCCGGGCGGGGGATTGGAACTCACAACCCCTGGATTGATAGTCAGATGCGTAACCTACTGAGCTACTCGGGCCCGTCCATATGAAAATAGTATGTATATCATATCATATGGGAATAATATGTATAACATACCATATGAGAATATTATGTATATCATATGATATGAGAATAATATGTATACCATATCATATGACAATATTATGTATACCATGTTATATGATAATAATATAAAGTTAAGAAAGAAAATAATATTTGATACCAGTAATAAGAAGAAAACAATAAAAAGAAGGGTAAAAGAATACATTAACATACTTTATATGGCAGTTATAAATACAACAAACGTTTGTTAATTATTACCCAAAGCCTGCAATATGCATTTGTTCGGGTCTTGCAAAGGCCCCCTACCTTTATCCGGACCAGCGTATTAGTTTTATTATGGTTACCACTGAGCACTAAAATTAAAGATAAGACGCAAAAGTTATTTTTATCTAAACACCACTGAACGTATTATATATCATCTGCGTCGCATAGGTACCCCACAATTATCTCGTGGTATAATAAAAAGTATCGTCGTGTTTAACAGTCGACTTTTATTTATATCTAAATTTCAAATGAAACGTCTGTGTTGACTTGATAATGGGAACAAAATTAGGCGATATGTTTCAGCTTTTAATATAAGTGTTGATTTTAATAAATTATGCTAAACGCCAGCGTTAAATATTTCTTGCACTATACTACCGCAAGGATATGTTTTGTGGAACTTGTTAATTTGTGTCACATATTTTGACGTATCGTCTTAATGTTGCAATTTTAGCCTGTCCACTCTGATGACGCCGCCGGCAAATTGCGTAGTACATTAACTGGACAAATTCCATAAAACCATTTCTACGTGACAAACAGGAAAAAACATATCAAGATTTTGGGCGTTAATACAATTAAATAAACTTCCCATTTGTGGTTAAGTTACTGACCAGTGCAGTGGCTTTGTTGTTAATTATTCTGTATTTTAATCATTTAATCGGTATGTTCATTAATACTGACAAAATCATTAATAAGATTCCTTAAATAATATTTTAAAACTGTAAATATCAATTACAGCTGTTACAGTCTGATAATAAGGCTTTGAAATTCACCCGGCGTTTCTTTGTTCTTTTACTATATCATTATGTTTACACCGATGTGGTGACCGTGACCTTCGACTGCTACATTGCCTTATTCTTTTCTTTCGCCATTTTAACAAAGCATTACGGGACAGTCATTTGTAGTGTAAGTTAGTATTGTAAATACAATGTCCTCAAAATGATAGATTGTTTAAACTGTGTACATAACAGAATCATACTAGTATCAGCTTGTAAACATGATGAAAAATAAGCTTTTAAACAGTGCTTTGTACTCGAAAACTTTTTTTAAAGATAGTAAATGTATTGGACATTTATAACCGATGTAAATCTTAATTAATCAATATAAAAATAAGTTGTTTTTATAGGACCGAATCTTTATCAATGTTCAAGGCATAGTACCACCATTGCAAAAAGGAAGTGCTTCCGTGGGGTAGTCGCATAATGGCGGTTATAAATAATCCTCACATTTCTTCTTCTTTAAAAATACATTTTCCTTATTTTAATGCTCATTTTTTATTTGAATGGCATTATTGATGTATTTTGAACATTTTGATAGCATTGTCATGTTTGAATTGTGAATTTAGAAAAAAAAATTGATGCTTGGAAATTTGGGTATGATTACATAATTTCGGAAGTCTACTTTCACTTTGTCATCAGTGTACACACTGACCAGAAAAAAAATTCTTATACGACACATGACCCCTACTTTTCTCATCATATTTTAACAGTGCAGAGGTTGACAAACAGTAAAATGTAGGTTTTACTTCTTTCATTTGGGATTCTCTATGAATGACAAGCCTTCAAACCTTTATTATTTACTATAGAATAAAGAACAAAAATCAATATTGGGTTTACACCTAAACTGATCCTGTAACCGGACAACACGCATGCGCATTTGATGGTACACCACTCCTGCTCAATAGATTATATTTGGAATTGAAAAAATGCTTTAACCAATGAGCTGTCTCCAAATTCCCCACTCCCACACTGTGGAAATTACCTAAACTGTGTATAAACCCAAATTGCTTATAAATAGGTTGTTCTAAAATAGATTCATTCCACGAAGTCGGTTCCGCTTGTCCAAGCATGTGTAAATAAACTGCGTCTCAGCTCTCGTATTCAGTTTTGTCTAGGTAAATTTTATAGTATAGCGGTGCATCGCTTCGTGCTAGTTTTTAGTTGATTTCCTTTTTATCAGTATATCAATCTTCGAAGTCCAATTTGTATACCGGTATTTTATCTAATATATGATTATATTACGTATTAAAGAAATAGTTCTCAACAAAACCAGCATGCTTTTTATACTGTAAGAAAATGGCGTAGAAAAATATCAGCTGATTTGAACGCCATTAATAATAATTTGGCAGATTCTAATGTATTCTATTAAGTACATCTAGGTTTTGATAGGAACTTGAGCGTGAGTTTTGCTTATATGTAAGTTTATTTTTATTATTATCAAATTTATACCATTTAATTTAAAAACATTTGCATAACGTTAGGATATGTGAGATTCTTGCCTTTAATTGTTTAAATTGTGTAAATTATGCTGCATTATATTGCTTATATTGTAATGATTTGTATGAATGTTTTAGTCTCTTATAATTCCATTTAGAATTGCTGTGTGCAATGCTGTAATATTAATGTATACTGATATGTTAAATTGAATAACTGCGCATGAATGTGACACATATACATGTATAAGTTATATCTCAAAAATGTCTGTGACTGATGACATGAAAATAGCTAAGGTAAAACCTTTGCACAAGAAAAACACTAATCTTGAGGTAAGAAATTATAGACAAGCTCGTATTTTAATAAGTGTGTCTAAAATTCCAGAAATGTCTGTTTATAACTTTATACACAGCTTGAGAACTTCCTAGGTGACAATAATTTATTGTATGAACTACAGTCGGGTATTAGAAATTCGTATTCTACTGACACTTGTCTTGTCCACTTAAAGGACCATATTAGAAGCAATAGTGTCAAAGAACAATATACAGACAAGGATATGTTAGATTTACAAAAACCCTTTGCTACAGTTGATCATCATATTGTGTGTGGTAAACTAAAGTGAATGGGTGTTAAAAATATTGAATGGTTCATGTCTTGCTCATCTTGGCTAGTAGATTATAAGCTGTCCCTACATCTTGGTTAAACCGAGTGTGTTATTGTTGGCTAATCGGAATTTTGATAATTACTTGTCAGAAGAAACTATTGTAAACAGTAGTGTGAGTAAGGTATATTCCTGTCTTAAATTTTGTACATACAAGCCAGATTCTTAGATTTAAAAACAAGAAAACATTTATGTTCTGCCCTGATACGATGTCTCTGGACTTTTCATGTTCTTCTTAGTACCCAAGCTTACATTAAGTCTTAAGTAACAAACGCTAAATCTGTCAAAATGAAATTGTTATATTTATTAACAGTATGGGATTAGAGAAACTGTGAACAACGATCATAGCCTTGCTGATATGTCTTTGTTGAATGCAGAAAAAAAAAATACGTCTTAACCATGTTTTTAAAATTGTAAATGACAAGTGTCCTTCACATAAGAAAGAAAACTTTGTTTATGTAAAAAAATGTGCACTCTTATTCCACTTATCGGACAGAGCTAGGAAAGCATTGTTTATTTTTTGCACTTGTTGACTAGATATGTTCAATGTTTTACTTGTAGTATTTTTTATACTATATTCGTGATAATATTTATATATTTGCAAACGGCAAATATATTATTGAAACATTCAATGTCGTTACTTAAAAATTCCAAGTCTTCAACTTTATATTGTGTTTATCTAAATTATTTGCAATTTTACATTGTATATTCTTATTAGGACCTCATTGGAAATAAGACTTTGGGCAATCCAAGGTTACACTATAATGTATACCAAATGTTGCATTAATTGAATACTTCTTTCAGATTTTCAACTTATTTTATTTAAGTTATTTTATTAGTTTATACCAATTTATTTGAGCCCAATTGCGATGAAAGCTCAGAGCTTATATGAACCGCTCTCTCGAGTCCGCTTCCTGGGTAGAACCAGTACTGAGTGTTGTTTTATGAGTGGCATCGGGTCGAGCTTGGGATCGAACCCGCAACCTCTGGCGTGAGCGGCCAACACTCTATCCATAAGACTACCGCCCCGCTTTTATTGTGATAGATCATAAACATTTTACATTGGATTCTTCCAAAACAATTATATCAAAAATGCATTCTGTGATACTTTATATTTGATAATTTGCAATTCTTAATTAATTTTATATAGTATGGCTTATAGTTTTAATAATTTGTCTATATTTTCTTAGTAGCTGAGTATGTATATTTGATGTGACCTGTTTATGTGTGTTTTAACCTGAAAACACATCAATCAATCAATCAATCAATCAATCAATCAATCAATCAATCAATCAATCAATCAATCAATCAATCAATCAATCAATCAATCAATCAATCAATCAATCAATCAATCAATCAATCAATCAATCAATCAATCAATCAATCAATCAAATCAATCAATCAATCAATCAATTATATATATATATAAACATGTATGGCTTCAGTAGTTTTATAAAAAGTGTTTATAACTTCTAAATTAAATAAGTAAGGATTTGAGTAAAATGGCGTAAAATACATGACAATAAGCATACATAGCGCCAAATGGGCGTATAAGTCACTTACAATAATAGAATAGTTAACATCAACGTATATACACATGACTGGATTCAGTGGTTATACTTATATAAATATATTCAGATAATAATACCTGAAACTTAACAACTCCTTAGTTTATCCCAAAACCTGATTTCTCCCGAATCAGGTCTATTAACCACCAATAAAAAAGCAGGAAATATATGCCTGTCCCACAATTCATACCAGTTGAACGCTTATTTAACCGTGACGGCATCAAACTTTTCCTGAAGCAACTGACCAATCAACGTGCTCAAATGTGGCTTTCCCAACATTGCTATTTAACGAACCCAATCGACAGAGCTGAGGTTCGTTCCACAGACTAATTTATGGTTGATTTTGTGGACATGTGTGTAAATATTGGTTGGTTATGAGGATATATGTGTACATAATGGTTGGTTACGTTGACATATGTGTACATAATGGTTGGTTATGTGGACATGTTTGTAAATATTGGTTGATTATGTGGACATATATGTAAATATTGGTTGGTTATGAGGATGTATGTGTACATAATGGTCGGTTACGTTGACATATGTGTACATAATGGTTGGTTATGTGGACATATGTGTACATAATGGCTTGTTACGTGGATATATGTAGAAATATTGGTTTGTAACGTGGACATACGTGTACATAATTGTTAATTATGTGGACTTATGTGTACATAATGGTTGGTTACGTAGATATATGTGTAATATTGGTCAGTTACGTGGACATATGTGCACACTATGGTTGGTTATGTGGACATATATGTAATTACTTATTTGATGCACGAACATGTGTAAACTAACTCAACATCAGCATTGCCTCGTGCCCCTTTAATCTATAGAAAACACGTTTGTAAGACGATATTCTAGTGAAGCATTTAAATGCATTATCTACTATCGAATAAAGATGTGTTTACACATTTGATAGTTTGCATAAAAAACGCATGGATTCTTTATGATGCATGATTCATGATGTGCCAATATAAATGCTTTTGATCAAAGTTGATGGTATAATGCAAAATTAAGATCATTGGGACCAATGCATATGCGCCATCTTGCCAACAAAAAGAGTTATTTTCAGTTTGTACATACATAATGTTATAGTCTGTCCTAGAACCCGATATCAGCTGTTTTTACCCGCAACAAAAAGCGCGGGAAATAATACTATGCCTGTCCCACAAGTCACTTACTAAACCGTGACGTCATTCAAACTTTCCCTTAAGCAACTGACCACGCAAACGTGCTGTGGAATTGTAACGGATCTAACCGGTAGAGCTAGGTCCAGTCTACAGACTGGTACACAATGATGTACTTTTAGTTTGAGAACAGGTGTAAATATAACATTGGGCTATACAGGTAAGAAAGGTATATTCAATTATGAACACACTGTCGTAACTTTCCTTGCTTTTATCTATTACGTGCAATGATAAAATTACCCAGTTATCAACTAACTGTAAATATTTGATCGTCTGCATGCGTGTTATTGACATTATCTAATCAAATTTTTGACATGTTTTACAAAAGAATACTTGTATTTGTTCAAGTGAGTGTATGCATGTATCGTCTAACTATACGCCATTTACACATTACAAGCTGAGATGAGTTGATTGAGATATGTTGATAACGTGGAAGCATGTAATCGATAATCAATAACGTGCAAATCCTGCATTTAAATCGTCCTTCAATGTGACAGGGTTTTATTCCTCGAATGCACGATTGTGAAGTGGGTAATTAAATGCACGAAAAGAAATAAGAGCAGCCAGTGCCGTGTGTCTGTTTTCATATAATAAACAAACACATTTTTGATGTAGATATTCATTACGGGACGGGTTGTTTTGTAGGCAACTATCGTGCAGTCATCTATAACCCCAACTCGCCCATGCCGGGTATATTGTCATAGCGGGAGACACTGGAGCTACACTGCTAGGATAGTATCACATAGATGTCCCCGTAGTGTCACAAAAGTGCAGGTGTTTTACCTGGCACCAAAAATAGCCATTCCTTCTAAAACTGGCCCGGTCATATTAAAACTGCCAAGGTTACCTGCCCGTGAATTATCGTTTGCTTTGTTTCATCTTGTGTATGCAAAAGCAATCTCATTTTTTGGCCACAATAAATTAATTGCTAGATTATCATCTCCGCCCGCCCCTTAATTTTCATGCCGCCCCGATTCTTTTTATTTTCATTATTATTTTTTTTTTTATAATTATAAAAAAACATCAATATTTCAAAAATAAAAAAATAAAAAAAAATCCTCCCGCCCTCCCCTTTTTTAAGAAAACTTTGGATGATAATCGAGCAATTAATTTATAATGGCCTTGATTGGTTTTAACACAAACTCACACAGTAGATTTTATATAACCAGCAAAATAGTTTTAGCGTGAATTCTACCAGCAAAGTGTCCATTTAGTTATTCAGAATTGGCAGAAAGAAAAGTCAAAGTCCCGGCTATTTGCTCGGCTTGTGGAGGACAGGGCTTACAAATGATTAGTCGGATCACTTATAAATATAAAGGTATAACTGGGTATGTTTATAAATCATTATACACATATCACGTCGGAATTTAGAAATAATGACATTAATGTCACATTCAAAACAAATAAAACCATAAATATATATCACCAAAGTTTGGCCACGTTTCACTTAACATGCCAACATATGCTTATATCTCATAATATGGTAGTCTGTAGAACGAACCAGCTCTCCCGACTGGGTCCGTTTAGTAGCAATTGTTACGAGCACGCTGATTGGTCAGTTGATTCAGGGAAAGTTTGAATGACAAAATTTAGTAAGCGTTCAATTGCTATGAATTGTTGGAAGGCATAGAATTTCCTGCTTTTTTCTATTGGTGGTTAATAGGTCTGATTCGGGTGATATCAGGTTCTGGGATAGTCTAATAATACGCCGTTGTGGGCTATCATTCAATTATTTGATACGCGAATACATTGAATTGAAGCGTTTTGCCATACTATGACATTTTGCCAACGGGGTATACAGATGTTTAGTTATAAAATAAATTTAATAAATAAAAAAAAACGAAATTAATATACAAGAACAAGAGAAAAAGATGGTACAGAAACATGCAAAAGACACGCCTATAAACAATATGGTAACACAACTGAAGACCGGCCGGGTCATACCAAAGACTTGATAAATGGTACTATCAGTTTCCTCCCTTGGCATTTAGAGGATAGTTCTAGGTCTGGTCGGCCCGGTATCAGTATAATGTGACTGGGTGAGGTGGGGGTTGGGGTCATACCACGTGTCTGTGGCATGATACTTCAGTGTAGCAGTTTTAGAAGACTGTTTCAAGTAGACATAGTCGCGATATAACGACGCTAAACACCATACAACAACAACAACAATAACCGACCTTTTACTTGTTAAAACAAAATCAATGTTTAGCATGGGTGATTATAATGACAGTGAATCAAACAAGCTCTTCAGATTACATGAATACAAAGCATGTCCTTGACATGTTTTATCGACGTTACTCTAGATGCACGCCTTACAATAAACCGGTAACCAAGGGACACGGTGCGCCGATGCACATAGTGCACATGTAACGTATACCAGTTATCGACTGCAATATTACCCATGTATAACACCTGGGTGCATAAAGATTACATCGCCATGGACATATCAACAAGATATCGTGATCAGAAATACCGTATTTGCTTAGGGGAGTTGTCCGGTATTTTAGTTTGCTCCAAAGTTCATTTCAATCTCTCCCTTTTTAGTTTTCGTTTACTTTGCTTCAACGTTTACCGAAAACGATATGCTTTGCTACATAATTTTTGTTCTGTTTTCCTCTAAATATCAAAACAATACGAATGTTCAGTGTTGGAGGCAGTAACTGAAGTTGCACCAAAACTGTTATATTAATTCAAAATAATAAGTTTGATGTAATATCAATAATAAAGAAACAAAAACACCCATGCAGACAGATGGAAATAAACAAATAGGGGGCGGGGGGGGGGGGGGGGGGGGCACACCATACTATAACAAGCATTTGAAATATATGTAATAATAATATGTACAATATATAAATGATGCAAGGTGCTTTGAGGGATGACTGTTACCCCCATGCACCTATTGCAGGGTGAATAAACGACCCACCAGATGGTGGTTGAAATTACATGATTTAATAATGTGAATTTTTGCTCCATGTTGATAGCGTGGTTATTCTATCTAGTTGCACAGACAATAATAAGAAAGTATGGTATAATATAGTGTACACTTTCAAATCCATTTTTCTTTTAGTGGAGTGTTAACCAGGTTTAAGCACCCCCCCCCCCCCACCCCAGTTCTAGGTCTGGTCGGCCTGGTGTGTGTATATTATGACTGGGTGGGTTATCATACCATGTGTCTGCGACATGATACTCCAGTGAGGTAGCGCTAAGAACACTATCTCAAGTAGACACCGTCGCGATATGACTGAAAAATTGCTAAAAGCGTCGGTAAACATCATACTTCAATAGCTACTGTCCAGATATACCATTTGTTTATATTTTCGTTATAGATAATATGACGGTAACAACGATAAAGGCGAGTCCTTTGCTCGAAACATAATGCTGACTCAGTAATTGAGTTCTTTTTTTAACATACAAAAACAAACGAAGTTAAGGCCATTATAAATTAATTGCTAGAATATCATCCAAATTTTTTCTTAAAATCGGAGAGGGAGGGCGGGAGGATTTCATTTTTTATTTTTATTTTTAAATTTTTTTTTAATGTTTTTTTGTTTTTGTTTTTTTATGGGTCGGTATATAACGCATATTACTCTACCTAATAGACTATACAATTGGAAGTATTTCCCATTATATAATTAATATGTTGCTTGCATGCACTACCATTGGATATGCCTGTCGTCGCCGCATTTTTTATCGAATGGTTTACCAACACAAGAATAAAAACAAAGCTAGTCAGACCGTGTTACGTTTCACAAGTGTATTGCATAGCACAAATACATATATAATTAACTGGGCGTGCTTTTTAAAGTGTTTTATAGGGGGCTTCAATTCCCCACTTTGTTTTTTACAATTGACAACTTGTATCAAAATTACCTGGCACTTGACAA
This sequence comes from Panopea generosa, assembly GCA_029582155.1. Taxonomy (NCBI): domain Eukaryota; kingdom Metazoa; phylum Mollusca; class Bivalvia; order Adapedonta; family Hiatellidae; genus Panopea; species Panopea generosa. The sequence goes on from CM055902.1 coordinate 38,827,561, forward strand.
GGTTTATAGATAGTAGGTCAAGACGTTTTCTGAAAACCGTGTTTGTGAGCGGATAATATGACGGTAACAACGATAAAGGCGAGTCCTTTGCTCGAAACATAATGCTGACTCAGTAATTGAGTTCTCTTTTTAACATACAAAAACAAACGAAGTTAAGGCCATTATAAATTAATTGCTAGAATATCATCCAATTTTTTTCTTAAAATCGGAGAGGGAGGGCGGGAGGATTTCATTTTTTATTTTTATTTTTAAATTTTTTTTTAATGTTTTTTTGTTTTTGTTTTTTTATGGGTCGGTGCGGGCGGGGATGATAATCTAGCAATTAATTTATTATGGCCTTAACGCATATTACTCTACCTAATAGGCTATACAATTGGAAGTATTTCCCATTATATAATTAATATGTCGCTTGCATGCACTACCATCGGATATGCCTGTCGTCGCCGCATTTTTTATCGAATGGTTTACCAACACAAGAATAAAAAAAAAGCTAGTCAGACCGTGTTACGTTTCACAAGTATATTGCATATAGCACAAATACATATATAATTAACTGGGCGTGCTTTTTAAAGTGTTTTATAGGGGCTTCAATTCCCCACTTTGTTTTTTACAATTGACAACTTGTATCAAAAGTACCTGGCACTTGACAAGGTTTATATAGTAGGTCAAGACGTTTTCTGAAAACCGTGTATGTGAGCGGACAAGTCTGGCAGTGCGTTTGTTTCTTGTGGTGTATTCACTGCCTTTGTGCAATAATTGATCAATGGTTATGTGCCTATATTGCAAATGTACTACTGCACGAATATTAATGAGAACACATTTACGCTATAGAAGAATTGTAATTGTTTCTCTATGATGACTCGACGTTATAATATTCATTTAACTCATTTGGAATTCCTTAAATGTTATTGTTTATTTTATATAATAACCAAAAATTTAAAATAAACATAATTAACTTTTAAGATTGGTGGCAATGTAAAGACTATGGTGCTGCTAGTCAATGCCATAGGCCGGAGATTTGATCCCATGCTCGACTTAATGACCTTTTAGCTCAGTCGGTTACGCGTCTGACTATCAATCCGTGGGTCACATTAAGTTTTTGGAGCAAATGGAACTCGAACCTACGACCCTAGCGGTAAGGGTTAAGTGATCTTGAGATGGCGCCTTAGATCAGTAGGCCACGGACCCTCAATAAAAACATATTAAACGAAATAAAGGTGACAATACAATGCAGCTTGTAATCAAAGACGGTTCAATGAGCACATTTTAAGTATAGCCTACCTTGCTCTAAATTGTCTTTCATACTTTTAATCGCATCCGTATTAAGAAAGTCATTTTCTGTTAATGCAATTGCCTCTTCCGCAGTGCACTCATGAAGTGTGGTCGCCATATCGCCAAATATGGACGTGTCATCAAAGTCACTGAAGTTGTCTTCAGAAGTTGCCAGCGCACAATCAGCTAACACGTCAGATATCTGCAACAATTTAAAACCACGTCACACCCTTAACACTCTTTTATTGTTTGTATTTTGTAAATCCTGTTAATTCTAATATCAAACTGTCATGGTATATATATATATGACACGTTTTCTATGCAGATACACTCAGCAGTACCCAGTAAACCTTTTACCAGATGCATGCCCCCCTATTAAAACTGTTGTTTTTTTTTTTATCATTAACCCAGATCTGTAACTAAAAATGTGTATTCCGTCCACTCATATGGTCCACCAACTGCTACAACCACTGTAGTGCCTTGTGTAACTACCGGCCAATCTGGATGTAAACAAATCCAATACCCACTTTTGTCCTGGGAAATCCCAAAATACCAGGAATTCCGGTACCCGATTTATCGGCGGCCAAAGTGAACTAATATACTTATGTCGCATTTAATCACACGAACGTGACGAATCTAAAACCGGGTACAAGCCTTAACGTATTGTATTTAAACAGCCAATAGCGTGGGACATACGGTATAACAGGCTTACATATCTATGCATTTATTTTCATTATGACATTTTATGAGCCTTTTATCTAAACGTTTCAAGGCTAAAATCTTAATGTGTATACTATACATAGATCGAAACGAATCGTATCGAGTTTATCGATAAACTAAGCACATCAAATATACGCATTTAATGAATGAATAGAAACAAAGACAAACGGCTTATTATTTAAAAAAAGTTATCAAGTCATTGAAATAAACAAGTTTATAAAACGCTAAATACCTTACCATATAACATATACGTAATTGAATGAAACATGCTGGGGGGAATGGGGGAATTCCCTGATGTTTTTTGAAGGCAGTTTCGTTTTCGCATTCAGTATTATGGGCAGTTCAGTTCGTTCAGTATTTGCATATCTCTTATTATATTAGCTGGCATGATATGATTCAACGCTATTTAACGATAGGGTCAACAATTGCTATTTTTTTTTTATTTTTCTCTTTCGTATTTAAAAAAAATACATATAATTGATCTTCTTCTACCACATGTTTACCGCAACCGGGTTTACTTCGTTTGTTGGTAATAGTGTGGTCAATTGAACCTTAGATCGTTTTATAGTAGGCGTTTATAAATATATGATATAAACCACTCTCTATGGTGACGATGAAGAACTTATTTAGATCTTGAAGAAAATCAGAGTTTGTGCACAATTCAATGCGTCTGATTCTGCGTCCATAGTTACATTTCTTTATAAATGACGATAATTATATGGCCAACAGTAGGTGTGGAACTTTTACACGCAGCTATCCCATACAACAGCATTGTGAACGCTTGGAACGGTCAGCGGTAAAAGCGGAACGCTTAGAAAGGTCAGCAGTAAAACCGGCACTGCAGATGTAAAGGCTAGTTTGCGGGTACACGTAACCCTGCTACCGACGAGTCAAGCTTCACTGATCATATGCGTCCCTGCTGTTGCTCTCCATAGGTCACAATATAGAACAACTACAGAGCGGCTCAATAGCGGATTCAGGACGAACAGAACATCCGGGGCACGCCCCCTAAAATATTGCAAATATGATTAAGGTGATTGAAATTTTGGTGCTAGTACATAGCACGTCCCCTTCTATGGAATATCACGATTTACCCGCCCGTCCAGATACACACACGTGTTGAACTATGATATCATGAATGCGCTGCAGATGCTTTAATAATCATTGACATAAGCGTAGGAGAGGAGGTGGACCCATTTCCAGCTCTGATATACACACACATCTGCTTTACCAACCCACCCTCCAAACACACACTAAAAAGTATCCCCACCCATCACGAAAAAATAAAAACAACAAAATATATTCATATAAAAATTAGATACATTTAAACAAAGCCAAAAATAGGGATGTGAGATCAGACATAAGGTTGTTTAATCCATGACTATGTTTTGTCATTGAGTCAGGTAAAGCGATTCCAAACACTGATACATGCGATCCCGTTAATACGCTACGTGGTACAGTAATTGGTTTACCTTGTATTTTGGCTGATAGTGTTGCTTTGGCTATACCCCTTGTTTACAAAATTATTCTTTTCCTATATTTCGTTTTTAGTATCTTACAATGTAATACTGTCCCGCAATCTAACATGGTGATCGCTTAGAATTAAAATGAGTTGTTATTGTTTTAATTATTAATTTTACATCGATTGTGAAACAAGTTTTTAAAACTTTGACAAATTACGCTCGAGGTCTTCCTGGGTAGAACCAGTAAATAAAGCTGGCGGATAAAGCGTCTTGCTCAAGGACACATCACATAGCCGTGGTGGTGGATCGAACCTACGACCTCAGATCTTAAATCCGATGCTGTACCACTGGACGACGCGCTCCACTTTACTTCTAAATTCACTTGAAACTGCTGCAAATTTACTTTGCAAATATTTCTTTAATTAATTAAAACGACTGCTAATCAAACAAACGTTATCAACAGAGATTTCCAGAAGTGTATCAACCCAGATATTTGCACATTGAATGAGCATACTTTTATTGTGGTCAATGGGCTTTTGGATCGCTTGGACACAGCGTTTGAATTAGATGCACAAATATCGATGTATACCATTATTTTTTTAATTGTTAATTTATTCTTACTATCATCTTTTTTTTATATCCTTTTTCACTTTTCATCTTTGTTCAGTTTTATTATGAAAATTAATAGAACAAATACATTTTCAACTTGTCATTGCGTATTGTGACATCTCGATGAAGATGAATTTCCATAAGCGTTATGAAGCTAATTTTCAGGTCAATTTTACCTTGTACCTTTATATCCATATATAAATATGCGTTAAACAAAGTAGAAGAAATATTTTTATACGCTTACATTTAAAAAAATAAATAAAATAAGTGTTCACTGCTACCTAAAGCTATTTTTAACTATTGTGTTACCAATATGTGACGTCATCTGGGGAAACACATTGGATTTAAACGACTCAGTTACTCAGAGGTTTTTCCCTTTCTTTTAACGGAAGGAGCAGTCGTTTTTCAAAGTATCGGTGTTTAAACCGCCTAGCGACTTAATTCAGACGTGTCAATATTACTAACTTGTAAATTCTAAGTTTTAGTTTAAACATATTTTATTCACAAATAGTATACAATTACATTGAAAATATCACATATTAGTTAACACATGTGTATACAATTATGAAAGGGATTCAGAAGAAAGCTTACAGCTTTTGTGAATCTGTCTCCCAAAATCAATCTATTAAATATGTGACAGTATTACAATTATATATATATATATATATATATATATATATATATATCAATGAATGATAGTATAAGGATCTGTAGATGTTCCTACATATTATATATAGAGATATAAATTTCTTAATAGAATATGTCAAGAAACTTTGCATATTGTAACAAACAGAGAGAGAGAGAGAGAGAGAGAGAGAGAAAGAGAGAGAGAGAGAGAGAGAGAGAGAGATGGGTGAAATTTTGCTGTTCGTCTCAACAGGAATAGGAATAGCCATTGAGGGACTTAATGGTATGGTCAGTTATGTACAGATATATCGAAACTAAGTTCAGATAAATGTTAGTTAAAATTAAGATTTGAAAGGATTTGAAAATATTAACTGTTAAGTGATTTATGCGCTACTTGAATCTTTTTGATGCTATTATATAGTCTTGTACTGTTAGAAATAAGCTTGTATTGATTTCAATGGATAACAAGGGATCTCCAAACAAAAGTGTATTTACAGTTGGTTGTATGTTTAATTCTCGTATTTTTTGTAACATAATGTCTCTCTGCTCCGTATACAAAGAGCAAATTAAGAGGTAATGATCTGTGTTTTCTATTAATCCACATGTACAAAGTGGGCTGTTGATTAAGTTTTTAGTGTATAGAAGATAATTAAGAGGACTACAGTATGTTCTTAGGCGAGTGTGTTGGATCTGCGATAATCTCTTCCCTGCATAATAGTGTTTTGGAGTAATAAGTCGGTTGCTATTGAGTTTATTCTTAAAAACTGTAATTGATTCTGAGTTTTTTATTTCTATTGATAGTTCGTTCCAGTCCCTTGTTGAAGAGGGAAGAAAAGATTTGTAAAAATGCTGGGTATTACATGGTAATGTACGGTTGTCATTTGAATTTCGCAGGTTGTACGTAACTGTATTACCGATGTTTGCAGGGACTAGAGCAGTAAGAGGAGGTGGTGCAAGGTTGTGAGTCATTTTATAAAATAAGGACAATTTGTGTTTTTTACGTCTATGTATTAACCATTCCCAGCCAATTTCCTGATAAAGTGTTTGAATTGAGATTAGTTTAGTAGTTCCAGTTGCTATTCTAGCTGCTTTTGTTTGAATGGATTCTAGTTCTTGTTCTTCGTATCGGGTACAGTTATCCCAGACTACATCTGCGTATTCCAAGATGGGTCTAATGAATGAATGTTAAATACATTATTTCTAATGATTTTCGATCTAATTGAAACTTAAATTTTCTCATAATATTAATTTTCTTCCAAGCCCTTTCTTTAATACTATAAAAGTGTTCGTGCCATGTTCCATTTGAAGATAGAGTTAGACCTAAATGTTTATGAGTGTTTACTTCGTTAATGGGTACGTTATTCATTATTAGGTTTGGGTGAACAGGTTTGTTAATTTTCCTCGAAATAACCATTGATTCGGTTTTCATAGGATTAAAAGTAACTAGCCATGTGTTTGCCCAGTGGTTAATAGTGGCTAAGTCACGATTGATCATTGTAGCAGCATTTTCGGGTGTATCTACTAAAATATATAAACTGGTATCATCTGCAAACAATTTAATTTGACAGTTTATTTGGAAGACAATGTCATTAATGTAGATTAAAAATAAAAGAGGCCCGAGCGTTGATCCTTGCGGAACTCCAGCCTCAACTGAGGTAGTGTCTGATATATGGCCAGGAATAACAATACGTTGTTTTCTGTCTTGGAGATAATTTGTAATCCAATTTAATAGAGGACCCGTTATTCCAACTGACTTTAGTTTAAGAACAAGTCCTCTATGCCAGACCCTATCGAAGGCTTTTGATATATCACAAAACACAGCACGTACTTCCTTTCCTTCGTCTAGGGCCTGGCAAAAAGTATTGTATATGTCTACAAGTTGATTAGTAGTAGAGTCATTGGGGACAAAGCCAGATTGGAGGGGTGTTATAATTTTTTTATGGTTAAAAAAATTAAATAAATGTTTATGTACTATTCCTTCCATTAGTTTGTCGATAGCTGACAACAATGATATGGGTCGATAGTTCGAAATATCGGATGGGTCATTTTTTTTTAAAATAGCACAAACATGGGCCAACTTCCAATCGGAAGGGACTTCGCTTATTTCAAGCGAACGATTAAAAAGGTTAGTCAATGGAACTGTTAACTCAAGTGATAGTTCTTTAAGAATTCTATTATTTATCATATCAGGCCCTGCCGCTTTGCCAAGCTTTAGCTGTTGTAGAGCTGTTCTTACTTCTGCTTGTGAAATTACGATAACACTTAATGTTGGTCTATTTTGATCTATCAATATATCTGGCAGGACTATATTTTTGTCATTAAGTTGTGTTTGTAAAGTGAAATGATTATTTAAGAGATTAGCTTTTTCAAGACCGTCTGTATATATAGTGTTATTATGTTTAAGTGGAGGTATGCTAGATGAAGTGCAATTTGGCTTAATAAATGATTTTAGGAGTTTCCACCAGTCAGAGGTTGATAAGGAACTGGACTTTAACTTTTCAGATAGATTGTTTAATTGTTCCTGCTTGGATTTGCGTATTTTTGTTATTGTTTCGTTTCGAAGTTTTTTTATAGTTTGACCAATTCTTAAGTGTGTTGGAGATTTTAGCTTTGTCATATAGTTGTTTACGTTTTCGCATAAGTTTACGTATTTCAGATTTCATCCAAGGGGGATCAGTTGGGCGAATTGTTACAGTTTTTCTTGGAATTGAGCTTTCAGCGAGTTTAATTATTGTGTTTGATATATTTTTTGCATATGTGTCAATGTCGTTGTCATAGTGGGAGTTCCAGTCGGTGTTACGCGCTTCTTGTCTTAAACGGTCATAGTCGCCCTGATTCTAAGTTTTAAATTCCATGTTTCAAATTCTAAGTTTCAAATTGATGACTTTCTTTAAGTTTTACATTATATTATTAAATTTAGATGATGAAACGAGTAACTTGCACATTTTATACACCCTTATGAACCAATCTGATCACCTCGGCCTTTATGCTACGCAATAGACCTCTGACATAATAAGGCGCCATTTTGGAAATACTTTCAGTCACATGATAAAGTAAAATGGCGGCCCCCTTATGCCACCTGTTTATATACATGTACGTTGAAAATATAAACGTTTGTTAATCAAGACTGATATTTTAAATTTCCCTATAAATATGACCCATGTCGAGTTTATAAATAAAAAAATCGATATAACAACGCCATATATAATCAACTTAATGACGGATACATTATTTGTTACTTTTACGCGAATGAACACAGACTTGTAACACAGGCGATTCGCGTTGGTGTATTCTAGAGCTTTACACGAGGTGTATTCTACGGAGGATACGGAAATACCCGATGTTTCACGGTTGCCTTATGAACAAAGGTGACATTTAAATTAATGCAATTTTGTAAATTAGAAGTTGCAATATAAAAATTAAATACATGGAATTAAGAAAAATGTAATTCTTAATTAACCAGTTGCAACATACAATTTACACACAAGGAAGTTAAAAATGGTCATTCAAATGAATGCAATTTGTAACAACTAAATTAAAAATACAATAAAGCAATCTGAATTATGGCGGATTATACCCTCAATAGTGCTGGGTATGTGCATTTATAAAACAAATAAATTGTTAAACATTTTTATGTTAGACGACAATCTGTTTTAAGGCTTGGTCACAACGAATCCACGATGCATTTGTGCCACGACACGACAGCAAATTTGGACAAATCGTGGGTTATCGGGGGGTCGTCGCAAGACAGTCCTACGAAATTGTGAGCATCGTGACATCGACTTGCCTTCGTGAGGTATAATTGGACAAGCACCCTTTTGTTCTACGATTTTTTGTGGTATCTATGTCTTGTGGATGCCGTGAGTCTGTCCTACGAGTCTTGTGACTGTCGTGCGATAAATATCTTGGGTTGTCGTAGGACAGTCATGAGACAGTTGCAAGATTGTCTCACGAATATCATATTTCGTAAGAGGCTCGCACAACATTGCAAGTCTGTCGTGCGTTAGTCTTGCAACAGTTTTTTTGTTTTTTGAGGTTATATAGCTCGGGCGAATGAACGCTCGGGAGACGGACGCGCGAGTGACCCACGAGTGTCCCACGACTGTTGTGCGGCAGTCTTGCGTGAATAACAGCCCCCGACAATGCCCGACAACTCACGATGGTTCCACGACTGTCGCACGACTGAATTGCGACATGCCCACAACATAAACACAACATTTTTTCTGTCGCGTCCCCATCGCCAAACCATCTTTAATGTGTCGTAGCCCTTGTGGCCACTCGAAATAGATTTCGTTCATGTTGCAAGATCCGGCCACGACAAATATTTTATGGGTCTACCACGACAAAATTTCGTACGATCTGTTGTTCCCGGGGCTTTAACAGACGCCTCGATAAAAGGGTGAATAAATAAATAAATAAATAAATAGATAAATGAAAAGAAGGTATTTAGGTGTTTTTTTCTTGATATTTTCAATAAATTGACATTTTCATTATGTCCACACAGTTTTTGCACACCAAATAAACACCACATGTGTTATTGAATGAACAAATTATCCCAACAGTGTATACCCGATCAAACAACATGATATTGTTCAGTGGGTAGATGATCCCAACAGTGTATACCCGATCAAACGATATGATATTGTTCACTGGGTGTATACCCGATCAAACGATATGATATTGTTCAGTGGGTAGATGATCCCAACAGTGTTTACCCGATCAAACGATATGATATTGTTCAGTGGGTAGATGATCCCAACAGTGTATACCCGATTAAACGATATGATATTGTTCAGTGGGTAGATGTTCCCATCAGTGTATACCCGATCAAACGATATATTTTCCAGTGGGTGTATACCCGATCAAACGATATAATATTGTTCAGTGGGTAGATGATCCCAACAGTGTATACCCGATCAAACGATATGATATTGTTCAGTGGGTAGATGATCCCGACAGTGTATACCCGATCAAACGATATGATATTATTCAGTGGGTGTATACCCGATCAAACGATATGATATTGTTCAGTGGGTAGATGATCCCAACAGTGTATACCCGATCAAACGATATGATATTGTTCAGTGGGTAGATGATCCCAACAGTGTATACCCGATCAAACGATATGATATTGTCCAGTGGGTAGATGATCCCAACAGTGTATACCCGATCAAACGATATGATATTGTTCAGTGGGTAGATGATCCCAACAGTGTATACCCGATCAAACGATATGATATTGTCCTGTGGGTAGATGATCCAAACAGTGTATACCCGATCAAACGATATGATATTGTTCAATGGGTAGATGATCCCAACAGTGTATACCCGATCAAACAATATGATATTGTCCAGTGGGTAGATGATCCCAACAGTGTATACCCGATCAAACGATATGATATTGTCCAGTGGGTAGATGATCCCAACAGTGTATACCCGATCAAACGATATGATATTGTTCAGTGGGTAAATGATCCCAACAGTGTATACCCGATCAAACGATATGATATTGTCCTGTGGGTAGATGATCCAAACAGTGTATACCCGATCAAACGATATGATATTGTTCAATGGGTAGATGATCCCAACAGTGTATACCCGATCAAACGATATGATATTGTTCAGTGGGTAGATGATCCCAACAGTGTATACCCGATCAAACGATATGATATTGTTCAGTGGGTAGATGATCCCAACATTGTATACCGGATCAAACGATATGATATTGTCCAGTGGGTATATGATCCCAACAGTGTATACCGGATCAAACGATATGATATTGTCCAGTGGGTAGATGATCCCAACAGTGTATACCCGATCAAACGATATGATATTGTTCACTGGGTGTATACCCGATCAAACGATATGATATTGTTCAGTGGGTAGATGATCCCAACAGTGTTTACCCGATCAAACGATATGATATTGTTCAGTGGGTAGATGATCCCAACAGTGTATACCCGATTAAACGATATGATATTGTTCAGTGGGTAGATGTTCCCAACAGTGTATACCCGATCAAACGATATATTTTCCAGTGGGTGTATACCCGATCAAACGATATAATATTGTTCAGTGGGTAGATGATCCCAACAGTGTATACCCGATCAAACGATATGATATTGTTCAGTGGGTAGATGATCCCGACAGTGTATACCCGATCAAACGATATGATATTATTCAGTGGGTGTATACCCGATCAAATGATATGATATTGTTCAGTGGGTAGATGATCCCAACAGTGTATACCCGATCAAACGATATGATATTGTTCAGTGGGTAGATGATCCCAACAGTGTATACCCGATCAAACGATATGATATTGTCCAGTGGGTAGATGATCCCAACAGTGTATACCCGATCAAACGATATGATATTGTTCAGTGGGTAGATGATCCCAACAGTGTATACCCGATCAAACGATATGATATTGTCCTGTGGGTAGATGATCCAAACAGTGTATACCCGATCAAACGATATGATATTGTTCAATGGGTAGATGATCCCAACAGTGTATACCCGATCAAACGATATGATATTGTTCAGTGGGTAGATGATCCCAACAGTGTATACCCGATCAAACGATATGATATTGTTCAGTGGGTAGATGATCCCAACATTGTATACCGGATCAAACGATATGATATTGTCCAGTGGGTATATGATCCCAACAGTGTATACCGGATCAAACGATATGATATTGTCCAGTGGGTAGATGATCCCAACAGTGTATACCCGATCAAACGATATGATATTGTCCAGTGGGTAGATGATCCCAACAGTGTATACCCGATCAAACGATATGATATTGTTCAGTGGGTAGATGATCCCAACAGTATATACCCGATCAAACGATATGATATTGTTCAGTGGGTAGATGATCCCAAGAGTGTATACCCGATCAAACGATATGATATTGTTCAGTGGGTAGATGATCCCAACAGTGTATACCCGATCAAACGATATGATATTGTCCAGTGGGTAGATGATCCCAACAGTGTATACCCGATCAAACGATATGATATTGTTCAGTGGGTAGATGATCCCAACAGTGTATACCCGATCAAACGATATGATATTGTTCAGTGGGTAGATGATCCCAACAGTGTATACCCGATCAAACGATATGATATTGTTCAGTGGGTAGATGATCCCAACAGTGTATACCCGATCAAACGATATGATATTGTTCAGTGGGTAGATGATCCCAACAGTGTATACCCGATCAAACGATATGATATTGTCCAGTGGGTAGATGATCCCAACAGTGTATACCCGATCAAACGATATGATATTGTTCAGTGGGTAGATGATCCCAACAGTGTATACCCGATCAAACGATATGATATTGTTCAATGGGTAGATGATCCCAACAGTGTATACCCGATCAAACGATATGATATTGTTCAGTGGGTAGATGATCCCAACAGTGTATACCCGATCAAACGATATGATATTGTCCAGTGGGTATATGATCCCAACAGTGTATACCGGATCAAACGATATGATATTGTCCAGTGGGTAGATGATCCCAACAGTATACCCGATCAAACGATATGATATTGTTCAATGGGTAGATGATCCCAACAGTGTATACCCGATCAAACGATATGATATTGTTCAGTGGGTAGATGATCCCAACAGTGTATACCCGATCAAACGATATGATATTGTCCAGTGGGTATATGATCCCAACAGTGTATACCGGATCAAACGATATGATATTGTCCAGTGGGTAGATGATCCCAACAGTATACCCGATCAAACGATATGATATTGTTCAGTGGGTAGGTTGTAAAAAAAAACAATGTATGAATTCGATCGCTGAGGTTGTTCTGTGTGGCCAGTAAACAGAACAGCTGTGGGGGTAGAAGGGGGAACGTGAGGGTGCAGGAATGGGTTGTGATGTGATGAAAGGGGGAGTGGTTAGGTGGATGAATGGACGTGAGGAGGTGGATGGGGAACGCAGGGGTGGATGGGGTAGGGTTGTGATGTGATGAAAGGGGGACGTGATTAAGTGGATGGATGGACGTGAGGGGTTGGATGGGGACGCGGGGATGGTGGAAATTGGTTGTGATGTGATGAAAGGGGGACGTGATTAGGTGGATGGATGGGGGACGCGGGGATGGTGGGATGGGGTTGTGATGTGATGAAAGGGGGACGTGATAAGGTGGATGGATGGATTGACGTGAGGGGTAGGACGGGGGACGCGGGGGTGGTGGAACTGGGTTGTGATGTGATAGAAGGGGGACTTGATTAAGTGGATGGATGGATGGATGGATGGATGCATGGATGGATGGATGGATGGATGGATGGATGGATGGATGGATGGATGGATGGATGGATGGATGGATGGATGGATGGACGTGAGGGGTGGATGGGGGACGCGGGGATGGTGGAATTAGGTTATGATATGATAAAAGGGGGACGTGATTAGGTGGATGGATGGATGGATGGATGGATGGATGGATGGATGGATGGATGGATGACGCGGGGATGGTGGGATGGGGCTGTGATGTAATGAAAGGGGGACGTGATAAGGTGGATGGATGGATTGACGTGAGGGATAGGACGGGGGACGCGGGTCGGTGGAATTGGGTTGTGATGTGATGAAAGGGGGGCGTGATTAGGTGGATGGATGGATAGATGGATGGATGGATTGGGGACGCGGGGATGGGCGGATTGGATTGTGATGTGATGAAAGGGGGACGTGATTAGGTGGATGGATGGATTGACGTGAGGGATAGGACGGGGGACGCGGGGGTGGTGGAATTAGGTTATGATATGATAAAAGGGGGACGTGATTAGGTGAATGGATGGACTTGAGGGCTGGATTGGGGACCCGAGGTTAGTGGAAAGGGGACATGAAGGCAAGATTGGTGGAAGTAAGGGATGGAAGTGGGATGTGAAGGGGTTGTAGGAGAACGTGAAGGATGAAAGGATGACGTTATAGGATGGAATTTGGAATGAGGGTGTGCTATAGGGGACGTAAGGAGGTTGAAAGTGGGCATGAAAGGGCGGAAAAGGACGTGAGCGGATGGAATGGGGACGTGAGCGATGCACGTAGTTAACTTGTTAACATTACGCCTTTTGACAAGACTCGATATAATCGAAATTGTTATTTTGTCTTCTAGGTAGTGTTCTGGGATTCTAACCAGATGGTATCGACTTTTGCAGTGGTCACATATGTTGTAAACATTTACACCTTACATTGACTAAATATCGTCATTGTTTTTCATTACATGCGGTTAGCAAATCGAATACATAAGTATGCCGGTAAGTAAATATTTGATTATAGAATTAGTGACATGTGCATGACTTAAATGACAAAGAAACACGATACAAAAAAGAAGAATAAATAGCACCCGGCCCAATGGGCCTATAAATCAAATACAATTTAATAGTAGTTGTAACACATCAACGTATAAACAATGTACACATGAATATTACTCAAGTCTTGACTATTAAACATTACCTCTCGATAACTCTGCCTTTTATTTATTTTTCCCAGTTGCGTCCTGTGTGGGCATCCAAATGACCCGTTTACTCGCCTTGATGAGTAATAGTCACCCCCCCCCCCCCCCACCCCCACCCCCCACCCATTGCCCTCATGTGACACTATGATACATGTAATTGTTTATTAATGGTACGCACAGTTTGGGTTCCTTATCCCTAAAAAACAACTAACTACTTCGTTAGAGATCCATTTTTATATAATCTATTTAAAATGTAATTACAGTTAATAAGAAGTGAAACTTACTGTAGGTAACGAGTAACCCGCCATCATTTCAGTGTATGGACCATTGCCGTTCCTACATAAAAAATAAAATAAGAGTATCAAATATTATCCAAAAACAGCATCATGATATATCAACATTACAGAAATATATGTTTTCATTTTCTATCCTTTCTTTTTTTTATCTATTAAAGATTTATCCATACACCCGTACTTTTAGTGTCATTGAAACGATATTAATCCTGTTTTTTTTTCAACGATATGCCAACGATATAGTCAAATAATCGTCAACAAAAGATAAGAAAATATACGATAAACAAGAAGTTTATCATACATTTTCTTATCTTTAATTGATGATTATTTTTATCTGTTGAAAATATCATTCAAAATGTAGTCCAAAATTTCGTCATTCAACCAACACAGTTTCATAGCAAAAACAGTACTCATTTAATATAGAACATTTTATTAAGACTTGGCATTACAACTCATCACAACATACAGTGAATCAGTTTGTCATGTATCGAATATATGATTGATTGATTGATGGATTTATTGAATATTTAGCGTCATTTTATGTCATCGAGGGCTTGCAGACGATCAGTTAACCTAACCACCGTTTCCTGGGATCATGAAAGGTTAACCAATACTCTAGCACACCCTATCTTCGCAAGTAACAAATAACTTTCCCACTTGAAACAGTGGTGAGAGACGAATGATAATGTGATTCGAATTCCCGACCCTTGGATGATAGTCAGACGATCTACCGACTGAGCTAATCGGGCCCGGTCCGAACATATGAAGATGTCTGTTGTTCATTTCCAATGAATGCACACATGGCGATTCTTGAAACATTATGATGTATTATATCATAAGAAACATGACAAATACACATGGAACCAACACAAAAATTACTGTTTCGTTAATCAATTGGAATAGAAAACATATGGCCACTAGTAGGTGTAGTATTTGATGGACACAACCGCCATTAGAGCATACACTTGTCTGTAGAACGAACCCAGCTCTCCCGATTGGGTCCGTTCAACAGCAAATGTAACGAGGACGCCGATAGGTCAGTTGCTTCAGGAAAAGTTTGAATGACGTCATAATTTAGTAAGCGTTCAATTGCTATGAATTGTGGGACAGGCATAGATTACCCCGCTTTTTCCATTGGTGGTTTATAGACCCGATTCTGGAGATATCAGGTTCTGGGATAGTCTAAGAATAAACATAATCAAGAAACAGAATACTCACTTGGTAAGTTCAGAAGAAGTGACAAAAGATATCACTGTCTCTGAAAGGGCAAAAATGCCACTGGGCGTAAATGGACGTATCCAAGTCAGACACCTAGTGCTCTTTGAAAAACAAGGCAACATGTGGTGGATGCCTGTATTGGTACAAAACTAAGTGTGAAATGCAGATAGACAGTACAAAATGTCCAAGTTTTTTGTTGTGATATCATATAAATGTATCATGGTGGAATCGATGTTTATACCATATTAGAGA
This sequence comes from Panopea generosa, assembly GCA_029582155.1. Classification (NCBI taxonomy): domain Eukaryota; kingdom Metazoa; phylum Mollusca; class Bivalvia; order Adapedonta; family Hiatellidae; genus Panopea; species Panopea generosa. The sequence continues at coordinate 38,843,491 of CM055902.1, forward strand.
TGATATAAGAAGGGAAATTCAAAAAGCAATTGAGGCGCGGGTGGGTAGGGGAGTTCCATAAAAAACAAACGGTTAAATTCAACCTTAAAACTACCCTTTTCAAAACATGTTATAGTATCCATATGCATCAATGTATTTGTTTTTATTAGAAAATATGTATTAACAATTTTACATATTTTTGTATATCTTGTAAAATCTACATTTTTATGATTCAGAGTTTTTGTATATTTTAGGTGCGAAAGTTTGATAGTAATGTTTAAAATAGAATACATATTTCTAAGAAAGACTTACCAAATTGTCGTGTCAACATTTTTTATGTATGTTTTTTGATAGATTTATATTTTTCTGGACTTTCATTTTCCTATCAAAGGTGGTGTTTTTGTAGAATAAACTAAGAGCGATGATTCATGAATCCCCAAATCAACCATGTTGAAGTCTGGTGGGGGTTTTCACTACTGACCGTTCTAAGTTAGCCCCGGTCGGGTCATACCAAAGACTAAAATGCCAGGGAGGGGCACTTCCTGTATCTTGGTAAGTACATATGTGCCGCCGTTTTTTACCCCTCGTTTTGGACATATGATTTTGGCCCTTATTTCTTTTGCATAACGCGATTTAGAGGTTTGGTCCGTCTTTCTGGACACATACTGTAGACTTTTGACTCCTATTTCTTTTGCATAATGCAAAGTAAAGCTTTGGTCTGTCTTTCTGAACACATACTGTAGACTTTTGAACCCTATTTCTTTTGCATAATGCAATGTAGAGCTTATGTCCGTCTTTCTGGACACATACTATAGACTTTTGACACCTTGTTTAATCCGGGGCTCAATTCCCTCCTGCTTAGTAACTCCAGATTAGAAACTTTTTTTGCTTAATGAAATCCTTGAGCCTATGCCATTGTGTGTACAAAGTTTTTTTTTTAGATTAAATGTAGAGTATAATTTGTTTGAATGTAGAGTTTCGGCCCCTGTTATTGGTTTGAATGAAGAGTTTTGACCACCAAATATTAGGCTGCAATGTAGAGTTTGTGACTATCTTTTGTATGTACCCATTTTCAGATCAAGTGCCCCCACCCCAGCCCATCTCCCCGGGGTTAAACGGTATTAGAAGTGACCTCGCTTGGAACTCAGCTTTACACAATAGTTATAGGTCTAGTTGTCAGTAAAATGTGACAGGGTGGGGTATCATACCATGTATCCGCGGCATGGTACGCCAGTGTAGCAGCACTCAAGTGGACACCGTCGCGTTATGACTTAAATAGTGCTGAAAGCAACGCTAAACACCAAACAACAACAACTACAACCACAATATGTGTGTATCTATTATTATAATTATTGATTTGATGATTTTGGCTGTGTTTTTTAATGCTACGTTTCCTGTTAGATATTGACTTTCTTTTTTATTTAAGTTTAAACTTATTTGTTTTACTTCGATTGTGAAATAAGTTTTTACGACTTAAATAAATCCTCTTCTAAGTCTGCCTGGCTAGAACCAGTTCTAAGCATATGCAGAAAGAGTGTCTTCCACAACCCTGGCAGAGGACCTACAACCCACGACCCTCCGAGCCTAGGTCAGGGCTGCGTTTCACAAAATAAATAATCGCCGTAAGTCAATTTGACAAATTCATGTTGTTTGGTTAAATTTTGATCGACATTTAAAATGATTATATTCCCAGAAAATATATAATTTTCTGAATAGTTTTAGCTATTTTGGATTCATTTCGATGAATATTAAATAATAACATGAATAAGTGTTGGTTTACGTTTACGACGATTTTTGTCGTAAGATTTTTTTGTGAAACGCACAACGCACTCCATCTTGTTTTTTTTGTTTTTTTCAAACATAGAGGCAAGCCGCCTGACCTGCCGACATGATTTCGTTACTATTGTTCACATTTATAGGGCTCTTTATGGCATTTTGCGTTGGTTTTGATAACAAAACATTGATGTGTCATGAACGTGTCATGATAAAACATGTTCAGGTTCTTTAACCGCGCTCAGTCAACAACAGTATCGATCCTTTGATAAATAGACCAAAATTCTAAGAAAAAATGTAAAATTTTGTCATCGATTTCAGATATGGTGACCTATTTGATAAGATATTTGTTAAATCTATGACTTGTGACAAATGTTTACAACATTGTTTTTAGAGGAGCTCTAACAGATTTTTCGAAGGTCAACAATGACAGTTAATTTTAAATTGAATAGGAACGAATATGTTCAAGAGGTCTTATTCTTGTAAACAGCGATCTAAAAAAACAAAAAAACACAACACATTTAACACCGTGCTGCATGTTTATAGATCTACAAACAGACGGTTTCATAAACACTCTTTACTACATGCATGCTATTCATATACAGTCCCAAATTAAAGAAGAAAAACTTATGTCTTAGTGTTTGTATGGACATCTGCAGTGTCAAAATATCATTAGATAAGTAGGGGGATGGGGAGGGGGAGTGGGAATGGGGGTATCATGCTTCATCTAACAGATATTTGCAGTTCAATGTATATTCCCAGATATAAACTTGTTTTGAAATTCACAATTCAGTCATGGCAATGCTTCAGAATGTTTCATATTTTCCCATGGAACCTGTACTATAACCCAAAACCCAACAATGTGGCAATTAAATTTGCAATGTTTTTTTTAAGTCAGAGAATGTCGATAATGTACTTATTAATCAAGTTCACTGAACATGAATGTAACATTATTGAGTTCGTGTGATCCATTCTGGTCCTAGTTATTTTGGTATGTAACATCGTATTTCGATAGTTATATATTTTCGAGAAAATTGTTTATTACTTTCAATACACCGCAGACGATTGATAACATGGGTTGTTCTCAGCTGTGATTATCATCGACACTTGATTTTCTAATAGGCAAACGTCATGAAACACTACCGTCTCTAAAACAACCAACGGGATACTGGTAAATTACCGGATTAGTTAAAACAGTTGGTGGCAATTTTCATAGATTTTAATATAGAGTGTTTTTCAATAGATGATTGTTCTGATGTTTCTTATCGTATTCGTTTTGTTTGTTATGTTTCTATGTAACAAGATATGTGCGGTGGTCTAAATTGAATAAAGTATTTCTTTGCTTTTATGAAACATTTAAATGAGGTGTGTTCGTCTATGCCGATGGAATCTTACTTCCTATTTCAAAATTGCGTCTACGCAAAGCGTTAAGACGTTTGTACTTAAAAATGTGATTGATATAACGTTAAAGGGAATGTATCAGGAAAAAATACGCTATAAATGTCTTACGAATTAAAATAATTATAAAAACTGATAAAAAGCATCTCGTTATCATTAATAAATATACTTCTAAAGGTATGTTAAACCCACTAAAATGTGGCAAAAGCGATATTCAAATTGAAAAGGTAAACTTGAAAATGAAATTTATATTCTGAAAATAGACAGCATTTAAATACGGCTTGACGACCTTCGCATCCTCATTTGGGCTCTTTGTAATTACTACGTGTATACCTGCATAACGGATCAATTTGATACCAAAATGGAAGCACGTAACTCATTTGATAAGTCACATAAGGTGTTGCGATTCTAAGAGAAAAATCCATTTGAGTCTAACCTAGGCGCGTAACCCAAGTTAAGAAATTCCTTTCAACATATTATTTTGACATGTTTACACACATATATCTTTTTGGCAATGCGGGTTCAGTGATTATATAGGCGTGATATATTAGTATATATATTAGATATTATAAAAGTTGAGAAGTCCTGATAACATCTCTTTCAAATACCCTTTCTAATTTCAAGTCACCGTTAGAAAACTAAAACTGTCATATTATGTTGTAGTGGTTATTTTTTAGATTTAAAAATGTTGTTTATGAACATGCATATCATATCATATACTTTTTACATACAGGAAATAACCTTGATGGTGCTAATATATTTAAATGATCAATATTATACGTATTTACGGAATGTGCTATGCTAATAAAACCACTCTAAATTTCTCAATTCAGTCACTTAGAAACCGAGTGTGCTTTAAACACAATTTAATGTCCAGCAAGGACACAAATCTCTTGAAATAAAATATATCATTTTGTATTAACCTACCAGTAGTCCCATTATAAGTGTGTACATACTGCTAAAATAAATGTTGCAATAATTGAATTTCATGCCATATTAGTAATCAAGTAAAGTAATGTAACATAAATAAAGGAAAGGAGCCCATTAAGTATTTTGCTTTCGTTCTAATCATAATATGTGTTGTCAATGTATATACATGCAGACGTTGTAAATATCATGAATAAAATATGTTTAAACTAACAAATATAAGAAACTATGTGTCCGATAGAAGCCATATCTCACAAAGGACACCGTTACCATAACATTTTAGTAATTGCATTTAACACCATTAATAACACATTTCAGGTTACATATGTTAAGCGGTACAAAAGTACGACAATACATATGCTATTATATTATGATAACTAAATCATCTGTAATATTACTATCAATACAGAGAACAAGGTTATAAAAAAAATAAAATATGCACTTTGAATAATTTACATATCATCTATATTGGCGTAAACAAATCTATATTGGCGTAAACAATTTATTAGATTTGGGATAATATTAACACCACCTATTATTAAATGAACAATGTCTAACAGCAGATGTAGCATTCAAAAGACGCCGCCGCCATAGCAGTGACACACTTATTAAAATAAATGTAAAGTATATTATTTAAGTGCACAATACATACACAGAAGTAATGATAAAAGTAACGTTTTGTATCGGTCAATGGCGATACAAACAGTGGGGAACTTAAAACCTTGAGTACGTGTGACAACATCGCTCATCTCCCCCCCCCCCCCCCCCCCTCACACCCCCAATTATGCAAATCTGGATGGCAAGCACATATTAACAATTGATGAAAAAAAATACATGTGCTCAATTCATTTCAAAATAGAGCAAACCCCTGTTTAAGTATGTTACATCATTTGTAAAAACAAAAATATTTAAATATTAAAGCTTCAACTGTACGTGAAATGTGTAAAAATCATTAATATGATAATCATTTCATCCCATTTATTCCTTGTTACGGCAACATGTTGTGATATGAAGCTGGGAAATTGGCAATGCAGCATTTGGTGGTCGTTCGGTCGTGGGTGAGGGTGGGTGGAGGCAGTTTTACTTAATTTGACTTCCTACTGAAATAGCATAGAGGAAGGAAAATATAAAATAGTACCATCAACAGGGCATAAGTGCACGTACGAGTGTATCATGACTGTTCCTACTTCCTAACCATCGTAATGTGACATTTATAGAAAGGTTGCTAGCTTACCAGAAGCATATTAGTTATATAACATGAAGTGAATGTCAGATTTGCATAAAAAAGGCCTTATAGTAGAATAGTATTGTACTATTTTGTGATCGTAATATTAAGCTTGTTTCTTAAAAAAAATTATATTGTTTTTATTTTTACCTTGGACATTTAACATGTATTATTATTCTATTGCATCACGGATCAATCTTAGGTATATGGAACAATCTTCATACAGAGACTCGGACATATAACATGTATAATGATTCTATTACATCATGGATCAATCCTAGGTATATAGAACAATCTTCCTCAGGATGCTCGGACACATAACATGTATTATTATTCTATTGCATCACGGATCAATCTTAGGTATATGGAACAATCTTCATACAGAGACTCGGACATATAACATGTATAATGATTCTATTACATCATGGATCAATCCTAGGTATATAGAACAATCTTCCTCAGGATGCTCGGACACATAACATGTATTATTATTCTATTGCATCACGGATCAATCTTAGGTATATGGAACAATCTTCATACAGAGACTCGGACATATAACATGTATAATGATTCTATTACATCATGGATCAATCCTAGGTATATAGAACAATCTTCCTCAGGATGCTCGGACACATAACATGTATTATTATTCTATTGCATCATGGATCAATCTTAGGTATATGGAACAATTTTCATCAGGAGACTCGGACACATAACATGTATTATTATTCTATTGCATCATGAATCAATCTAAGGTATATGGAACAATCTTCATCAGGAGACTCGGACATATAACATGTATTATTATTCTATTACATCATGGATCAATCTTAGGTATATGGAACAATCTTCATCAGGAGACTCGGACATATAACATGTATTATTATTCTATTGCATCATGAATCAATCTTAGGTATATGGAACAATCTTCATCAGGATGCTCGGACACATAACATGTATTATTATTATATTGCATCATGGATCAATCTTAGGTATATGGAACAATTTTCATCAGGAGACTCGGACACATAACATGTATTATTATTCTATTGCATCATGAATCAATCTAAGGTATATGGAACAAACTTCATCAGGAGGCTTGGACACATAACATGTATTATTATTCTATTACATCATGGATCAATCTTAGGTATATGGAACAATCTTCATCAGGAGACTCGGACATATAACATGTATTATTATTCTATTGCATCATGAATCAATCTTAGGTATATGGAACAATCTTCATCAGGATGCTCGGACACATAACATGTATTATTATTCTATTGCATCATGAATCAATCTTAGGAATATGGAACAATCATTCTCAGGATGTTCGAACACATAAAATGTATTATTATTCTATTGCATCATGGATTAATCTTAGGTATATGGAACAATCTTCATCAGGAGACTTGGACACATAACAAGTATTATTATTCTATTACATCATGGATCAATCTTAGGTATATAGAACAAACTTCATCAGGAGGCTTGCACACATTACATGTATTATTATTCTATTACATCATGGATCAATCTTAGGTATATAGAACAAACTTCATCAGGAGGCTTGGACACATAACATGTATTATTATTCTATTACATCATGGATCAATCTTAGGTATATAGAACAAACTTCACCAAGAGGCTCGGACACATAACATGTATTATTATTCTATTACATCATGGATCAATCTTAGGTATATAGAACAAACTTCATCAGGAGGCTCGGACACATAACATGTATTATTATTCTATTGCATCATGGATCAATCTTAGGTATATAGAACAAACTTCATCAGGAGGCTCGGACACATAACATGTATTATTATTCTATTGCATCATGGATCAATCTTAGGTATATGGAACAATCTTCATCAGGAGACTCGGACACATAACATGTATTATTATTCTATTACATCATGGATCAATCTTAGGTATATAGAACAAACTTCATCAGAAGGCTTGGACACATAACATGTATTATTATTCTATTACATCATGAATCAATCTTAGGTATATAGAACAAATTTCATCAGGAGTGTTGGACACATAACATGTATTATTATTATATTACATCATGGATCAATCTTAGGTATATGGAACAAACTTCATCAGGAGGCTTGGACACATAACATGTATTATTATTCTATTGCATCATGGATCAATCTTAGGTATATGGAACAATCTTCATCAGGAGACTTGGACACATAACATGTATTATTATTCTATTGCATCATGGATCAATCTTAGGTATATGGAACTATCTTCATCAGGAGACTTGGACACATAACATGTATTATTATTCTATTGCATCATGGATCAATCTTAGGTATATGGAACAATCTTCATAAGGAGACTTGGACACATAACATGTATTATTATTCTATTGCATCATGAATCAATCTTAGGTATATGGAACTATCTTCATCAGAAGACTTGGACACATAACATGTATTATTATTCTATTGCATCATGGATCAATCTTAGGTATATGGAACAAACTTCATCAGGAGGCTTGGACACATAACATGTATTATTATTCTATTACATCATGAATCAATCTAAGGTATATAGAACAAACTTCATCAGGAGGCTTGGACACATAACATGTATTATTATTATATTACAACATGGATCAATCTTAGGTATATAGAACAAACTTCCTCAGTAGGCTTGGACACATAACATGTATTATTATTCTATTACATCATGGATCAATCTTAGGTATATGGAACAAACTTCATCAGGAGGCTCGGACACATAACATGTATTATTATTCTATTAAATCATGGATCAATCTTAGGTATATAGAAGAAACTTCATCAGGAGACTTGGACACATAACTTGTTTTATTATTATATTGCATCATGGATCAATCTTAGGTATATGGAACAATCTTCATAAGGAGACTCGGACACATAACATGTATTATTATTCTACTGCATCATGAATCAATCTTAGGTATATGGAACAATCTTCATCAGGAGACTCGGACACATAACATGTATTATTATTCTATTGCATCATGGATCAATCTTAGGTATATGGAACAATCTTCATCAGGAGACTTGGACATATAACATGTATTTTTATTCTATTGCATAATGGATTAATCTTAAGTATATAGAACAAACTTCATCAGGAGATTCGGACAAATAACATGTATTATTTTTCTATTGCATCATGGATCAATCTTAGGTATATGGAACAGTCTTATTCAGGAGGCTCGGACACATAACATGTATTATTATTCTATTGCATCATGGATAAATCTTACGTATATGGAACCATCTTCATCAGGAGACTCGGACATATAACATGTATTATTATTCTATTGCATCATGGATCAATCTTAGGTATATGGAACAGTCTTATTCAGGAGGATCGGACACATAACATGTATTATTATTCTATTGCATCATGAATCAATCTAAGGTATATGGAACAATCTTCATCAGGACACTTGGACATATAACATGTATTATTATTCCATTGCATCATGGATCAATCTTAGGTATATGGAACAATCTTCATCAGGAGACTCGGACACATAACATGTATTATTATTCTATTGCATCATGGATCAATCTTAGGTATATAGAACAAACTTCTTCAGGAGACTTGGACATATAACATATATTATTATTCTATTGCATCATGGATCAATCTTAGATATATGGAACAATCTTCATCAGGAGACTCAGACACATAACATGTATTATTATTCTATTGCATCATGGATCAATTTTAGATATATGGAACAATCATTCTCAGGAGACTCGGACATATAACATGGTTTATTATTCCATTGCATCATGGATCAATCTTAGGTATATAGAACAAACTTCATCAGGAGACTCGGACACATAACATGTATAATTATTCTATTGCATCATCGATCAATCTTAGGTATATAGAACAAACTTCATCAGGAGACTTGGACATATAACATGTATTATTATTCTATTGCATCATGGATTAATCTTAGATATATAAAATAAACTTTATCAGGAGACTCGGACATATAACATGTATTATTATTCTATTGCATCATGAATCAATCTTAGGTATATGGAACAATCATTCTCAGGATGCTCCGACACATAACATGTATTATTATTCTATTGCATCATCGATCAATCTTAGGTATATAGAACAAACTTCATCAGGAGACTTGGACAAATAACATGTATTATTATTCTATTGCATCATGGATTAATCTTAGATATATAAAATAAACTTCATCAGGAGACTCGGACATATAACATGTATTATTATTCTATTGCATCATGAATCAATCTTAGGTATATGGAACGATCATTCTCAGGATGCTCCGACACATACCATGTATTATTATTCTATTGCAGCATGGATCAATCTTAGGTATATAGAACAAACCTCATCAGGAGACTTGGACATATAACATGTATTATTATTCTATTGCATCATGGATCAATCTTAGGTATATAGAACAAACCTCATCAGGAGACTTGGACATATAACATGTATTATTATTCTATTGCATCATGGATTAATCTTAGATATATAGAACAAACTTCATCAGGAGACTCGGACATATAACATGTATTATTATTCTATTACAGCATGGATCAATCTTAGGTATACAGAACAAACCTCATCAGGAGACTTGGACATATAACATGTATTATTATTCTATTGCATCATGGATCAATCTTAGGTATATAGAACAAACCTCATCAGGAGACTTGGACATATAACATGTATTATTATTCTATTGCATCATGGATTAATCTTAGATATATAGAACAAACTTCATCATGAGACTCGGACACATAACATGTATTATTATTCTATTACAGCATGGATCAATCTTAGGTATATAGAACAAACCTCATCAGGAGACTTGGACATATAACATGTATTATTATTCTATTGCATCATGGATTAATCTTAGATATATAGAACAAACTTCATCAGGAGACTCGGACATATAACATGTATTATTATTCTATTGCATCATGGATTAATCTTAGATATATAGAATAAACTTCATCAGGAGGCTCGGACACATAACATGTATTATTATTCTATTACATCATGAATCAATCTTAGGTATATGGAACAATCTTCATCATGAGACTCAGACACATAACATGTATTATTATTCTATTGCATCATGGATCAATCTTAGGTATATAGAACAAACTTCATCAGGAGGCTTGGACATATAACATGTATTATTATTCTATTGCATCATGTATTAATCTTAGATATATAGAACAAACTTCATCAGGAGACTCGGACATATAACATGTATTATTATTCTATTGCATCATGGATTAATCTTAGATATATAGAACAAACTTCATCATGAGACTCGGACACATAACATGTATTATTATTCTATTGCATCATGGATCAATCTTAGGTATATAGAACAAACTTCATCAGGAGACTCGGACATATAACATGTATTATTATTCTATTGCATCATGGATTAATCTTAGATATATAGAACAAACTTCATCAGGAGACTCGGACATATAACATGTATTATTATTCTATTGCATCATGGATTAATCTTAGATATATAGAACAAACTTCATCAGGAGGCTCGGACACATAACATGTATTATTATTCTATTACATCATGAATCAATCTTAGGTATATGGAACAATCTTCATCAGGAGACTCAGACACATAACATGTATTATTATTCTATTGCATCATGGATCAATCTTAGGTATATAGAACAAACTTCATCAGGAGACTCGGATACATAACATGTATTATTATTCCATTTCATCTTGAATCAATCTTAGGTATATGGAACAATCATTCTCAGAATGCTCGGACACATAACATGTATTATTATTCTATTACATCATGAATCAATCTTAGGTATATGGAACAATCTTCATCAGGAGACTCAGACACATAACATGTATTATTATTCTATTGCATCATGTATCAATCTTAGGTATATAGAACAAACTTCATCAGGAGACTTGGACATATAACATGTATTATTATTCTATTGCATCATGGATTAATCTTAGATATATAGAACAAACTTCATCAGGAGACTCGGACATATAACATGTATTATTATTCTATTGCATCATGGATCAATCTTAGGTATATAGAACAAACTTCATCAGGAGACTTGGACATAAAACATGTATTATTATTCTATTGCATCATGGATCAATCTTAGATATATGGAACAATCTTCATCAGGAGACTCAGACACATAACATGTATTATTATTCCATTGCATCATGGATCAATTTTAGATATATGGAACAATCATTCTCAGGAGACTCGGACATATAACATGTATTATTATTCCATTGCATCATGGATCAATCTTAGGTATATGGAACAAACTTCATCAGGAGACTCGGACACATAACATGTATTATTATTCTATTGCATCATGGTTCAATCTTAGGTATATAGAACAAACTTCATCAGGAGACTTGGACATATAACATGTATTATTATTCTATTGCATCATGGATTAATCTTAGATATATAAAACAAACTTTATCAGGAGACTCGGACATATCACATGTATTATTATTCTATTGCATCATAAATCAATCTTAGGTATATGGAACAATCATTCTCAGGATGCTCGGACACATAACATGTATTATTATTCTATTGCATCATGGATCAATCTTAGGTATATAGAACAAACTTCATCAGGAGACTCGGACACATAACATGTATTATTATTCTATTGCATCATGGATCAATCTTAGGTATATAGAACAAACTTCATCATGAGACTCAGACACATAAATGTATTATTATTCTATTGCATCATGGATCAATCTTAGGTATATAGAACAAACTTCATCAGGAGACTCGGACACATAACATGTATTATTATTCTATTGCATCATGGATCAATCTTAGGTGTATAGAACAAACTTCATCAGGAGACTCGGACACATAACATGTATTATTATTCCATTGCATCATGAATCAATCTTAGGTATATGGAACAATCATTCTCAGAATACTCCGACACATAACATGTATTATTATTCTATTACATCATGAACCAATCTTAGGTATATGGAACAATCTTCATCAGGAGACTCATACACATAACATGTATTATTATTCTATTGCATTATGGATCAATCTTAGGTATATGGAACCATCTTCATCAGGAGGCACGGACACATAACATGTATTATTATTCAATCTTACGTGTATGGAACACTTATCTTCAGAGATATTTATAGTCCGAAATATCAAGAACACTGTCAAGAGTCACATGATGGCCATCTAACTATCCATTAGTTATAACGTTCATGTCAGAATATCAGTAACTATAAGTTAAATTTCAGTTTGCAATGCATTTTTTGATTTGAACTTTTTTCATTTCAGATAGATTTATTTTTCTATTTTTCATTTACGAATTTTTATTCATTATTATGAATAACTGATATGATTGAAGGCATAGTACCGCCATTGTAAATAGGAAATGCATCCTTTGGGAAGTCACATAATGGCTGTTATAAATAATCTTTGTCTCTTCTGATAAAAAATGTCATTTTCCTTATTTTAATGCTCTTTTTTTGTTTGAATGGAATAATTTTTGTATTTTTGAGCCTTTGAAAGCATTGTCATGTTATGTCTGAATTGTGAATTAAAAAAATGATGCTTGGAAATTGGGATATGAATAAATTAATTTGGATATCTGCTTTCATATTGTCACCAATGTACACACTGAACAGAAGAAAATAATCTCTTGAATGATACATGGCCCCTTCTTTTTCTCATCACTGTTCGGTAGTGCAGAGGCCCCCCACTCGCCCCCCTCCTCAAACACTTTTTTGTGTGTAATACTATTGGTATTGATGAGCATTTCAAGGCATATTAGCCTGTATATGCATCGTTATAATTTCTAAATCATTGACATTATAACGTTCATGCCATACCGTGTATGTACAGTCAAACCTGAGTAAGCGGTCACCTCTATTCAGCAGCCACTTGTTTTAAACAGCCACCTTTGCTATTACCATTTATATGGTTTCAGTGCAAATTAACCTATTTTAAGCAACAACCTGTCTTAAAAGGCCACCTTCACTCCATCCATTGACTGGCTGCTTAAGACAGGTTGGACTGTACACTTACAGCCAAACTAAATCTATCTACGATACATCTTGTATTTGGCAAGATGTATCTGCGACTTGTACTATTTGCTTAAAAGCGGATTATGAACAAGAAAATACTCGTTTTCAAATAAGAGACGCATTATTTAAAGTAGAGTTCAAACAAAACGGTACAAATGTACACAATATATCGATATCATAAAAAACGCCACAATTTCAATAACAAATGATAACTGTTGACATCGCCAGTGACAAAATTGGTTTTCGGTAATTATAATCTGGTTAACGGGTCTCTCCGTCCTCCCTCTTTTCCTTGTCGACACATCATAAAAGGGTAGAATGGAAATAAAAGCAGCCCCACCGGTTTTTTTTTTGTTCTCTTTATTTGAGAATATAAAATGATGAATTACCACCGTAAAAGCTATCATGAAATATTCGCTATGAAATATTTTCTGACGCAAACAATTCTCTACAATTTAAAATAACACGAAGCCGTTTTTAATGCCCGTGCACCTGCAGATATTTTTATGAATATGGAGATAGAAGACCTATTTATTTTTATTGACATAGCAACAACATTTGCAAAACAATTTACATTAACATCCAATGCAATTTCGATCTAAAACGATTGTTATTATAAATAAATAATAAGCAGAAAAATACGTTTCAGCTAGAAGTTTTTCATAATTTCTCAATAATACACTAAATGACTTCAAAACCTATGTAAAGCCAATTACATGTGTAATTACCTGTACATTTGTGATCAAACATGAAATGTACACAGCCTATATTTCGTAATACCGATTTTAACGAATCTTACCTCACTGCTAATCATACAAAAATACACAGAGATAATAATTCCCACACTGATTATGTACATACCTTTTTTATTAAAACAGCTTCTTTAAAAGTTAAGTAAGTGTACTTGTCTGATACAAACAATAGTATCATATATTTAAATACAGGTAGATATTTCCTATGTGCAGACAACGAATTATGCAAACATGCACCTTCGGAGTGTCGTCTGCTTTAAAATAGATTAAACGGTTAACACCGCCAGGAATGCGATAATAATCTTTACACGAATTGCCGAAATGAGTACGTGTTCAAAAATAAAACAATGAGAAAATATGTACGGAAACCTGTTATCACTATAACCTTAAAATAGAAACATATATCACTAACATATTTTATACTGACCCCTATTACCACTTTTACTGATTGTGTGTGTAATGTACTTTTATGTTCATTTCATATAGTGTGTTTGTGGTGCTATGTTGATTGATGACTATGATCTTTGACCCTGTTTGGCATATTTTTCCTATTTTTGTACGGACATTATTCGGAATATCTTAGTCCTATCTGTTTCATGTGATACAGACTCAGAACCAAAACAAACAAAAAAAACTTCTGCTGCGCTAGCTCGCGACAACCGCCAATAAAACCCGGTGTTTTAAATACGCTATTTTGATAATACGCATGATAAACTAAAATACGCATTGCTAAAAAAACATTTTAGTGCTATGCATGTATTAGCATATGTTGCATGTTATCTACATTGCAGACTGTGTTGCATGTTAGCCAGTACCCTGAACACCACGTTCCTATGACGAATAGGGAAATGAGAGTTGAACTTGGCTTTTAATAATTCATAAAAAGCTGTATCGATCAATACACCAAAAATAGTATAATTGGTTGTTGGTCGTTTCCAAATGCGTGTTGAAATTGTGCACGATATGAATGGCACGGCTTGTAATAGGATCGTATTATCCTTGGTTTGTGTGCTTTGAAATGTGTTTTAATTTTATACACACTGGTTAGTTTAAGCGGTTGACCTTGAAAAACAAAACAATAGATAACTGTTAAAAAAGGATATAAAAGTTGTCGGTGGGTGCAAGCGTGTAAAAGTGATTTTTTTTCGAGTAATTACATACTTTTGTCGAATTTAAGAAATATTTCCAAAATTTGAAATATATAAAATAAACGTTCATCCGTTCTGTTGATACGCGCAATTCACATAATTCTCATAAAAATATCTGCAATTTTGATCGGTGACATTCATTGTATTTATGAATTCGTGGCATGTAAACACGTCTGTGGTATTGGGGTGGGGATATTATTTCTAGCTCATATATTCATTTAATCTGGCTCCAATTTCACTAAATATTTCAACTTGAGATTTTACTCAACACAGCTTTTTGAAATGTTATGACTTTCTTATACTGATAAATTTGCTTGATAAGCTTAACCAATGAATAAGATGTATTCCTATATTAATTATATGTGGTCCTTAAATGTGTAATGAGTTGGAGAAAGGATTTACAGAAATTGAACATTTTGAGTTGAGGAAAATCTCTACTTAAGCTGTTTAGTGAAACATTAACGACCGACGTTATAATTAGAATGAATTTATGCTTACATAGCAAGTATCAACACAATCTATCTAACATTGAATTGCAATACACATGTAAGTAGACACGCTATATTTGCATAGTCATGCAAGGCTACTTTTGTAAGACATCCAGTCTTGTACTCTTATATATGACCGCTTCTAGTAAGCCATGATTGTGCTGACACACTTAAGATCCCAGATTACACTATAATTTATTTGAAGACATAAATAATTTTAAGAAGCAATATTGACGATACCAATTTCTACAGGTGCACCATTGATTAAAACAGTTACGTACATATACCACAGGTGGGTATGCATGTTTAATTCTGCTGCTTAATTAATATTTTGAATATTTTGCTCTGTTACTTCTTGTCCTTTTTCTCTTCTATCCCCTTTAATTTGGCATCCTTCTCATGTTCTTATCCAGAAGAAAATCCAAGCAATATTAATTTGATATAATTGTAGTTTTTCTTAAAAAAAAAAACAATGAATAATTTAAATGGGGCTTTACGGCATAATATAAAGAAAGAACATTCCAAGTAGATTACGGTCTATGTACATAAACAAATTGTGATACATATTTAATCAAAATACTTTAAGTATTGAAACCTGAGCAAACAATGTTTAAATAGAAATGATATAAAAATGTTTGCCTCAGATGTAGCCCAGAATATTTATATAAGAATACTGATGGAAAGTGATTTAGTAGGGGTTACTATTTACAAACCAAAGAATAAATAATTTATCAAAGATAAAATAAAAAAAAATAGAAAATGAACTGAATTACAATCATCGACGATTTTGAACTAAACTGCTACACTATGTTTCAGTGGTAGAATTTCATGGAAGTCCTTCGGTTTTTGAAAGTTGTTACTATTTATAGATCATTTATCCTACGAAACTGTGAAACGCGACTATCAAACCTTTGCAAATTTGCCCAGGTAAAAACACAAAACATATCATTAAATATAAATAGCGACTGTACTGAGAACCCTGATAACTGCAGAGCTGCAGATTTAATATAGTCTGGACAATGCACAATCTGTAACCCACTGCTACATGTATGGCCGCCATAATGTTCCTATTATACCCATCTCTCATTTGACACCCTGGAACCATACATAGTTTAGAACTTACATGGTATTTCCTATGCCAGTAAAAATCCATGTAACTTCTAACTGGCTTAGATGTTGATCTACTCTCTTGTTTTTGGAGCGATTTCATTGGCTGAGGAAGTAGGTCAGCATCTATTGACGTTCATGACATTCTATGTAAAGTGGAATGTTCTATTTTTAAAAAAACATCCGAGCAACTTTATCGGCTGAGAAAGTAGGACAACATCTAAATAGATGTAGATATTATGAACATGATAAAAAATGATAAAATATGAAATACACCGATTTGGGGGATTCTTACGTCTCTGCATATCTCGATCAGGACCCTACTCTAACAAAGATAAAGCTTTTAATGTCGACCATAAAAATATGTGAAACATATCTAGTAATATGATATTAATATAAAATTAACATGCCCTAGCATGTATAGCTGATATACAGAGCCTGATATCTACCGAGTCGGGTATATCAACCCCAATGAAATAAGCAGGGAATTCTATGCCTGGCCCACATTTCATATCGACTGAACGCTTACTAAATAATGACGTAATTCAAACTTTTCCTGAAGCAATTGACCAATTTACGTGCTCAAATGTACTGCTATTTAAAAGACCCAGTCAGGAGAGCTGAGCTCGTTCTACAGACTACAGTATGTATAATTTTCTGAAATATTGAAAGGGATCAAGGTAAATTATTTTGCACATTTGTGGATGTCGATTATAATATCTGATAATAAAAAGCCTTAGAAGCAGCAGGAAATGTAACTAACATAGGAAATAGAAGACTCGTTTGTTTGTTTTTTTTAAATCTCCTAATGTGGAATAATGCAATATGTAAAACCACTCTTCCCCCCTTAGTACTGGATTATGCGGTATTCTGATCTCGAGCAACATTGAATGCGCTGCATGTTTCAAGGAATAAGAAATTGAGTCAAAGCACGTGATGACTTTTTATGGCATCCACACGGCACATAAGACTGCTGTTGTCACAATCAGTGATATCTGTGATAGTTTTCCTCGGAAATACAGAATGCGAATAAAGCAGAAAATTGCAAACTCGGTCTCATCTAATCTGCTAATGAAAAGAAATAGAGTCTCTGATACCACTCTTGTCCCTTAGCACTGGTTTAAGCGGTATTCTACTTTAATGGAACATTTGACGCATTCCATGATTTCATAAAATAATAACAACACTAAGTACGTGGAGACTTTGCAACACGGCATGTAAAACTGCTGGTGTGATAGCCAGTGCTATCTGATAAAATAATCTCTTTGAAACATTAAGCAACTAAAAAAGTAAAAAGCACACTCGGTGTTATTCAACCTTATCACGAGGGGTAATTAACTATACAATCATCCCATGGTACCGGTTTAAATGGGTTTTTTTTCTCGAGCAACATTGAAAGCGTTCCATAATTAAGTGTAGAATGTACTTATATGTTATCTTCTGATATCGGTATTTTCAAAAGGTTCCAAGGAAATATCAATTTGTACTTTAAAAGGAATTCTGCTCATATGCTGTATATGAATTTGTATTTTAAAAGTAGTTTTTCTCACCTACTGTATAAATATATGAATTTGTACTTTAAAAGTAGTTTTACCCATATGCTGTATATATGAATTTGTACTTTAAAAGTAGTTTTACCCATATGCTGTATATATGAATTTGTACTTTAAAAGTAGTTTAATCCATATGCTGTATATATGAATTTGTACTTTAAAAGTAGTTTAATCCATATGCTGTATATATGAATTTGTACTTTAAAAGTTGTTTTACCCATATGCTGTATATATTAATTTGTAATTTAAAAGTAGTATTACCCATATGCTGTATATATATGAATTTGTAAGTTATTCTAAATATAAATTATTTGCATTTTCTCTATGTATGTATTGTACTTTATTATGATTTTTTTGTATATCTATCTATCTATCTATCTATCTATCTATCTATCTATCTATCTATCTATCTATCTATCTATCTATCTATCTATCTATCTATCTATCTATCTATCTATCTATCTATCTATCTATCTATCTTTGCTTTCGCTCTCGCTGTCTCTCTCTCTCTCTCTCTCTCTCTCTCTCTCTCTCTCGATCGATACTGCATCATCCCTTTGATCTAGACCAGTAGATAGGGCACAGATATAACCATGTGGTCTATGAGAGCTACCAGTTACCTGGGAGCACCATGATGACCTTTGTTGCGATGTTTGTGATATCTGGCACCACCGATCATGTATCGGACTATGCTCAGCGGACTATAGCATACTTGCGAAGCATTCGCATGCACAATGGCTCTGATGCAAATGTGACAACATTAACATCACTAGTTTCACGTACAGAAGTATTGAATCGACTCCACAATAGACTCTTTCCCATCGAGCACCGTCTTCAGCACTCTACATGCTAGCAGCCCAGCCGAGAGTCATACCAGCATGAGACAGAATCGCTCTTCTACCTCAGGTTGAACACAGACAAATGCCGTGTCCCTCTTTTGTGTTTTAGAGAAGAGAAATCTCCGCATCATGAATGTCGGTTGTCGAAGCGTCGGCGGATAAAAGAGTGCAGAACTACAGGCAGCTCTTAGGTAGACCTTCCCTCACTACAAGAGAGACGCCGCCACCAGAGGCTGACATTCTTGTACAAGGTGGTGAACGGGCACGTACATACAATCAACATTGAGCACTTTTTAAAAACACTTACACCGATGAGAACGGTGGTAAATACGAGGACTATATTCATCAGAACATTGCCGAAAATTCAGTGAACAATAACAAAAACTGATTCCAACCACTCTTTGCTAAAACAAACAATTTTAAACGTTCATTCTTCGTGAGAACACGAGGACTTGAGCATTCTCAGTGTCAGTGTGGTATATGTGGATACGGTTATTACAGTTATAAGAGACTGATTAATTAGTTCTAACTGCGTACCTCCTACCGTCGAGCTAAAGCCAGCGTTGCTTCGACGTAATATCCAGACCAAGATACGTGCAGGTACGTGTCAGCGCAGTGTGTGTGGATAAAAGGGTAAGAATCAAGAGAGTGAAGATAAAACATAAAGTTGTTACTGTTAAAAGAAGTACAAGACTTCAACGAAAGATAAAAATAACGCTCATGTGTTCAAGACATAAAGTAGGAGACCGTACTGACTGCCAGTCTGAAGCGATCACTGTGGCAACCGGTTGAACTGTGCAATCGCAAGGGGAAAGAAAGGGTATTTATAGTAGTCAGTCGGTGTCAGTGTTTGTTTGATGTAGAGGTCGTCGGAGTACCTGGAAAACGTCATGGGATGATGTGCATAAATTATGGAGGCATAGAAACAAGGCTTAGAAAAATTAGAAAAAAAGAGGCACAGGCATCGGAACTCCGTTCCTCAAGTAAACGCCAAGCTTGGAAAGCATATCTGTTACGCTAGCATAGGTTGAATAGTTGTTTATTGTCCAGCGGGCAATATCTTTTGTGATTATGCCGCTGTGGCAGCTGTGTTCGTTCAATGCCACGTCTTCTGTTGGACATACGTTTCCATGTCGAAACTGCTTTCCGTTCATCTATATTGTCTCAAAAGCGGATATCAAAGTTTCGCTTGCAGCGTTGTACATTATTATTATAATTATTTAGTTTAGCTAGTGTGTTTAAGGCTACTTAAGTGTATACGGGTTTTGAATATGTCTACTGTTTACAATTTATGGTCTTACTTTTTTAACATGTGATACAAATAGTGTCCTTGACAAGTTTATTTGCGCGGTTTGTTAAATGTCTAAACGCAAAAGTATGACCTTTACAATATGTAAACATCTACCTAAAATCGTCAAATTTAACAAAAGAATGTTATTTGATATAAGCACGTAAACATGTACGCTGAAAATGCATACTAAGCATGTGATTATAATCTAAAAGCCAGGTTTGAATAACCTATTTATAATGTAAAGCAGTCACAAACATATTTGTGGAAACATTTAGAGGTTTTATAATGCGGAGGTAATATATCCGAGAATTCGAGCAAATATAGTAACTTTAAGTTGTACATAACAGGATGTCTTATTCTATTTCATGAATATCCTAATTCTTTATCACCTGTATTTTTCTCTAATTTTATAATGTTTAAAACGAAAGCTATCCCAATTATAAAATGCGTATTGTTGTCTAGTCCATCCCAGTTCCTGCGTTTTTCAGGTCTGTTTTACCCTAATTTAAAAGCAAGCTTGGAACCCCCTAATTATCACACAGCTCATTCCACTCCAATCCGGTAATCAAACTGTGACGTAATTCAAATTCCATTGACGCAACTGACCAATCCGCGTACTTGTATGACACTGCCGTTTAACGGTCATAGGCTACTGGCGGACCGAGCTAAGAACTCTCTCCAGTCTCGATACAGTTGAATTTTGCTCTATGTCTTATATAAACAACATTTCTGTTAGAAGAGTTTTCTCCATAACACGAATGTTTCTGCTCATATGAATGAACAAATAATATGTTGATCAGCTTGAGACAATACAGTGCCACCCCAAAATTGTTTGAAATAAAAATGATCCAAATGGTTTGAAATGCAACCGTCTGTTAAAATGCAATAAAAATCACATTTTAACACAAGTGGTGACTTGATTCAGTAATGCGAGGTCAACCTTTGCCCTATTCAATTAGATATGCATTTTGAAAATGTTCCAATCCAAATTATTTAAGGTTTTTAGCATAATACTTGTATTGTCATCGTCAGAACGGGATACAACTCTTTAGTGAGATGTACAATCATCTCATAGAATATTATGGTCTGTTTTCTACACATTAAAGCGTTATCAATGGCTTATTTGATTTTCATCAAATTTTACATATTTTATCATACATTGCACGGTCACCAAATACATTCAGAATCTCATTCACAACTTCATTTTTTACTTTATTTTCTTTAACAATAAGCATTTTATTACGTAACGTTGGTCATCCGCCATTAACTACCGTAGCGTATGAAAGTAACGTGTGCATGTGACGTCGCATGGATTGCCACGACACGTTCATGACGTCAGAAATTTGAAGTAACATGTTTTTAACAAGAAATGTGAAATTTGCCCCGCCTGTAGATCTACTATGCTTCCGATAGTCTGGCCGAGTGGTCCATGACACGCTTCTACTCCTTATCATAATATTAATGAACTATTCGTCAAATAAAGAAGTGAGGCCCTCCAATGGGCTTTGGAGATCAAGAGAACATGGCCATTTATTTCCAGAGATCTGGGGAACACTGGCCATTACTTTCAGAGATCCAGGGATCAAAGACCTAATTTAAGAGATCTAGAGATATTGTCCTTAAACAAAAAAAATAGAAAAAAGCACATAATTTGATCAATTTTATGTAAAGTTTGTATCCTCGATCATAATTTACTTTTAAAATGAGATGTTGACTGCTTGAAACGGCTTTTGGCAACATATTAGTCTGGTACTCTGTCCAACTTCATTCCGTAAAAGAGCTTAGCGACGTGTACCCGTGATCACCAAAACGCTAAAACTCTAAAAGAAGACCAGTTTTCCTGTTGTGCTGCAAGCTTTTGTGTGATGATAAACGATGTTGGTTTGTGCTTTTTTTGTGAAAAATGGAGCCAAATAAGTCAAATACAAATAATAACAACGTTATAATTGTCCCTGTAACTGGAGCTATATACAAAAATAGATAAAAAAAAACCCCAGAACGCTGGTGTTTTGAAATAGACTTGAAAGAGCTACCTCTAGACTCTTTGCCGATGATAGTTTCTTGTATAGGAAGGTTCGCTCTACTGCTGACACCAAGGTCCTACAAAATGACCTGAACAGACCAAAGAAGTGGGAAGAAGACTAGATAATGTTATTCAATCTCAGTAAGTGCGAGGTGATCCACATCACAAAGAACAGAAATCAAGAACGGCAAGTACCTTGGAGTGCACATATCCCAAAACCTATCCTGGGATGCCCATGTAGCAGCCACAGCTAAGCCAATAATTCCCTAGCCTTCCTGAAAAGAAACCTGGCAGGTTGCCCACAGGAAATCAATGCACAGAGTTACCAGACTCTTGTCAGACACATTCTTGAGTATGCGAGCACAGTATAGGACTCGTACACTGCCACGAACATCAATCAAATTGAGGCCGTACAGTGATGAGCAGCGAGATTCGTGAAGAGCGACTACAAGACAACAGTCAAGAAGTATCAGCCAGATGATATATGACCTTGGTTGGAAGACATTGCAAGAACGCTACATCAACGCAAAGCTCGTGATGGTGCACATAATCGTCCATGGGCTCGTAGATATCCCCCTCATCATTCTACCAATCAGCTTCCCCACTCGATGAAGGTCCCATTCTGCAGAGTTGACATCTACTGGCATTCCTTCTTTCCCTCGGGCTACAGACTGCGGAACAGCCTTCCAGAGGGCATCGCCACAGCCGACACCGTAGAGGCTTTCAGAAGAGAGCTGGTGTCTGCACCATAGAGCGAGGGCATCATTTTTATCGTTTTTATCTTAATCTTGTCCATACGCTCGCTGCACAATTACCTTGTATCATACACCAAATTGTACGACGATGCCACAGAGTGGGATTTTGTGCAGTAACAGAAGTTACAATGAGTAACACCAGGCTTCTCCACAGGCCATTTAAGCACAGATGCACCCAAGCACTTGACTTTCAAAATGGAATTCCCCTAGCGATTGGATTTTTCAACACAATTTTGCAAAAGCTTAAATCGTTATTTTTCTTTACATAGAAGGCCACCAAAAAGCAGACTAGGTTATATCGAGTCCGTTTAGGGCTCACTGCACAGTTACTTTTTAGCTACGGTTACATGATTCCTACACTTTAAATTGTCATTTTGTTCGACATATTTTCAAACTGGTTCATTGATATCTTGATGCAGATGAGTACACCAAAAACTTCACATAACATATACATTTATATCACTGGTGTTGAAAGGTAATTTTTATAGGATTTAAACATTTGCATTTATTTTATCAAACAATCTTAGGTCTACAGTGGGTTTTTTTAAAAAAAAAAAACAACCCTACCAGTTGTACATTTTTATGTGTCGAATAAAATCAGTTTTGTAGTGAGACCTTCGTAAGAAGGCAGCCAGGCGCAATTAGCTCAGTCGCTCACGCGTCTGACTATCAATCCAGGGGCCGTGAGTTCGAATCCCAACCCGGCAACAATCTCCGTGATGATCGATATACTACATTGTATCACACTGGCATTCGTCTCTCACCGCTGATTCAAGTGAAAAAGTTATCAGTTACTTGCGGAGATGGGTTTTGCTTAGGTCAACTGATCACCTTCGATGGAAAAAGAATGACGCTATATATTTAATCAATCAATAAACAATTCATAAGAAATGGTAAGATAACGAAATCAAGCCTTTGAATCTTGATCAATTCATTTTAAATATACAATGATGGTATATCTTTGTTTACCGAGATTATTAATTGACAGACCATTCATCATCAAAGCTTAGAAGCCAAACAGTCCAGATAGGACTTAAACTATGTTCGATTGTCATCTAAACTTAAGATGTATATATTGATGATGCATATGACGCCGATACTTTGATCTTTACTATGTATGATTAAAACTAACATACCCACAGGGAGATAGCAGGTACTTATGCACTGATAAAGCACGTGTATACATTTATCAGGTCCAAGATTTGTATATCTCCGCACACACACTGTGTTGTATGTAACGATAACATTTGACACTGGAACCTGTAAACTTGCGTATATACGGAATAATATAGCACTCACTGTGCACAATCGTGTAAGCATGCAGAATGTTATATCGCTCACTGTGCACAATCGTGTAAGCATGCAGAATGTTATATCGCTCACTGTGCACAAACGTATAAGCATGCAGATTGTTATATCGCTCACTGTGCACAATCGTATAAGCATGCAGATTGTTATATCGCTCACTGTGCACAATCGTATAAGCATGCAGATTGTTATATCTCTCACTGTGCACAATCGTGTAAGCATGCAGAATGTTATATCGCTCACTGTGCACAATCGTGTAAGCATGCAGAATGTTATATCGCTCACTGTGCACAAACGTATACGCATGCAGAATGTTATATCGCTCACTGTGCACAATCGTATAAGCATGCAGATTGTTATATCTCTCACTGTGCACAATCGTGTAAGCATGCAGAATGTTATATCGCTCACTGTGCACAATCGTATAAGCATGCAGAATGTTATATCTCTCACTGTGCACAATCGTGTAAGCATGCAGAATGTTATATCGCTCACTGTGCACAATCGTGTAAGCATGCAGAATGTTATATCGCTCACTGTGCACAATCGTGTTAGCATGCAGATTGTTATATCGCTCACTGTGCACAATCGTATAAGCATGCATAATGTTATATCGCTCACTGTGCACAATTGTATAAGCATGCAGAATGTTATATCGCTCACTGTGCACAATCGTATAAGCATACAGAATGTTATATCGCTAAGCTAAGATTTGGTGCAGTTCATTATCGTTTAAAATATAACAATCAATATAGTTTAACATATCAAATTAAGAAGAAAATTGTTTCATTCTATTTTCTCGGAATGAAGTATACGCCAAATGGAAAAACATTATAACGTTTATGGCATGAAAATGAGCTGATCCTACTGGCAAAATTTATAACATAACCTAACCGCCACCCACCCTCAAAATAACACTTTATTTGTTATTATTTCTTATCCTTGGAGTCTTGGACAACATTTAGTGTTGCTAAAGAATAGAATGCCGCTTCATCCATTACAAGGGGCATTAAGGGGGTTGGATATTAGATATCCGTGCATCCCCCCGCCCCCTGGATTAATAATGTTCGCTCTTCCCTACCGGTAAATGATCGAACACAAAAGAGATTTGTCATAGCCCACATATCACAAGTTCAATAACAAACATGTTACAAAAATGTATGGTAGGTAGCAACGTGAAATACAATATAATAGTCCAGCATGAAAACGTACATTACTAGTATTATAAAATACACTACTAGCATGATGAATACGTTACTGTGATGTATAATACCTTAATAGAATAGAAACGTACGTTATTAGTATTATGAAATGTATTACTATCATGAAAAAATACATTTATAGTATTATAAAATACATTAATTGCATGATAAAGTACATAACTAACATGAAAACGTACATTACTGATTTTACAAAATACATAACTAGCATGATAGCGTACATTACTAGTATTATTAAATACATTACTAGCATAATAACGTATATTGCTAGTTTATATAGTTCATTACTAGCATGCAAACGTACATTACTAGTAATATGAAATACATTACTTGTTTTATAAAATATATTAATTGTATGATAAAGTACATTACTAGCAAGAAAACGTACATTACTTGGATTATAAAATACATAATTAGCTTAATAACGTACAGTACAAGTTTTATAAAATACATTGCTAGCAGGATGAAATACATCACTTGTATTATAAATACACTACTTGCATGATAGCTTACATTACTAGTATGCTAAGTGCATTGCTACATTGATAAAGTACATTACTGGCATGCTAAAGTACATTACTAGCATGGTAAAATACATTACAAACATGATAAAGTGCATTACTTGCATGATTAAGTTTATTACTAGCATGATGAATTACATTACTAGCATGACAAAGTACATAATCAGTATAATAAACTACATAACTAGCATGATACAGTACATTACTAGCAATAAAAAAACATTAATAGCATGATAAAATGCATTACTATCATTATAAAATGCATTACTAGCATAATATAGTACATTACTGGCATGCTAAAGTACATAAGTAGCATGATAAAGTACATTATTTGTATTATAAAATACATTACTAACATGATAAAGTACATTTCTATCATTATAAAATGCATAACTAGCATGATAAAGTACATCACTAGCATTATAAAATACATTATAAGCATGATAAAATATATTACTAGCACGATAAAGCACATAACTACCATGATAAAGTACATTATTAGCATGCTAAAATACATTACTAGCATGTTAAAATACATTACACGCATGATAAAGTACATAGCTACCATGATGAACTACATTACTAGCATGCAAAAGTACATAACCAGCATGCTGAAGTACATTACTACAATAATAAATTACATTACTAGCATGCAAAAGTACATTACTAGCATGATAAAATACATTACAAGCATGATAAAGTACATTAATAGCCTGATAAAATGCATTACATTACCAGCATGAAAAATTACACAACTAGCATGATAAAGTACATTATTAGTATTATGAAATACATTACTAGCATGATAAAGTACATTATTTTCATTATAAAATGCATAACTAGCATGCTAAAGTACATTATTAGTATTATGAAATACATTACTAGCATGATAAAGTACATTATTTTCATTATAAAATGCATAACTAGCATGATAAAGTACATCACTAGCATTATAAAATACATTTTAGTATGATAAACTACATTACTAACATGATAACGTACATTGCAAGCATGGTAACGTACATTATTAGTATAATAAAATACATTACTAGCATGATAAAGCACATTACTAACATGCTAAAGTAATTATAAGCATACCAAATTGTAATTCAAGCTAATTAAACAGAGTATGAGTATGGAAGAGTATAAAACTAGAATGATGCAACAAACTAGCATGATAAGTTTGCTTATACGCATAATAAAGTACCTGCAGTAGTCTGCTACCTCCTGGAATATCTCCATTGTACTTGATAATGACGCGGTTTACTGAACATGCGTGATCTGAAATAGAAAACAATCAATTTATTATTTAGAATGTAGAACTGTATAATACTGTTATAGGCGTATGTTCCTTCTTGGACAGATTCAATAAACCAGAGTCTGCTATCTCATTGTCTTAATTACGTTCTAGGATTTCAATATATTCTATTTTCAGTTCTTTTCAATTAACCACTACTTTTTGTACTTTTTATCGGTGCGTGAAAACAAAAAAATTATATAACTTATGTCATATAAACATCACTTAATTCCAACGTTTAAAAGCTATAACTGGCACTATCTGTACTTTAAACGTAAGTATTATATAATCTCAAAATAATTTAAGCCAAAACATTTTAAATAACCTTGAGTGAATAACAGAAAAAATAGGGGGGGGGGGGGGGGGGATCAATTAAAGCGTGAATGGATTCTATTTGAAATATTTTATAAATGTGTCTTTTTAATAGCTGAATGGTTCAGAATGTAAAATCAGCTCTTCTGCACGAGACAGGGTACGGTATTTATATCACCGTTAACAAAACGCACTTTGTATCGATTAACTTTCGCATTGAAGCGATAAATGAAAAACCATATATTCAAAATCTTTGAACACAACTTGCAAATGTAAAAATACTAGACCTGGGCTGAGTTATTCGAGGCTTTATTAATCTAACACTCCGTTAGGTGAATTTTTGTTTGTTCAATATCTTTAACTTCCAAAGTTTTCTTACCAAGTGCAATGTTTTATAGAGATATAATACTTTTTTAATTACGTTTTTTAATTACGCTCTACCGACTGAGCTGGCCGGGCACTGCCTTGTGTCTCATTATCATTCGTCTCTCACCACTGATTCATGTGGGAAAGTTATCAGTTACTTGCGGAGATTGGGTGTGCTCGAGTACTGGTTAATCCCAGGAAACAGTGGTTATGTTAACTGATCGTCTGCTAGCCCTCGATGGCATAAAAATGACGCTAAATATTCAATTTTTAATTACGTTGCCAGTAAACTGTTACCTTGAATGTATTAAATCTTATAAAAACATTTCTGGGCGTTAAGCTGACAGTCCTGTACTTTCGGTTGATCTTAACTAGTCTTACGTCATGTGCGGCGGAGGTTAAATGTCGTCAAGGGGTCGTATTCACCAACAGTTCTTGAGAAAACTCTTAGAATTGAGATTGAAAATCCAAATTTCAGCCTTAGATAAGCCGTTTACATTATGACAGGTAGACTAATTGTAAACGGTTATTTGACTATATAGAATATGTTCCTATATGCTTGCAAATTTTGGTGTAAAACAATAGTGTGTTTTTCAAAATTCATTTTTTAGTTCAAGTCTAAGAATATAAGGATGTGAAGAATATAAGGTTCGTGAATACGATACCCTGACGTTGATTTTTTTTTAATTTTTGAGAAGCGTTCCGTATTTCTAAGGGACCTTTTCATCAGGTATTTTATTGTAAAAGTATATTTCTAATATAAATTACAAATCCAGAATTAACAAAATATTATATAGTTAGATAAGTATTAATATATTATTATATTGTAATTGTCTAATCTAAGTCTTCCCATAGGCCTATTAAAATCTAACCGAAAATTTTAAAAAAATTGCGTGGAAAATGGAAAATTTGAATAGTGACGTATGATATATAGTACATTGCATCCGCTAATTAATATTTTAAAGCCATTCATCTATAGTTTGTGGGACTAAATCAATGGTTCACTCTCAAGGTGGCGAACTCACGTGACCACCTTAATGACTACTTGACCTCCAGTTTTTACACCACCCGTTAGCATAAGGTCACGTGGGCTCGCTAACGGGGCCTATTTGCTATTGCGAATGACATATTCTTCTAAGAAACGATCTATTTTAGCACATATCGAAATAATATACGGTCATTGACATTGAAACGTTATCTTATGCAAGGAAACGGAGTGTTCATTTTCTAATACGTTTTATTTACCATTTAGTTTGATTGTATACAAAGTTTGCACATTTTTATGCATTCCTTTAAAGTGGATGTGCTAAATAAAGGGAATTAAGCCACATCAAAAAAATGTCATTTGACCATAATCTGACGACTAATGCCTGAATCACAGACGACTAAATTATGTTAGTAATCAACCGAAACAAGCTTTAAATAATTAAAAAAAACACAATATACACGACGCATAATCCCACATTCAAGGTTGAATGAGGTTGAATGCAATTAAAAACACATTTCAGATTGGTTAACACACACAGACGAACTCACCAACGCACATGCGCATTCACACGAGCACGTATGCTGCACATACATACGCGCGCGCACACGCAGGTCCACATATACTCACGCATATACACAAGCACATTCACTGCATGCACACACACGCACGCACGCACGCACGCATTATATTATACTATTTACTTGCTTGCTATGTATTTAGAACTTTCCAACAAGAAATTAAATGTTCCAACTGGACCATACCAGTTTGACTCTTTGTAGTCCAACTGGAAACTTGATCTATAAATATATTCTTACAACTAATGCTAATTGGAATACAAGAATTCTAATTAGACTGAGTGTTTTTACTACTTTAATTCCATTTATCTCAGTGTTTTACAAACGTTTAGAGCTGAATTTTTGATGTTTACTATATAATAGTTATATTCAAAATTACAAAGTTTGTTATACTAAACTTCATAATGTAAAAATGATTTGAAAAAAAAAAAGATTTTTTCCCCCAGAAATTCACTGTGCTGTGTATATACATTATATATTGCATATCCAGTGTTATTGTTAGAGGAACCCCTCACAAGCACGTGACTTAACATTATACTTCTTGGAACGAATGGGAATCGAACCTACAACCTTAGCAATGAGAGATGAGTGGTCGTGAGGCGATTTTTATGACCACTCGGCCACACAAGACCCTGTGCAGTATTGCCAAAATAGTGGAATGAAATTGTAGATGAAAAAGAAATACTACATTTGCGGGAAGCCATGCAACGATTTGGCACATGAACATTTAGTCAGAATCTTCCATATACATTTAAACTATTATTTATTATACGTATTACATATTCACTGACAAGGTAACCAGCGATGGCAAGTTCTAAAATTGCACTGTCATAAAATTATAAAGACTGAACTATAGGAAAAACCAAAAAACAAAACACTTAATCTTATAATATACTACGTATATGTACCCACATATATTCAAAAAATAGTGTCAAATTAAACACTTCAAACGAGGAACGAGGAACGAGGAATTGTGGTATATACATATTCATACATAAGTAATATACTTCATTGTCATTTACACCCACACTGTTTTGGTTGTAATAAAGCTAGTAAAACCCTTCATGTATGTCTCCTATAAGCGTTTGATGATGTTAAATGTATCTCCTCGTTCTGCTATTGTGATTGACATATTCTTCTAAGAAACTATATATATTTAGCACGTGACCGTGAAATAATATACGACCTCTGATATTGACTCACATACTGAATGTGAAGAAACGGAGCGTGTTGATTTTCAAATACATTTACTAACCAAATAATATAATATTATACGATTTATATACATTTTACGCATTCCTTTAAAACACGTGGGCTAACTAACGGAAATTAAGACAAATCGAAAAAGTCATTAGATCTTGCTCTGAGGACTAATGCCTCAGTCTCGGAGCCCTGACATTATATTCGTAATTAACCCAAACAAGTTTTTAATTTTTTAAAAAAATATACTTAGTCTATAAGATAAAAGCACACAAGGCAGTTCACACAAAGGCTGATTGGCCTTCACATAAGCACATATGCTGCACTCACATACAGAAGTACGCACGCACGCATGCCCACATGCACTAAGGCACATACACAAGCACCTACTGTGCGCGCACATACAAAACGCACGCATGCAAACGTTCACACGCATTATATTATACCATTCACCTGCTTGTAATATAACTGGAACTCTGCAGTTGGAAATAGAAGATATCAGTTGTACAATTCCAATTAAAATATTTTATCTATAAATAGAATCTTCCAATTGGACGCTTATATTTCAATTGGATATAAACAGAATTATCTATAAACAGAATATTAAAACTTGCGCTTTATATTGAGTGTTTAATTGGAATTGACCGCTTGGAAATCGTAATTTCCCATTGGAAGCTAATGCCAACTGGAATATAAGACGTTTTTTACAAGGTGAATGCCATTTATCCCTTTATTTTACGGACATTTAGAGCTGATATTGTGTTGCTATAACTATATAAAAGTAACGATTATCCAAATATACGTATAAGTTTGTAACATTAATATTCATAATGCTGAAAAAGTTTTCCAGAAACTCACTGTGCTGTGTTTATTTACATGTATGATATATCCATTTTCATCGGCGGAGGAATATCTCAGAAAGAACCTAAGTAAAACCACCGTTCTTCCGTAGATAACTGGCAAACTTTCTCACATAAAGTTTTTGGAGCGCGCGGTAATCGAACCTATTATATTAGAGTTATAAATTCTGCATTTTGGGAAGCCGTGCAGCAATACGGCACATGCATATTAAATCGGATTCTTCCATACACATATAAACTATTATTTATTATATTTATAACATATCCACTGCCAAAGTAAACAGTGATGGCAAGTTCTAAAATTGCATTGTCATTGCAAGACTGAACTGTGTACTTTTTTAAAAACAAAAACTTATTGACCTTATAAACTGTACTTCTTATATACCCACACATTTACAAAAACAGTGTATATTTAAACGCTTTAAACAAGACAAACGCCGCAATGTGGCAATATACATGTATATGCATATTTATACACTTGTGCATCAATGTGTTTTTGTCCAAATACCGAAATCCGACCATAATACAGATCCAAAGGGAGATAATCGGGTAATGTTTTTGGACCACCGGACTAAGCTCAAACCCAAGTCCTCAGCGATGAGAAGTGGCCGATAGACGACGGCGTATCAGACACTCGACCAGGGATGACCGACATCTTTCATACAGAAGTAATACATTCATTCTCATTTCCATCCACAGTAGTTTGCTAGTAACAAAACAAGTATGTCTCCTAAATTGTTTACATTCTAAAATGGCAAAATATTTTCTTCGAACTGACTATATCTTAGATTGTCTGTAATGACTCTTACATGTTTTCTAGTTTCATATAACATGTATATTACCGAATTCAATTATACATTGAATAAAGTAGTAGTTATGGATAGTCAGCACATGAAATTCATGAGCGTTCCAAAATCAAATTAATTACTTGAATTATTAATATATAAATAATCTTAGTTCTCATTATCGTGTTTCGCATTGTTATTGTCAAGTACTTATAAACCGGTAGATTGGTAAGCGGATTAGCAAATATTGTGCTAGACCAGTCGATTTACGATAACGGAAATGTTATGACTAATTGACGTTTACATGGACTAGTATTTCAATAATATGTAAATTAGCAATGTTCTTTTCATCAAAACATATGAAAATGAACGTTTTTATGTATTCATTAATACTATCTGAATGACATCTGTAGTTATAAAGGTTAATGAAAAAAAACAACTACGAATTGTTATTGACATGTTCATGTATTTGTTTACGACAATTACCAAAAATCATGAAATTCCAACTAATGTGGTTATTTCCTCTATTATTACTTACTGACATAATAATAGTCTTGCACTTTCGCTGTAGAAAATATATATCAAATACCAAATAAGTTTTGCTTTCTCATACAGTGTTTGGTATTTCTCTATGAAGAGAGGGGTTTTTTATACCATAATGTTGGCGGTAGTGCAGTGGATTAAGTGTTGGCCGTTTACACCGCAAGAAAGGGGTTCAATCTAAAGCTCGGCTCAATCACGTCTTAAAACAAAGCAGATAATTATAACTAGGAAAACGAACCGAGAGCGTTTCGTGTAATCTCTGAGCTTTCTTCATACACCAGCTTAATAAATTAGTACAGTCTAATGTTCATTTCCCCTTTAATTAATTGGGACATATGTCAATGGTCGGTTAGTATAAAGCGCCATGTCAATATCACTTATCTATCACCGAGAATGAAGTCATGGGTTCGATCCGCTCTCGAGCCAAAAGCTTTATTTGAGAGTTGCCAGTTAATCGTCATAGTTAAATATGAATAAACACGATCTTGAATGCGTGCGCATTCATAAAAGAGTATGACAAGGTGTGGCTTCTTTTATTGACACCGTCTATATCCTGATGTGACGCCGGAAATGAAGAACGAGGATTGGTGCTCCTTTTAACCAGGTATAAGCCCCATAGTAGCAACAGACCGCTCCAATATTGTCTCTCGCAGAACATGATATATCTCAAATCAGGATTATTAACTACCAATGGAAAAAGCAGGGAATTCTATGCCTGTCCCAAAATTCATAACTATTGAACGCTTACTAAATTATGACGTCATTAAAACTTTCCCTGAAGCAACTGACCAATCAGTGTGTCCTTTGAAAATAAGTATATTATTTATTTTGTTCTTTGTACACCTAGCCGGGCCCGATTAGCTCAGTCGGTTACGCGTCTGACTATCAATCCAGGGGTCGTGAGTTCGAATCCCCCGCCCGGCAACAGTCTCCGTGATGATTGATATACGACATTGTGTCTCATTATCATTCGTCTCTCACCACTGATTCAAGTGGGAAAGTTATTAGTTACTTGCGGAGACGGGGTGTGCTCGAGTAATGGTTAATTCCAGGAAACAGTGGTCATGTTAACTGATCGTCTGTTAGCCCTCGATGGCATAAAATGACGCTAAATATTCAATCAATCAATCAATCAATCAATCAATCAATCAATCAATCTTTGTACATCTACCTGTGATGTTTACAATTACAATACTAGTGCTGTTCCCGTATTCGATAGTGTTTATGTGCGCCGCATATCCCACATTTATTAAAACTGAAGTTTCGTGTATAGGCCCATGACCCACTATTGCATTTATGAACAGGGACCAATTAATTTACACCAAAAGATTGGCGCGATTAAAAAAATCAAAAAAATTATGATGATTTAATACTGTTTAGAGATAATTTGATACTTTAATTTTTTTAGCGAGTGCACCCTGTTCAAGTAACTTATCGTCTTATATCTTAGGTAAATAACATGTTTGTCATTGGTTAACTATAAATCAGGAAGTTTTGGATATGTAAGCACTCTGATTGGACAATAAATTGATTGCGTCATAACCATTGTTCTACAATTTTAAGAAAGCACTTATATAAATTTATTAAACACCTTTAAACGGTTTTCGGAAAATGGATTAAAAACGTTAATAAGCAGATAATAGGTTGTATATGAAATATATATGTATCTATCTATCACTTATGTGATGTTATATTTTTCATATACAAACATTTGCATAATTTTAATTATATTACATTCTTGATTTGGTATAAGTTTCTTCTAACTATTAAATACTGCAGCGCGGCCTTAATGTAGAGGAATGTCGTGGGTTCGATCTCCGGCTGGGTCATATCAAAGACTTGAAAAACGGTACTAGAATCGTTCTCGAGCATCTAAAGGATATTTATAGAGCTGGTCGGCCTGGTGTCAGTATTATGATACTGGGTGTGGTATCATACCATGTGTTTGCGGCATGGTACTCTATAAAATGGAGAAAGAGAAGAAAATATAATATATCTAATTTTTACTGTGTTTAATCAAAAATAAATGCACGGTCCGGTTGTTATTAAAAACAAACGTGAAAGTGTATAGCAATGCCGTTTCTGAAATGTTTATTTAGGTTTAATGAGGTAGCTTGACGGTCAGTGGTAAGTTTAAAAGGAGCTGGACGGTGACAGGTAAGTTTGGACGGAGCTGGAAGTTGATTGGTAAGTTTAGACGGAGCTGGACGGTGATATGAAAGCAGTAAGTTTGGACGGAGCTGGACGTTGATTGGTAAGTTTGGACGGAGCTGGACGGTGACATGTAAGCAGAAAGTTTGGATGGAACTGGACGTTGATTGGTAAGTTTGGACGGAGCTGGACGTTGATTGGCAAGTTTGGACGGAGCTGGACGGTGACAGGTAAGTTTTGACGGAGCTAGAAGTTGATTGGTAAGTTTGGACGGAGCTGGACGGTGACATGTAAGCAGTAAGTTTGGACGGAGCTGGACGTTGATTGGTTAGTTTGGACTGAGCTGGACGATGACATATAACTAGAAAGTTTAGACGGAGCTGGACGTTGATTGGTAAGTTTAGACTGAACTGGACGGTGACATGTAAGCAGAAAGTTTGGACGGAACTGGACGTTGATTGGTAAGTTTGGACGGAAATGGACGTTGATTGGTAAGTTTGGTAAGTTTGGACGGAGCTGGACGGTGACATGTAAGCAGAACGTTTGGACAGAGCTGGACGTTGATTGGTAAGTTTAGACGGAGCTGTACGGGAAACAGGAAAGCGGTTAGTTTGGACGGAGCTGGACGGGAAACAGGAAAGCGGTTAGTTTGGACGGAGCTGGACGTTGATTGGTAAGTTTGGACGGAGCTGGACGGGAAACAGGAAAACGGTTAGTTTGGACGGAGCTGGACGTTGATTGGTAAGTTTGGACGGAGCTGGACGGGAAACAGGAAAGCGTTAAGTTTGGACGGAGCTGGACGTTGATTGGTAAGTTTGGACGGAGCTGGCCGGTGAGAGGTAAGCGGAAAGTTTGGACGGAGATGAACAGTGAATATTAAGTTCGAACGGAGTTGGATGGTGAGAGGTTAGCGGTAATTTTAGACGGTAAGAATAAATTTTGGATGGAGCTGGACGGTGAGTGGTAAGTTGATTGGTAAATTTGGACGGATCATAACGGTGAGCGATAGGTTTGGATGAAGCTGGGCAGTAAGTAATAAGTTTGGAAAGTGCTGGACGGCGAATGGTAAGTTTGGAACGAACTGGACGGTGAGTGGTAATTTTGAATGGAACATGGCGGTGAGTGGTAAGTTTGGACGGAGCTGAACGGCGAATGGTAAGTTTGGAAAGAGCTGGACAGTGAGCGATAAGTTTGGACGGAGGTGGGCTGTAAGTAATAAGACGGTGCTCGACGGTGAATGGTAAGTTTGGACGAAAGAGGACGGTGAGTGGTAAGTTTGGACGGAGCTGAACGGCGAATGGTAAGTTTGGAAAGAGCTGGACAGTGAGCGATAAGTTTGGACGGAGGTGGGCTGTTAGTAATAAGACGGTGCTCGACGGTGAATGGTAAGTTTGGACGAAAGAGGACCGTGAGTGGTAAGTTTGGAAAGAATGGACGATGAGCAGTAAGTTTGGAATGTGCTGGACGGTGAGTGGTATGTTTTAACGGAGCTGGAAGGTGAGTGGTAGTTTAGAAAGAGCTGAACGGTGAATGGCAAGCTTGGTCGAAAGTAAACGGTGAGTGTTAAGTTTGGAAAGAGCTGGATGGCCAGCGATAGGTTTGGACGGAGCTGGACAGTAAGTAATAAGTTTGGACGATGCTGGACGGTGAGTGGTAGTTTGTAAAGAGCTGGACGGCGAGCGATAGGTTTGGACGGAGCTGGGCAGTAAGTTATAAGTTTGGACGATGCTGTACGGTAAGTGGTAAGTTTGGACAAAAGTACGTTGTGAGTGTTAAGTTTGGAAAGAGCTGGACGGTGAGTGGTAAGTTTGGACGAAGCTGGACGGTAAGTGGTAGTTTTGACAGATCTTAACGGTTGGCGATAGGTTTGGACTGAGCTGGGAAGTAAGTAATACGTTTGGACGGTGAGTGGTAAGTTTGGAAATAATTGGACGATGAGCAGTAAGTTTTGAATGTGCTGGACGGTGAGTGGTAAGTTTGGACGGAGCTGGGCGGTGAGTGGTATGTTTTAACGGAGCTGGAAGGTGATTGGTAGTTTGGAAAGAGCTGAACGGTGAATGGTAAGTTTGGTCGAAAGTAGACGGTGAGTGGTAATTTTGGACTGAGCAGGACGGTGAGTGGTTAGTTTGGACGGAGCTGGACGGTAAGCAGTAAGTTTGGACGGAACTGGGCAGTGAGTGGTAATTTTGTAATGAGCTGGACGGTGAGTGGTAAGTTTGGACGTAGCTGGATGGTAAGCGGTAAGTTTGGACGGAACTGGACAGTGAGTGGTAAGTTTGGACGAGGCTGGACGGTGAGTGGTAAGTTTGGACGGTGAGTTGTAAGTTTGGACGGAGTTTGACTATGAGCGGTAAGTTTGGACAGAGCTTGACGGTGAATAATAAGTTTTGACGGAGAAATTATCAAGGTCAAGTATATAGAACGGTGGTGTTTATTTTTTTTAGACAATTTTTGAGGATTTCAAGCAAAAAACATGAGGTAAAATTATTATAAGAAGATACGCTTGTTTGTAAATGTGCATAGACTCTAATTCAAAACCCTCAATTGAAAACACACAGCAACTATGGCTGTAAATCGGGGCCATATAATGTAATTCAACTGTAACATATAGCGCAGTAAGCCGCCATAATGTTATAAACATGAAAACATGTGCATAATTGACAGTTAAAATCGATAAAGTACAATAGCAATTAAAATGTATAATGCAAAACAAAAATGAGCAAAGTTATTAAAATAATGTGGAAAATGTCCCCCAAAGACATAAGAAAGAGATCTGGTAATTCCAGCATTGGTACCATCAGTGATTGGAATACAAGTCTTGATATAATTGTTGAAATCATAAACGAAGGGGGTAAGAAAGATAACAAGGAATCAAAAAACAAGGGTAAAAAGGAGAAAAAGAGTAAACCCATAGAAACACTACAGGACAAAATGACAGAACAATATGAGAGCATGTCTATTTAAAAAGTTTTGACGGAGATGGGCGGTGAGTGGTAAGTTTCGACTGAGCTGGGCGATGATTGGTTTGGAAGGAGCTCGACAGTGAGTGGTTTGGAAGGAGCTTGACGGTGAATTGTTTGGAAGAAGCTGGGAGATGAATGGTTTGGAAGGAGCTGGGCGATGGATGGTGTAGAAGGAGCTGGGAAGGTGAATGGTTTGGAAAAAACAACACCAAAGGGTGAGTGGTTTGGAAAGAGCTGGACGGTGAATAGTTTGGAAAGAGCTGGAACGGTGAATGGTTTGGGAGGAACTGGATGGTGAGTGGTTTGGAAAGAGCTGGACGGTGAATAGTTTTGAAGGAGCTGGGCGGTGATTAATATGGAAGAAGCTCGACGGTGAGTGGTTTAGAAGGAGCTGGACGGTGAATGGTTCGAAAGGAGCTTGACGGTGAATGGTTTGGAAGGAGCTGGAAGGTGAATGGTTTTGAAGAAGCTCGGCGATGAATGGATTGGAAGGAGCTGGACGGTCAATGGTTTGGAAGAAGCTAGACGATGAATGGTTTGGAAGGAGATGGACGGTGAATGGTTTGAAAGAATCTGGACAATGAATGGTTCGGAAGGAGCTTGGCGGTGAATGGTTAAGATGGACTTGGCAGTGAATGGTTTGGAAAGAGCTGGACGGTGAATGGTTTGGAAAAAGCTGGACGGTGAATAGTTTGGAAGGAGCTGGGCGGTGAATGGTTTATTAGGAGCTTGGCAGTGAATGGTTTGGAAGGAGCTTGACATTGAATGGTTTGTAAGGAGCTGGGCGATGAATGGTTTGTAAGGAAGTGGACGGTGCGTGATTTGGAAGGAGCTGGAAGGTGCATGGTATGGACGGAGCTTGGCGGTGAATGGTTTGGAAGGAACTAGATGGTGAATGGTTTGTAAGGAGCAGAGCGGTGAATGGTTTGTAAGGAGCTGGATAGTGAATAGTTTTGAAGAAGCTGGGCAATGAATGGATTAGAAGGAGCTGGACGGTGACTAGTTTGTAAGGAGTTTGGCAGTGAATGCTTTGTAAGGAGCTTAGCAGTGAATGGTTTGGAAGGAGCTTAACGTTGAATTATTTGTAAGGAGCTGGGCGGTAAATGGTTTGTAAGGAGCTGGACGGTGCGTGATCTGGAAGGAGCTGAAAGGTGCGTGGATTGGAAGGAGCTTTGCGGTAAATGGTTGAAGGAGCTAGATGGTGAATGGTGAGTAAGGAGCCGGGCGGTGAATGGTTTGGAAGGAGCTGATCAGTAAATGGTTTGGAAGGAGCTGGATGGTGAATGGTTTGGGAGGAGCTGGATGGTAAATGGTTTGGAAGGAGCTTGGTGGTGAATGCTTTCGAAGGAGCTGGACAGTGAATGGTTCGGAAGGAGCTGGGTGGTGAATTGTTTGGAAGGAGCTGGACGGTGAAATGGTTTGGAAGAAGTTGGACGGTAAGTGGTTTGGAAGAAGATGGATGGTGAATGGTATGAAAGGAGTTGGACGGTAAATGGTTTGGAAGGAGCTGGACGGTGAAATCAGTTGGAAGGAGCTGGACGGTGAATGGTTTGGAAGGAGCTGGACGGTGAAATCAGTTGGAAGGAGCTGGACGGTGAATGGTTTGGAAGGAGCTGGACGGTAAATGGTTTGGAAGGAGCTGGACGGTGAAATAAGTTGGAAGGAGCTGGACGGTGTATGGTTTGGAAGGAGCTGGACGGTGAATGGTTTGGAAGGAGCTGGACGGTGAAATAAGTTTGAAGGAGCTGGACGGTGAATGGTTTGGAAGGAGCTGGACGGTGAAATAAGTTGGAAGGAGCTGGACGGTGAAATAAGTTGGAAGGAGCTGGATGGTGAATGGTTTGGAAGGAGCTGGACGGTGAATGGTTTGGAAGGAGCTGGACGGTAATAGGTTTGGAAGGAGTTGGACGGTAATAGGTTTGGAAGGAGCTGGACGGTGAATTGGATGGAAGGAGCTAGATGGTGAATGGTTTGGAAGGAGATGGACGGTAAATGGTTTGGAAGGAGCTGGACGGTAATAGGTTTGGAAGGAGCTGGACGGTAAATGGTTTGGAAGGAGCTGGACGGTGAAATAAGTTGGAAGGAGCTGGACGGTGTATGGTTTGGAAGGAGCTGGAAGGTGAATGGTTTGGAAGGAGCTGGACGGTGAAATAAGTTGGAAGGAGCTGGACGGTGAATGGTTTGGAAGGAGCTGGACGGTGAAATAAGTTGGAAGGAGCTGGACGGTGAAATAAGTTGGAAGGAGCTGGATGGTGAATGGTTTGGAAGGAGCTGGACGGTGACTGGTTTGGAAGGAGCTGGACGGTAATAGGTTTGGAAGGAGTTGGACGGTAATAGGTTTGGAAGGAGCTGGACGGTGAATTGGATGGAAGGAGCTAGATGGTGAATGGTTTGGAAGGAGATGGACGGTAAATGGTTTGGAAGGAGCTGGACGGTGAATGGTTTGGAAGGAGCTGGACGGTTAATGGTTTGGAAGGAGCTGGACGGTGAAATAAGTTGGAAGGAGCTGGACGGTGTATGGTTTGGAAGGAGCTGGACGGTGAATGGTTTGGAAGGAGCTGGACGGTGAAATAAGTTGGAAGGAGCTGGACGGTGAATTGTTTGGAAGGAGCTGGACGGTGAAATAAGTTGGAAGGAGCTGGACGGTGAAATAAGTTGGAAGGAGCTGGATGGTGAATGGTTTGGAAGGAGCTGGACGGTGAATGGTTTGGAAGGAGCTGGACGGTAATAGGTTTGGAAGGAGTTGGACGGTAATAGGTTTGGAAGGAGCTGGACGGTGAATTGGATGGAAGGAGCTAGATGGTGAATGGTTTGGAAGGAGATGGACGGTAAATGGTTTGGAAGGAGCTGGACGGTAATAGGTTTGGAAGGAGCTGGACGGTAAATGGTTTGGAAGGAGCTGGACGGTGAAATAAGTTGAAAGGAGCTGGACGGTGTATGGTTTGGAAGGAGCTGGACGGTGAATGGTTTGGAAGGAGCTGGACGGTGAAATAAGTTGGAAGGAGCTGGACGGTGAATGGTTTGGAAGGAGCTGGACGGTGAAATAAGTTGGAAGGAGCTGGACGGTGAAATAAGTTGGAAGGAGCTGGATGGTGAATGGTTTGGAAGGAGCTGGACGGTGACTGGTTTGGAAGGAGCTGGACGGTAATAGGTTTGGAAGGAGTTGGACGGTAATAGGTTTGGAAGGAGCTGGACGGTGAATTGGATGGAAGGAGCTAGATGGTGAATGGTTTGGAAGGAGATGGACGGTAAATGGTTTGGAAGGAGCTGGATGGTGAATGGTTTGGAAGGAGCTGGACGGTAATAGGTTTGGAAGGAGCTGGACGGTGAATGGGATGGAAGGAGCTAGATGGTGAATGTTTTGGAAGGAGTTTGATGGTGAATGTTTTGGAAGGATATGAGTGGTGTTTTGTAAGTTTGGACGGAGCTTGACGGTGATTGGTAAGTTTGGGAGGAGCTGAACGATGTGTTGCAAATTCAACCAGCTGCTCGCGAAGAAACCCGATCAAACTTTCATGCATATCAAATAGCCAAATTAAACATCAACCCTTTCGATCATGCAGGAATCTACCAGATATGAGCGAAACGAAAAAAATCAACAAGCTACAAACGTAATATAATTTTATAACATACCCTTTTTTATAATTGTTTATGCTTTATAACTTTATGTTGATAGATTCGGGTGGATTGAATATTTAGAGACCATATATTATATAAGATATACTTATATGGCAATAAACTATTTTATTTAGAACCAAGATCTGTGTTTATTACTTAATCAACCCGTCGTATTGCCTAAGTGTTAACTATGAAAAAAAAAAGAAGACATATTGCATTCTATAAAACACGTCTACCAACGCACGAACACGATTACAAAATTGTAAATATGATACAAATGATATAAAAATAACAAGCAAAAGCGTCTTTGAACCGTCAGTGATAAAGTTGCTGTACAAAAAGGGGCATAGATCTGGTATACTGAATGTCTGACACCCTGCATATAGATCTGCAACTGCTGAGTTTCTTGTAATGGATGTGTATTACAAGGAGACAAAGTTATGTTCTGAATAGTTTGGTTTCAATTTCAATTCTTTAAAAAAACGTTATTTCGAGTTTAGAATATACCTATTTATTTCAGCTCGATTTTGAAGAAAGCTCAGAGCTTATATGAACCGCTATTGATCCCGCTTCCTAGATAAAACCAGTACTGAGTGTTGGATTTTAAGAGGCATATGGGATGGCTGGAGATGGAGCCCGCTTCCTAAATAAAACCAGTACTGAGTGTTGGATTTTAAGGGGCATATGGGATGGCTGGAGATGGAGCCCGCAACCTAGATAAAACCAGTACTGTGTGTTGGATTTTAAGAAGCACATGGGATGGCTGGAGATCGAGCCCGCTTCCTAGATAAAACCAGTACTGAGTGTTGGATGTTAAGAGGCATATGGGATGGCTGGAGATCGAGTCCGCTTCCTAGATAAAACCAGTACTGAGTGTTGGATTTTAAGAGGCATATGGGATGGCTGGAGATGGAGCCCGCTTCCTAGATAAAACCAGTACTGTGTGTTGGATTTAAAGAGGCACATGGGATGGCTGGAGATCGAGCCCGCTTCCTAGATAAAACCAGTACTGAGTGTTGGATTTTAAGAGGCATATGGGATGGCTGGAGATCGAGCCCGCTTCCTAGATAAAACCAGTACTGAGTGTTGGATTTTAAGAGGCATATGGGATGGCTGGAGATGGAGCCCGCTTCCTAGATAAAACCAGTACTGAGTGTTTGATTTTAAGAGGCATATAGGATGGCTGGAGATCGAGCCCGCTTCCTAGATAAAACCAGTACTGAGTGTTGGATTTTAAGAGGCATATGGGATGGCTGGAGATGGAGCCCGCTACCTAGATAAAACCAGTACTGAGTGTTGGATTTTAAGAGGCATATAGGATGGCTGGAGATCGAG
The DNA here is from genome assembly GCA_029582155.1 of Panopea generosa. NCBI lineage: Eukaryota > Metazoa > Mollusca > Bivalvia > Adapedonta > Hiatellidae > Panopea > Panopea generosa. The sequence continues at coordinate 38,886,936 of CM055902.1, forward strand.
CCCGCGTCCTAGATAAAACCAGTACTAAGTGTTGGATTTTAAGAGGCATATAGGATGGCTGGAGATCGAGCCCGCGTCCTAGATAAAACCAGTACTGCGTGTTTGATTTTAAGAGGCATCGGGGACAGCTGGAGATCGAACTTGTAACATCTATTGTGAGCGGCCAACACTCTATCAACTATGTTACCGCCCATTTTTCGATTTTTTCCAGGTATTATATTAAACTGTATTTTAATGGTACATGTAAGTTTCAACTCGACCGTGCCAGCATTCTGACATATTGAATTGTGACGCTTTAAAATGTCACCTCTCCTCGGGGTTCTCCCTGGCCAATAGGTCTAAGGTGTCATCTGAAACTCACAAATAACTCACCGCTAAGGTCGTATGTTCGAGTCTCACTCGCTCAAACAACTTGCCGTTTAGAAAGCTTGCCGCCAGTTACTTGTGAAAGGACTGTGGTTCTATTCAGATTCATTCTGAGGTCTTCCTCCACCAATAAAACTGGATATGACATATATGACCTGAAATATGATGAAATGGCCTTTAACCCAATCAGAAAAAGTCACCTCTTGCTTTGAGTCAGTGATGTTATTACTCTGGATATTTACTGGCATATAAATGATTCGGTACTTTTAGCAAACAAATAGCTCCTTAACCGGTGCTAGGGGTTGGGATAGTTGATGTAGGGCGTGTTGCATATTTTATTACTTTTCGTGAAACTGACATAATACATAATGTAATCTGACGACAGTGGCCCCTTGAAAGCATAGTAAGCAACTCACAGAGAAACATAGCCAATTAGATTTTATTGCATATATGTGGAAAGGCCTGGCTGGTGGTAGGGCATCGGACCAAGGATTGGAGGGTCGTTAGTTCGATCCCTCATTAGGCTCACTAGGCTTACATATGATGTCCTTGAGTAAGACACTTTATCCGCATGTGCTTAGTACTTGTTCAATGCAAGGAAGACTTCGAATGTAATTTGTCTAGGATGAAACAGCCAAAGTAAAATGAATAAGTTTAAATCATTGAATATGTGCAGGTGGGGTGATGAAATAAGCAATTCCCTTCTTCACGTACTCTAACACCTACCTTTAAAAACGATCTTTTATTTTCGGGTAATACCGAACGTGTCCATGATTTCAAGAAATCAGAAATAATAGAATATTATATAAGCACACGGTCAAATAAACAAACTACAAAGAACCGATTCACGTCAGGAGTAACGTCAAAAATATGCAATTAAACATAACAAGGACCAGGTACACGGCATGACTACATGCTACAAAGTATGAAACAGGTACTCAAAAGATTAAATGTTATCTTTTTGACAGTAAGTAAACAACTAGCACAGAATTAAATTTTAACAGGTATGCACTTTGTAATTGGGGTTAACGCAAGTAACTGCCAAACTTTTTCACATAAAGTTTTTTGACCGTGGGGGGACTCGAACCTACGATCTTAGCTTCAGGGATGAGAGGTAAGTGATGTTGAGACGGCGCCTTAGACCACTCGTCCACGAGTGGCCCCCTACAAGTATGCAATAAAAACTAACGAGGGTACATACTCGACAGAATAATTTGATTCTACCAAGTATGCAATAAAACGAAGAAAATACAGGTAAAGAGATGCACGTCAGGAATATGTTACTCAATTTGCAATACGAGAACATGCTCCTAACGATTAAAATGAACCAAGTAAGCATAACTAAGAAAATATAACAAAGGACAGATATACGTTACCATTGAATATTGTCAAGCATGAAAGTACAAAAAAAAAAGAACATATACACTACACGATAATGACCAAGAACATGCAATTATGCACGAAACGAATGCATATTACTAAGTATGTAAGTAAAAATAAAACCACACATAGATAAACGAGCAAATGCTACCAAATATGCAAGTAAGATATCAACCAAAAACATAAACTGTAAATGAATAACTGAATACCAAGTTTGCAAATAAGAAGATATCGCAGACAGATACACTATATGTATAACTAGAAATAAAATATGTTTAAACGAAAATAAAAAAAACACTAAACGAATGCATATTACGAAGTATGTAAATAAGAATATAACCACAGATAGATACACAAAACAATTTAATATTTTCAACTTTGTTAGTAAGACAACAACCGAGACTGGACACTCTAAACACTCTAACTGTTACCAAGCATGCAAGTAAGAAAATAAGTGAAAACTCATACAGAAAATGAAACCATTATCTTTCAAATACATTACTATCTGTTTGTACAATATATAGAGTTTTATGGGAAGGTTCGATAGCAAGTTTCTAATTTAAATAACTAATTAAAATATACTGATGGATATTTGACACACAAATACATTATTCCCAATATCGATCAATTTAAGAAAATAAAAAAGAGAAAGTAGCTCTAAACGGTGCTGTTATGAAGGTTTGTGATTATAGATTACAGAAGGCTTTGAACACTTCAATCATATCTTGACTCTATAAATATATTGAAATTCAGAGAAATTCAGATTTTTAATTTGAAATGTACTAGACAAAGCAACGACGAGGAGACCGAGATTTAGCACTGACCTTTACAAGGTGTTGAACCCTGAAAACATTTCTTATTTGTGTATCTTCTGTACGTATTATGATTATTCTGTTTTGATGGGGGTTTCTTATAAATTATGTATGTTATATTATTTTTATTAGATGCATATATTGACAAAACCAATATAGGTCCCACATACGAATTACCTTCCCTTAGTGATGATAACAAGATTTTTTATTCTTGCGCCCAAGAAATTAGAGCTGTGTAAACCGGTCGGGCATTCGTTTTGTTGAGAAAAAAATGTTTACGTTGGTCATATGTCTTTGTAAATATGAGAACATTGGAACATTTTCATGAGTTCTACCAAGTTTGGATGATATTGCATACTGTTGGATGGCGATATAACAGTTTAAAGATGCGCAGTGATACATTGCAACGAAAGGGCGGAATTGTCACAAATGAAGGGAATGCGATCAAACCATCAACATTCTGAAAAACTGGTCAACCCCATTTTTTCCTACATATTTGGATCAACAGAAGAATTTATATGGATACAAGCCGCTATTAGAACCATCCATAATGTGTTTAGTGTTCCAGAAGTGCATATCTCTATGTGCAGAAGACTGAAAAATTAATTGGTGTGTGAGACGTATAGCAAGGAGAATACATATACATTTCATAGAGGACATTCAAACACTTTAGGGTACTTACTTTTCATTTAAGTCATGAATGCTATAAATTGAAATTTAATTGGAAAACTAGCATAATTAAGCAAAAAATCAATACAAACGATCCTTATTTTAGTATGCGAATTAACGTGTTTATCTAACCATAAATGGTGGTAATTACCCGACATGCGAACCCAGCATACCTAGTACATAAACTATGGTGAACTTTCCATAACAAAATGGAGTCATTTACTTCGCGTCAACTGAAAGATCTCGGTGTTTGGAAAAAAATGTTTTAGCAGTAAATCATATTGTTTCATAAATATTTTACACAAAGTGTCTATAACTGTTAAGTCTGAAAATGCAAGAATAAATAAAAACATAATTAGATTCCCAACGAATTTTCAGCATACAAATCCAACCGTGCTCTGGTGGTTATGTGTGAAAATGATGACAGAGTAGATTATGTCGATACAGTGTAGCGTAATAGATACACTTTATTACTATCTTACTGTTTTCGTCATACACCCAAATTGAAAATTATCACAACAACATGCTATATAATTACCACATCTTTTTGAATAGAAGGACTATTAATAAACACATAATGGCTATTTAATATTTTGTCCTTGAAACGTAAACAGCTTTATATTCTTGTCATGAATTTGCAAAGTACATAGTGACATATAATTTTTGTACTCCTTTTGAGAAAACGATAAATGTTGCGTGTGTTTTTTTTTCGTGGATAATATGATATATTGAGAAAACGATATAAGACTGCATCCGTGGATAAGGCACTTAAAAGCAATATAAAGATCGTATCACCATTCATGTATTTGCCGATACAAGGCGGACAATTGTTTATGTTTACATGCATCATATATTGCAGAAGTCCGAGGGTATGATAATGATCATGGACCAACTACAATCGAGCGCGTGGTCCAGTAGTAGAGCATCGGATCCAGGATCGGTGGGCGTATGTTCAATCCTCCTTCGCCACGGCGATGTGGGTGACCTTGAACAAAACAACGCTTTATCTGCATATAAACTTAGTACTCGTTCTACCCAGGAAGACTTCAAGTTGATTTGTCTAAGTTGTAGTAACTTGATGCACAATCGAAGTAAAAAAGATAAATAATACAACACAAACGACTGATATCTATATGAAACTCTAGGTGTGATAACGTTGTAGTTTACTTAAGTATGTGCAATTTATTTCTGAGATAGTGTAGTTTGTATAAAAGCCACATTCTATAGTTCTCCTATTGGTTTCGTCATACATTCATAATTGACTTCTTAACAAACAACAATTTCGGACGAAGTCTTCCTGAGTAGGACCAATTCTAAGCATATCCGGATAAAGTGTCTTGCTCGAGGAAACCATATTTGATTGGCAAAAACAAAAATAGTAATACGATCTTTAGATGGTATCTTCGTGCATTATCCACGGATATAATCTTATATCATTTTCTCTAAATTATTACTTAATGCATGGCATTTGCAAGTTCACGCAATGGATATCAAGATGTCTACATATCGCGGACGGAAATATTAAACAATCATTATTTATTTATTAATAATTAAGTCTTTGTGCGTTTTGGAAATAAGATATGACTGGTGACTGTGTATGCATGTTACACTCAGTCACAGCTAATAAAAATAGTTTCTGCCACTTGTTATTAAACATAAACATAAACATAAACATAAACAAATATAAACATAAACATAAACATAAACATAAACAAACATAAACATAAACATAAATGAAAAATGTCTTCCATTTTAAAAACTGAGTGCAGTAGATAATCAAAATGGTAAGGCACATTATAGTCAATGCTGCCTACAATTCTTCTTTATATGTGTAAAGTGTTAATTAATGATATTAACTAATATCCAGTTGTAATACATCGTGTTCAAGGTTACATTTTCCATAAAACATATAGCTTTCACTATACCTATATCAAATACGAAGACGGATTCTGTATCTTATTGCTCTTTTATTACATTTTCTCATTCTATCCTTAAAACTTATATGCTTTTTAAAGATCATAAACTTTCCTTGAAAAAAGCATAAATGTATCATCAACACGTATCATATTATTCTGCCACTTTGATAACATGTTTTGTAAAAATATTTAATACAAAATCAGTTTGACAAATATGCAGATACTTGTATCGTCTATTTGCATGGTCGACGTGTTTGCTAATTTAAGGCTTCCCTCCATAAACCAATTATCTAGTAGAACGTGCACATAGGTACAATTTTAATTACGTTATTTTTTTAATGATAATAGAGCTATCTAATTTACAACACCCTCCGTGGTGCAACTACATATATCCGTGAATTATCGCCCTGACGATCCGGGTTCGAATCCCATTAGTACTTATTTGGATCATTTAACTGGCAATACTATTTATTTCTTGCAATATTCCATAAACGAATATTCTATCGAACGATATTAACTTTAAACATGACAATATTAGAATTAATATCTTTGCATATACCAAACAACTGTTCTTTGTTAACTTTAATATAATTTACATAATTCAACTTGGATATTGAACTTTTTTAAAATAAACACACACACACACACACACACACACACACACACACACACACACACACACACACACACACACACACACACACACACACACACACACACACACACACACACACACACACACACACACACACACACACACACACACACACACACATATATAGTAAATATTTCATCAAAAATATAAATAAAAAAATACTCAACTTTTTTTTTAAAAATCTTGGAGATTCAACTTCGATTGAAATATATAATTCAACTAGGATATTCCAGTGTCAGCTTTGAGATAACGGCGAAACTGTTACATGGAGATATATCCATACATTTAGACCGTTTTGGAGAGTGGAGATTGAACTTTCTTTTAAATATATATTACAACTTGGAGATTGATTTGTTATTAAACTGTTTCTTTTTTAAAATATATAAATCGAAGTCATCTTGGAGAATGTATATTCAATTCAATTGGGAGTTTGAATTTTCTTTGAAATATACAACTTGGAGATAGACTCTTTTAAGACATATATATAATATTCAATTTGAAGACATAGATAGTAAGCGGGGAAATTGAACTGTATTAGAAATATAACATTTAGCTTGGAAATTGAACTTTTATTTGAAATATAACATTTAGCTTGGATATTGATTTTTTTTAAATATATACAAATATCTATCATCTCGGAGACAATATTTTACAGTTAAACATTCCAATAAAATTATATATTTTGTTGTAGCCATACAACAAACAACGATTTTTAAATAGTTATCTCTAATTAATTTTTATTATATTATAATAGTATAATATCAGTATAATGTTTCGGGCTACGTCAACCACAAAACTAATTTGTTTCATTTCTACTTGAACATTGTAAGCCAATGTTTCAGTACTTTAAACACTTTGATTTAATATGATATACAACTGTTATGAGTATTTATCACTATTACATATCATTTATAATATGTATATGTCTTACTAAACAGTTGCACCTTTTTTTTCCTTAAGGAAACATGATTCTTTCCTTAAGGAAACATGATTTTTTCGCTTAAAAAAAGGCCTATGTAATTTGGTTTAGAATGTTTTCACAATGGTTCAAAGTGGTTATGATTTCTTGCTGCAGATGAGATGAGCAAATAAGAACATAGCATATACTGCAATAAGACATCACTGGTGTTAAAACAGTGACATTTATAGGATATCAACTGTTACATATGTATGTATTTATGAGCATTTTGGGACTTTTTTCTGTAAAATGTTTTAGGGTGTCACTGCAGCCTATTTAACATATCGGTTATTGTGCATTTTAATGTGGGGATACATTCCTGTTATGAAAAGAAATACTTTAAAAAAAATGTGTGGAATTTTTTTTAACCGTAGAAATCCTAGAACTTTTTTTTATATAGAACAAAGAACAAAATTCACATGTGTGGTGAGACATACAGTTATTACAGACTTACCGCATGTAGATACAACATGGTATATACTACTTGATTAAAGGATCTTATTGGAAGCATAGACTCACATGAAGAAAGCAGAAGGCGCGGGTTGATTGAGTCATGGGTCTAGAGAGATATATATTAACGTATGCAACACACCTCAAGCATTGAGTAGTAAATCACTCCAAAGCAGTAGCCTGATTTCGAAAATAACTGAAAGATATCCATGATTGCAAGGAATAAGAAATAATATCAAGAAAGGAGATTTGTTCACCACACACACACACACACACACACACACACACACACACATACGCACGCACACACGCACGCCACACGCACGCACGCACGCACGCACGCACGCTCGCACGGATCATTACAATAAAATATTCCGTTGGAAGCAGTAGTTTGTAAAAGTCAAGTATATCTAATGAAAGGATCCATGTAGAGCAGAATTTTAATGTGGTTGTCCGTAATATCTGTTAAAGAGTCCCTTGGGAACATGTTAATAAGACTTTTAGGAGATCAACACAACAAGCATGAAAAATGTTTTAAATACCCTGTAAATAATGGAAATTAAAAAATGTTTTCTTTTTAATAAAATATAACAAAATATGATTAGAATTACTTACAATCTATAACATATAATAGGTATCCTTTAATACTTAAGTGAACTGTTACATAAATTCATACACATGCTTTACTTTTATATGCAAAACTGTGTTGCATGTATACTATACAAGAAGACCTTGTCGTATAAACATACACAGGACAGAACGACACTTAAGTTATACAACTTATTGACAATCTGATTGTTACTTACGATTACATGTTGTATTGCACTTGTATCCGCTATCAATTTCGTAGGTGTTCACAACGCACAATATTTGACACCAAATCGTTTTCCATTAACACTTGTAGTAAGACATAACAGGATCAGTGGATGACACTAGTATTCATCCTTCGCAAGTATAGGAAGTGAGGACGCTTCAGATAGTACAACTATAATCGTCACGTGATCGAAACCAGTCTAACTAACATACATTTCAGGGAATGCGTATCTATATATAGATTCAGGAAGTTAACCGGAGTGTAATCCTAAATACGGCTGTCTTACGTATATGTACTGGTTTATTATTACGCATTTGTGAATGCAACAATAGAAGAATGCGGATAAATTGAAGGCAGTTTATGGTGTAAACATTGAAAGCACATATTACTTATGGCATTATATATAAACACATACGTACCCGCCGAAATGTTTTATATTAAAATGTTTCGTTATCTCTATTGAAGGCATGTCGGTGTAGATAGATGACATGCTGAGGCCGTCTATTACCAACTGACACTGATATCAAACATACAAAAATATAAAATATATTATCAACAGGAAACGTGGGATTCAATAAACAAATTGACGAAGTAGCATGCACACGGATAATACCATGAATATTTTAACAAGTACAATATATATATATATATAGACGTCGCTTGGGAACTCACACTTGATTTACGGATGTACCCGATCTCGCTCTTTCTCGTCGTCATAGCGAGACGAGGCAGGGCAAACAAAAGCAACCCCGCCACACTATTGGCATGCAAACTCCACTGACTGGTTCACTCTACTTCCGGGTCGGAGAAAGTGAACACTCCTGCATTTGGCTTCCATTTTGTTTATTTTGCTACGGAGTAAATGGATTCCTGGTTGCCAGCTCCGTGTATACCGGGTATAATACGATGCACCAAATGCAATAAAACTCTATGAACATTATAGAGGAATTCCGAATGAGTATCCAAAAAAACAGAAGGCACTCACTCTCAGTCCCATTCTGGTAGGTATTTCCTTCATCATGTTGTAACATTGTAACATATCTGCATGGTGTCATAATATTTGTGTGGGCTCCAATGTTTATTTATGCGTGGAAAGTGTTTTTGCAAGGCTACGATAACCTCTATTTTGAATGCCCGATTGTAACCAATGAAAATCCTACAGGCTGAATTTCCGGTCCAAATATTGACATTTTTAAATAAACTACTTTTTTTTATTCAAATATATTTTGAAAATAAGATAAACATTAAAACATTTTAAAAACGCGCTAAAAGATAAATACGTGCATCAAATAGTATTGTATACTCAGCGAAAATGGACGCCAGTTACAGCAGGAGTCATAGTCAAGATACGTATGCAGGATATGCAGCAGTATGCACATGTGTATCTGGTAAACAATCACGTGATGCTTTGTAGAAGCCTGAGTAGCAATGCTTCCGGTCGTCGCACAAATGACCTGACCTGACGCGAGAACGAGTATCGCTCCGACCCACTGACCACGTGGTGTTGTTTGCCGAAATAAAGAAAAAGTTTTTATTTTCATATTTCGAGAAGGTCTTAGACCCATGAGGACATAGTTTACATATACATGAAAGCAAGCCTAATTCAGTACATTATAAATTAATGGATAGCAAACATACATACATGCACATACATGTGTAGTGATTTACTATTGTTTCAAATATAACACATATCACTCATATACATTATACATACATATATATACGCACATAAATAACAATTGTAGCTGGTATATGTGTATTTTTAAATTGTTTATCCTTGCGCAAAGATGTTCAGTTTGAATACTTATCCTTTGCATGCAAGACAAACGATAGACACACATGTATACAAATAAACACATATCACTGAAATGTATATATATATATTATTATTATTATTATTATTATTATTATTATAATTATTATTATATTAATACCGATTCGATTATTCTTGTACGAAAACGAAAACAAGGATAATAATGAAGAAATTTTTATATTTTAGTTTAATATGTATTGTATATTTTAATAAACATATTTGTCAAGAAAGAAGAAGAATGATCTTGATGAAAACGAAATGCAAGACCATTCATTGGACATATGTATATATAATTAGCCTCTCTTAATTATTATTATCATTATTATTATTATAAAGCTTTGCGGATCTGACCAAAAAGGCTTAATTAATGAAAATGCTTAACTTATTGGTAACATGTTTGTTTTCGGAATATAATATTCCACAAATTTGATCATGTTTGGGTGCCTCCAGCAATAACTTGGTATTTAATATTTTCTTAATCAGTATACATGGCACATTCTAAAGCGAAATGAAATTCGTCCTCTCAAACATTACAAATAACACATTTTCTTCCGTTTACTTTGACGTTTAGTCCACCTGCTTGTTTTAATAGATAATTTATGTGAGGATACTCTTAAATTTGAAACACCTTCTCTTAACTTTCTTAACTGCAATGTATTACATTGTAGTGTTTACTTAGTAGAGATCGATTGTTTGTCTAAGGAAAACGGCGGCCCTGAAAATTATACCAATCGCTGATTGAATTATCGACTTGTGTGGTTGACAGCCCGTGTCTAATCAATTAAATTAGAAAGCGTGATGACCATACTGTAAAGAAGTCAACCAACAAACGAACTGTATGTCGCAAAATCAAAGGACCAAAGCCTCTCCTGATAATCTTCTTGGAATGTTTCGAAATTAAGTTTTTAAAGTGATACTGACACATATGTTACAAATATTGTAAATCTCATCACCATTCACCATTTTTTCTATACACGCTGCGACTGAATTCGATTGAATTCGACTGAATTGCTGAATTCGACTGGTGAATACAACGATTCAATCTCTGAAAGTGAAGAGGGGAAAAATAATCAAATACTAGTGAACGCAAATATTTTACTGTGCAAAGCTTTAAAACTTCAAAAATACTGGTGAACACAAATTTTGTACTGTGCAAAGCTTAAAAACTTCAACAATACTTGTGAAAGCAAATGTTATACAGTGAAAAGATTGAAAATTTCAAAAATACTGGTGAACGCAAATATTACACTGTGAAAGCTTTTAAACTTTAAAAATACTTGTGAACGCAAATATTACACTGTGAAAGCTTTTAAACTTTAAAAATACTTGTGAACGCAAATGTGAACGCAAATGTTGGACTGTGCAAAGCTTTAAAACTTCAAAAATAATGGTGAACACAAATTTTGTAATGTGCAAAGCTTTAAAACTTCAAACATACTGGTGAACACAAATTTTGTACTGTGCAAAGCTTTAAAACTTCAAAAATACTTGTGAAAGCAAATGTTATGCAGTGCAAAGCTTTAAAACTTCAAACATACTGGTGAACACAAATTTTGTAATGTGCAAAGCTTTAAAACTTCAAACATACTGGTGAACACAAATTTTGTACTGTGCAAAGCTTAAAAACTTCAACAATACTTGTGAAAGCAAATGTTATGCAGTGCAAAGCTTTAAAACTTCAAAAATACTGGTGAACACAAATTTTGTACTGTGCAAAGCTTTAAAACTTCAAAAATACTTGTGAAAGCAAATGTTATGCAGTGCAAAGCTTCAAAACTTCAAAAATACTGGTGAACACAAATTTTGTAATGTGCAAAGCTTTAAAACTTCAAACATACTGGTGAACACAAATTTTGTACTGTGCAAAGCTTAAAAACTTCAACAATACTTGTGAAAGCAAATGTTATGCAGTGCAAAGCTTTAAAACTTCAAAAATACTGGTGAACACAAATTTTGTACTGTGCAAAGCTTTAAAACTTCAAACATACTGGTGAACACAATTTTGTACTGTGCAAAGCTTTAAAACTTCAAACATACTGGTGAACAGAAATTTTGTACTGTGCAAAGCTTTAAAACTTCAAACATACTGGTGAATGCAAATGTTACACTGTGCAAAGCTTAAAAACTTCAACAATACTTGTGAAAGCAAATGTTTTATTATCCAAAGCTTAAAAAAATATACTGTAGGTCATGATGTACTGCTATTGTTTTATACCAGTATTTTCGGCTCTATGTTAATGGAGGAAAAGAAAATGAATCTAAAATAAAGAATTATGGGTTATTTATGGTGAAGGGAAATTTTTGTCTCTTGGTAATGGTGTATTGTATGGCATATAAAAAAGAAATATTGCTAAGGTACTTGGTAAAATAATTATCCACAAATAAAACTAAAATAAGAAGTGGATAACGATTACTTGCACTAGATCACGCGCTATTCCTCGTCCTTATTTCCTTGATTGGCCGTTCGGTGCACATGCTCGCATTCTTGATAAGCATCTTGTTGTGTTTAGAAAATAAGGGTTTAAAGTGACAATGACACATGCTGCTACAAGTCCTAGAAATTTCATCACCATAAAAGTCAAGGAGAATCATGTTATAAAAAGTGTTTTTTAATCGGTGTTGTCGTGTATTTTGTAAATGAGAGGAGAAATATGCTTGTAAACAGTGCAATAAACTTTGTTTACTCTATTGTTCTAAACTTTTAGTAAAAGCAAATTTTAGGAAACATCTTACGTATTTGTAATTTGTGATAAGGATACCCTTGATTAAAGAGTTTTTCAGTAATAAAGAGGTTACATCTGTCAATATATGCAAAGCAGCGGCATGCTCTAGCAGAAATAATAAGTTTGGAAATGCAAATCCCTTGTGATATAGCTATGAGTATATCCGTGTACAAATCAGCACAATTAACAGTACTGAAGTTAAAATGATCTCTTTTGAATGCAGGGCACTTTTGAATGCAGAGCACATTTGGATGTATGACCGGTTAAAACAAGTGGGCGCAGGATGCCGACTAGATTGCGGACTGTCATTTCGAAATAACGCTGCAGTACGGGTACTGATACTTTTCGAGTTTCATTTTACGAAATATACTGAAGTTTTAGGTTGAATGTATAACTTTGAATAAACAAGTTTACTTCTTTTAAAAGAACTTAAAGGAAAAGATTTGTTAACGGGGTTAACTTTGGCAAAAAAGGCGAAGGATGGTAAGACATTGGTAAAATCAAATTTGGGGTTCAGTTAAAACGCATGTTCACGTAAACTGGCCTAAATTAAAGATTTTTTCCAGCAAATAATATGAATTTAATGCAAGTGGCATGCGTATCACACAATTACAATATGACCCATTTACATAAACTATACCCAGAAAATTGAATTGGTGAATAAAACAGTCGCGGTCGTTTAGCTACATCGTACTTGGGTTTTAAATTTATAGATGAACATGCGCACCAGCACGATATAGACTGTGTTCCAAAAGGCATTATCGAACAAAAAAGCAGTCTAAATGACCATGTATCCTTATAAACTACTACAGACCGCTTTAACAAACATGTTTCGTAAATAAACATAAACGAAAGCATTTGCAATGAATGATAACAGGAAAAGCTATAACGATATGTTATAGAGAAGACAGAAATTGATTGTGTGTGTGTGGGGGGGGGGGGGGGGGGGGGGGGGGGGGGGGGAGGGGATGGGGGATTGGGGGGGGAGAGGATGGGGGATTTGGGGGGGGGGAATTTATAAGGGGCAACATTCATATGAGTGAAATAATGAAACAATACCGTAGTGTGAAGTACACAACTTAAAAGATCAATAGACATGTAACCCATTTATGTTGATTTGGCCATAACCAGTACTGAAGCAGACCTATGTCTGCCGGCCCTAAAAATGATGTTACTATCCCATCCTTTTAGCCCAATCCTTGTCTTCGTCCTAACCCTAACACGACCAATGCCCAACCTTAATCATAAGTACCAAGAAACCGGTAACATCGAATATTCGCCAAATAAGCACACAAAAAAGAACTACCAACAGTTAGTTTACATGATTACGGCAGTTTAAGAATAATTTCATTACACCATGGCAAGAAAAATAACGAACCTCCCATTTTTAGCAGTCATTTAAATGTAAACTGCAAAATATATTATTTGCTTATTTTATTTCGATTTGGTCATTAAGAAGTATGGTGTTCTAGCGTCGATTTTAGTGAGTTGTCATTTCAGTCGTATCTCTACGGTGTCGGCTTGAGACAGTCTTCTGAGTTTGTTTTTTTATGTGTATGGGTGTTTAAAATTGATTTGGGTTGTTTCGACGGACCCTTTCTTGTGCCACGAAAAGTGAAGTCACATTTTATTGGCACCGCTACATTCACCTGCAGTACACCAGTTCCAAAAATAAAACCAAACTTACATGACAATAAAATAATATTGAATGAATTTCATTCGCATATATATATCAAGAGATACTCGCTTGAAAAACAAAACAATTCCTCCATGAAGAGTAAACATGACCTACTTTCAAACATTGCCGACCCCCGCATTTCCTTGCTTTACATCATTTCCAATCGTGCAATGATTACATATATTTTATCAAATAATACTGAATAAATTTCATTATCATATACCTACAAATAGGCACACATCTTCATAATCAATAAAGTTTCTTCATGAATATGTATTATTTATTTATAACGTTTATTTCTTTATCAACATAATCTACCTTCAATTATACTTTGTTTTCACTGACGTCACGATTTTGTACAAAATTGCCTATAGTGCAACGCGCGCACGCTAAAACCACCATTTTTGAACCTTAGAAAAACAGTCGCTGATAAACGCAGTGACAAAATAAAATAATATAACAATTGTTTACTTTGTGTATTGCGAACATTTACGTGATAATATAATAGTAAATATCGGTAGGAATTTGAGGATTTGTGTAAAAATTACAAACATAACTTTTCTTTAGAAACAAATGATTTTTACCATCAAAACAAAGTGTAAACATCTAGGAATTAGAAAGAAACTTATTTTATAGTTCCTTGCGAACACCGACATGCCGCCTGATGATGACCTTACTCAACCAGTAGGTGTGAATATCGTCGGTAATTGAAACACTTACGTTAGCAACAACACGTTTATTATATCAGCAAATTTATTGATTAACTTTAATAGTTAATTTCTTTTTATCATCTTAAATGAATAACGCTTCAATCAATGTGTTTCCGCTAGTTTGATCGACTTCGGTAATCACAATCATTATCATTGACATTAATTTGAATACATGTATATTACCATCAAAGAGGAGATGACTTTTGACTATTTTTTAATCTTATATTTATTCTTGTTCTGTACATTTTAGTAAAAAAAATAATGTTATGAGGTAGGTAAACACTCATCCCGTGCAACTTAAGTGTGTGCTCACCAACTGCTCATTTTCTTAAACTCAAATGTACAGAAAAAAAATTCTCATGTCTGGGACACATGGAGCTGATATTACAGCTATGTATATATAACTAAAACTATTGTCTTACACCTTATTCCCATTAAACTAAATACAAACATATGTCTAGCTTTTCTTAAATTAGAAAACTCTTCAAACATAGTTTTGGTTTAACCTGTATAAAATAAACATTAAATAAAGAAGTCACATAATTATGTAACTTGCTATTAACATTCACTACAGTCTATAAGTAGCGATTTTGATAAACAGCATATTTAACATAATGGCTCAGGGAACAGCGTTATATTAAATTTCAACAGTATTCTACGAATATGTTTGAATTATTCTTATTCATAAAGACCTGTGTAATATACTTTGGCCATACTGTGTATATTGTAAAATGTATTTGCTACTGACTTCCTGATTAATTATACGAACCCCCCACCACACCACACACACACCCACACATCACACGTGGGAGTGCCAATTATGTGAGCATGCTGTCAAATAACATAAAATTCCAAGGGTTTATGACATGATGTACATATCATTACATCATACTATGGCTAGTTTAAGGTAATAAGGGGTCAATGACAATGGTAACTAACAAGTAAAAAATGTACTGTCCATCCCTTTTTTTTTTATTATACCCGTCAAATATTTAAATTTTAGGCTATGCATAATCATTAATTAATATAATTTCCAGAATAAAATGAATATTTATCAAAATTAATATCCATTAAATACGGGAACACTAAAACCTTAGAATATCAAGCGATATACAAATAATTACAACTTAGAAACTTCAGTTACTTAAATCCATATGTTTATTTGGCTCTTGGAGAGTATACGATGTTGACAAGTTTATTTTTCAAACCTAGCCTACAAAGACATAATTAAATGTTTCGTGTCAAAATACTAATTCATTTAAAAATATAATACATCAGTTAAACGCTTATATTACAATTATGGATGAATTAACAGTATATGCTGATTAGAGTAACAACTCTCGCAAGGTGCGCATATTGTGTGACGTCACATGAAAACAAAAGAGTGTCGAAAACCTACATTTCCCTGATATACATCTATTGCCAAAAGTACATCAATCGTACAAGGCAATGTTTATACATAATTGTATCAACATAACAATGCATACATATTGTTATTATAACTATATATAGACACTCACCTTGGACCCTGGTGTGGAACGTCTGGTAAAACAAAATGGCTACCGCAGGATAAAAGTATTCGCTTTTTTTTCTGCACGCATTCGCAACAATTACGAAATACCGCAAGTAACTAACATGAATACATGCATAGTAAGCATGATTAGTTTTATTGAATATTCTTCAATAACTTTCCTTCCGTATTAAGAAACGTGTTGCTTGAAATATAATAATACTTTGAAAAGCAATGCTGACCTACAAATGGCGATCGCTTAGTTTGTGTTACATGATTGTTTTTACCGGTCAATTCTCTTCTGCAAAGGGGTGAAAGTAAGTTAATATTCCTCTTATATATGGAACTAGTTATTCCTCATAGACAGAGTCGTGGTAGGAATGAATCTTCATTTGTTGTTCCTTATATGCAAGAATAGATAGTTTCAAGCTAAGTTTTATCATTAACACTGTAAGGGACTGATATTCAATTCCAGATGAGGTAATTTCCAAACAAATGCAGCCACTGAATCTGCGGTAAGCTTTGCGTCAGCTGTTCGAGGTTGTAAGTAGGTTAAATAATCAAAACAGAAGAAGCTTATTAAAAATGCCGTCTAAACATGTTGTTAACCAAAACACATTGATGCTCTATCATAATATAGCTAAAACATTCTTTACTAACAAAAATGAATGCAAAATTTTGTTGAGCCCACCCGTTAGAAATGTTTAAGTGTTCCAGTGGCTTATTTTTAACCATTACAAGACCATGAGCTCCTTTGCCACTTCTGTGAAAGCTTTATATTTGATAATACAAATATAGTAAAGATAAAAAATAAACAAAACAAATTGAAGAAGAATGATAAACGATTAAACAAAATGGACGTGAAGCATAAATTATCAGTTTGCAGTTATGTTATATCTTAACAACGTTTACGTTTGGATAGATTCAATACGCTTATGTAATCACGTATATCACCTTGAAATTGCCAAATCAATAAGACACTGGTTTAAATAAAAGTATAAAAGAATGTGAAGTAATGTGTTGTCAAATACAGCACGCAACTACACTACATGTCAAAGAGCAATACCAAGAAAGGAAGTAACGCTTATGTCAAATAAGGCAAGCGTTTATCTGAAGTATTCTTAGAAAGGAACTCAGCTGTGATATTGTGTGGCTTTCCTGTTGATGCTCGTCCAATACTTTATACTCTGGTCCAAGAGTACCCTACACCATGTAACTTAACTAATTACCTTAATCCTCTTTTATGCCGTGTTTCAAACTGATCTCGGACGTACATGTACATGAAGTTACACGTGTGTGATTATTTGAAAGAGTTAAAGAGATAGAAAGTGTGCAAGTATTGTTTATTTCTATAAACATTAACTAGCGATTAGATATGCATTGTATGGTACAATCTCTAATCGTATTTTTAAAGCAACAAAGTATGAACTTTACCTACGCTTTGCATGTCGTTACGTTGCGAATGGTCGAATATATACTAAGTCAACCTGTAGGTGTCATATCTAAAATGAGCATTGGTTTCAAATACAGTCAAACCTGTGTTAACGGTCACCTCTATTAAGCAGGCACTTGTCTTTAGCAGCCATATTTGCTATTTCCTATTTTTAACTTAAGCTGTATTAAGCAACAACCTGTCTTGAAAGGCTCATTTTTGCTCATTCCCTTGACTGGCAGGTTTTACTGTTATCTTAAATTAATGTTCAGTTTACTTCTACGTTAAAGGATTGCACACACGACTGTATGACGACCGGCAAAGCTTGAACACAAATAAGGATGGTGATGGTTAATTCATCTTAAATCCTTTAACGTCTCACAGCACATTTAAATTTCACATAGGGCTCCATTGTCACATTATTGTCAACAACGCTGTGAAAAATCAAAATCTGCAGCATGTGTCTGTGCTCAAATTCTCGACTTGTTCAAGATACGCAATTATAAACAAAAATATATATTTGTTGACCAGGTTGTTTTGTTTTGTTTTTAATTTAAAGGTTTTGCAGGACCCGTCAATTTCCAGAGAAATAATATGCCATTTGATCCATCCGATCTAAAATGACACAGAATTGTCTAGAAATCTGTTATCAGCATCAACTTTTCAGTGGTGGTTTCTAAAATATTGACCATTTAACACGTCATAAGAAAAAATAAATCACTGCAATATGAAGTCCTGAAAATAGAAGAAAAAGATAACTATATTTTTACTACTACCTCCTTCATCAGGTCCGGAGTATTCAAGGGAGATAATATTGGCGTGAGTCATGAACAGTGCATGTTTGTCCTTACCGTACCCTTTATTAATATTATCTAACTACTCTTAATTGTGCAAAGTAACTGATTAAATCTGCTTAAATAATGATCTGTTTCCTGTTATATAATTCGCCCCATTAGTGCAAAAAGGTACCAAGTGTATATGAACTAAGAAGGTATTTGCCACCTTTTGCACCTATAAGTCGATATATTAAACTGAGATTTTTTTTTTGTTTTTAACCCCTACATGTGCATGATGTCTGTCGCTGTTGTAACACAATAGCATGGCGGTTTATTTTTATTTAGTGTCTTTTTTTTACCAGTGGTCGTGAATTCGAATCCCCGCCCGGAAACAGTCTCTGTGATGATTGATATACGACAATGTGTATCATTATCATTCGTCTCTCAATAATAATAGATCGTGACCCCGCATCCCGTCGTTCTGGGTGTTACTCAGTTATATGGAGAGAACTGTAACTAATGTTGTTATAACTTGTAGTTCAATCAATTTGCGTATGTTATATATAAATATGTATTATCATGTGAAGTTAAATATGTGTAGCATAAGTTATAAAATATATTTAAACTAATCTCAGTTGATAATAAAACAACGAATTCCATCGGATGATCAAAATCAATACAATTGTGCTTAATATATCTAAATTTTATTTTCAAACGGTTTAGACAAAATTATTATGTTAATTCTAAAAAGCAGATTTTACGCATTAAAATGTAATAAGATATCGTGATTGGAACAGCGACGTTTTTAACATGCTGAATGGGTGCACGGATTTTATGGCAAACAAGCGAAACAAGACCATGAAACGAATGGTATGCAAAGTGGTCCCTATGAACTCAGCCCAGCTGAATGTTAATTAGAAAGTTAATGGCAGTTGATTTATTAAGTTTTTGAATGAGGTTTTAAAAAAATACAAAAAAAAAAAAATACATGGGGCTTAGCCGGGCCCGATTAGCTCAGTCGGTAGCGCGTCTGACTAATAATCCAGGGGTCGTTAGTTCGAATCGACACTTGAACATAATCTCCGTGATTATTGATATACGACAATGCGTCTCTTTATCATTCAACTTTCACCGCTCATTCAAGTGGGAAAGTTATCAGCTACTTGCGGAGATGGAGTGTGCCCGAGTACTGGTTAAACTTTCAGGATCCCAGGAAACAATTGTTAGGTTAACTGATCGTCTGTTAACCCTCAATGGCATAACATGACGTTAAATATTCAGTCAATCAACTGAATGTGGTTTAACGCCAATATCAACACATTTCAGGTTATATATGGCATATCCAGTTGCATTGGTTTGAGGAAGACCTCAGAACAAATCTGAGGGTAGAGCCAACATCAGTCCGCAAGTTACTGGCAAACTTTTTCACATAAACTTTTTGGAGTCAGCGGGACTCGAACCTACAACGTTAGCGGTGAGAGGTGAGGGATCTTGCAGCGGCGCCCTTGACAACTCGGTCACAATATAGTTTATTAAGATCGATTACAATAGCAAAAAAAAACAAACAGCAAAACAACTCCGCAATCCAGTCATACTTATCTATGATGACGTCAGTCTATATATATTTTATATTGACAAATATTGACATAGTCTATCTATGTGTCACAAAGTTCGATATGCTCCGGACCCCCCAGTGTCGTTTAAATTGCGCTCGTTTGTTTTTTTATTGTTTTGCATGTTTAAATCAAATACATACCGCGGAGTTATCTAGTCTATCTTTAATGAACGGAACAGCTTACCCGCTACCTGACATTGTATGTACCTGACTTTTTTATGTATATCAAAGCGATATCCTTTAGATTTTGAGTTCAATCAGAAAATCACATTTAGGCTATGAAATGTGTCTTTTAATGTCGTATTACTTGTATGCAAATTGTAGTAACGCAACTCAATATTTTGACGAATATTTTGGAAATACTAAAGTGGCGGGTTAGCTGTTATGTTCAGTATACCTTCTTCGTCTTTATTGAGTTAGACTGGTTTTGCGTTTACAAACACCTTGCTATGTGTCCATCGTCATATCAAGACATAAGTTTGTTTTAAAACATCTTCGTATCGCACTTGCATGGCATGATACTCCAGTGTGACAGCGCTCAGAATACTGTCTCAAGTAGACACCGTCGCGATATGACTGTAAAATTGTTGAAAGCGAAGCTAAACACCATACAACAACAACTAAACTTTGCACGTTGCATGTATTTATAAGAAGATATATAATCAACAGTAGACTTCGCATTTAAAACAACAATATGACACAGCCATCAACACAATAAAGGGAACAATTAAAATATAGACAATACATTCATAGAAAATTAGTCAACAGGGTCACCGCTTTGGAGCTCTCAGTATAAATAAAAGACGCCTCTGACAATATTGAATCTTAAAAACGGGATGCGTCGCTTTTATCGCACCATCAGAACAGTAAAGTGTCAATAAAAGTATCCCAGTTGTTCATTAACAAAAGAGGCATTATACACATGCGTACAATGCAAAACACACACACGCACGCAGGCACGCACGCACGCACGCACACACGTACGCACGCACGCACATATGACTATAGAGAAACGGGATTTGTTGTACGTAGATTTACTCGACTTTCCAGAAGCCAGACCTGGTAAGGAAATAATGATAATGGAGACAGCTAAAAGATAGATATAAGGATAACTGTTCGGTACGTTTGACTGTTTGAGGCTTCATTGGGAGGTCCTTAGTTCTTCTGGTCGTAGCATATTGAAAGAGGTGAGTGTGATGACCTACTGTAAACTTTCTAAGGAAATGGCCGTATCTGATGTTGATAGAACTTGTGTTCAGTTCATTTTGCCTAAAATTGTATTTGACTTATATCAATGATATATATTGTAATATGTGTTAATATGGCAATAAAATATGTTTAAATAGCCAACTATAAACCACCAAACACATATACATTGTTCGACAATAGACTGGTTCTGTGAGGGCTTGAAAGAAAGTATTTCATTTCTCCTCTTGAACTTATTTAATGTAACCACTATTCACTTTCTAAAACGCCGTGTTTCCGAGGGAACGTACGAGTATTATAATAGTTTTAGAAATCTAGGCAAAATCTACCTACACTTACACTCATCTCTTAACAAATTATGACTGTCAGTACTAACTCCGTAGCAGTTGGTGGTAGCTACATGTATTTGGGGCGGCATTTGACACAAGAAAATATTATAATACCGTTAAGTTTGTATTTTCATATTGACAACGTTTTTTTTTTATGTCATGTTAGCTTAAGGCCGGAGACTACGTGCTGATATGACTGAACAATGATTAATGTAATGAAAAAAAGCCTAACAATTGACAATTGCTATAAAATAATATTATCCATCTCCCTTGTTTATTACCCTTGACATCGAGGCAAATTCTCTTTAGCCTCGGATTTCGGATAGTCCTTAGACCAATCATTGAGCCAAAATGAAATAAAAGTATATCTTTTTTTAAAGAATAAAAAATGTTCTTATATTTCGATGGGAATGAGAACATAAACGTAAAAACGTAAACACCATATCTTTCATTGGCTTTTTGCACGTAGGTAATTTATGTGAATTTCGCTAGGTAGCACAAGTGGGATACATTGTATTTCCTCATATGTCAATAAACGTATCTATAGTAACATCTCGTGCTTGCGTGTGATGTCTGACAAAGAGATGAAAAAACACCCTACGAATTCAATACCTACAAAACACTTGCTGAGCAATGGAATGCTTCCTAGATACGAATACAAAAATGATATTTTTTATTTGACGTGTTTATTTGGAAGTTATTTGAAAAACTTTCTGTAAACAACAACAACCTTAGTTTATACTAATTTATTTTCGTTCGAATGCAATGAATCACTCTCGAGTCCGCTTCCTGGGTAGAACCAGTACTGAGTGCTGTTTTATGAGAGGCATCGGGTCAAGCTGGGGATCGAACCCGCAACCTCTGGCATGAGCGGCCAACACTCTCAACAACAACCTTTCGGGTAGATATGTCCTATACTAATGAATCCTTTATTTACTCTAATTGCCACTTCCATTATAAGATCTTACCAGTGTATGCTTTTTAAAAGCACCAATTAATTTACTGAAATAGTTGTTAACATTCACTCTTAACTAGTGAGCTGCATGTCGACGAAGCTAACATTGCTAATCATGAATCTACCAGACCTCATGCGGAAGATCTTGGGTTCGTTCCCCGACCAGGTTATACCAAAGACTTTAAAAATGGTACTAGAAGCTTCCTCCCTTGACGCTCAGCATTTTGAGGAAAGTTTTATGTCTGGTCGGCCCGGGTCAGTATGATGTGACTGGTTGGGCTATCTTACCATGTGTCTGCGGCATGATACTCCAGTGTGACAGCGCTCAGAATACTGTGTCAAGTAGACACCGTCGCGATATGACTGAAAAATTGCTGAAAGCGACGCTAAACAGCAACAATAACAACATGAATCTACCTTTGTTGCCTCATACTCGCATCTCTTTATTATCAACGTTGTGCAAATAGATGGTCCTCTCTGGCCGAGGGGTTCAATGCGATGTCTTCTAATGATCACTTTCGTCTATTCCACCAATTGGCTGATATCAGGCAATTTCAAATTTGATTAAATTAAAAAAGAGGTTTATAGTTTGATAAAAAAAAAGTGGTTTTAAAGGGTTTTAAATGTGTCTACATGACACTCACATGTAAACATTTCACGTCCGTATGTACTACTCTACTACGAGTTAAATTACTATTAATTTGTAAAATGTTAAAAATATAAAGACGTATTAAACAGCTTGCCGATTTAGTTTGATATTTCGGCTAAACGGTTCAGTTTATTTTGAGCACTAGTCGCTGGATTAACTCGGTTTAGCGAGCAAATCTTAATGATGAAACGTAAGAGTACGTTAGAATAGGGTTAAGTGTAAAGTAATTTTGAAATTTGCGACAGTATATGAGATTTTTTTTAAAAAATGCGACCATTTAAAACCTCATATACGGTCGCAAATTTCAAAACTACAGTATACATAACCTTATATGTAAATTTAATTCACGTGGTATTGTTGAATTGACCATAATATTGTTTACATAATAAGTAATTCAACACATGTGACAAAGTATCGCCACAGTTATATAATATAGGCAGGCTAAATATTGCCGATAGAGTTGTTTCCCTTACACCATGATTTCGAACCGCCTAAGTTTTCCAATTCTGCTAGTGATTTCCTTAAAATGCTTTGTCTTTTCATCAGATAAAGACGTCCACAACAGTCGTTGCTGTGCTGTAGAGTGGCCGTTAAACGTGGCCAAGTATGTAACATTCTAAAACGTATACTGAAAAATGTGAAATATGAACCTATTTACCCACCAGGGGACGCAGTCCGTAACAACATAGTAGAACGAACCCAGCTCTCCCGATTGGGTCTGTTCGATAGCAATTGTAACGGGCACACTGTTTGGTCATTTGCTTCAGCGGAAGTTTTAAAGACATCACAGTTTATTTAGTGTTCAATTGCTGTGAACTGTTGGACAGGCATAGAATTCACTGCTTTTTTCATTGGTGGTTAATAGACCTGATGCGGGAGATATCAATTTCTTGGATAGACTTGTAACAACAGTAGAAACATGGTTGATGTATAGAATAATAATGCCCAGTACTGTACATACATACAGAAAAAGTGACAACAGTAGTTGTAGTACTGTACAGTGATAGACATATGTTATTGTTTCTTTTACTAGAACTGATGATGACATTGATACTGATACTGTTATTTAATAGATCATTAATCAAATGTGAATTTCCAGATTTATGGAAATCAGCCCTAGTAATGCCACTTTTCAAAAAAGGTAAAACAAACCTAGCGTCTAATTATCGACCAAGTTCACTCTTAAGCTGTATTGGCAAGTTAATGGAAATAATTGTGTACAAACATATATATAATTTTCTTGTTTATAATAACCTTATTTATAAGTTACAATCTGGATTTCTCAAAGGACATTCCACGGTTTACCAACTTTTAGATATATATCATCAAATTTGTCAAGGCATAGATAATAAACAATTCACTTGTATGGTATTCTGTGATGTATCGAAAGCATTTGATCGCATGTGGTTAAAAGTATTTTGTTCAAATTAAAGCAAAATGGTATAAATGGTAGTCTTCTTAATTGGATCGACAGTTAATTAAACAAACGTGAACAAAAAGTACTAGTATTTATAGGTAATAGTTTCTCAGAAATTAAAGAAACAACTGCCGGAGTTCCCCAAGGTTCTGTATTAGGTCCTTTATTCTTTTTAATTTACATTAATGATATAGCCGAAAATTTGTTAAGTATTACACGAATATTTGCAGATGGCACATCTCTTGCTTTTACATCTTCAAATTTAACAGATTTAGAAGGTATAATCAATAATTATCTGATCGTTATATCAAAGTGGGCAAAACAATGGTTAGTGAATTTTAATCCCCAAAAGACTAAAGCTATACTTTTTACTCTAAATAGAAATGTTTCAAATCCGAATTTATTGTTTGAAAATGTTTTAGTTAATTTTGTAGAACACCATAAACATTTAGGTTTACTTTAAGTCATGATGGAAAATGGCATCAACACATAAATAATATTGTTTCATCAGCTTCAAAAATTTTAGACATGATGCGAAAAATCAAATTTACTCTAAATCGGAAATCTCTAAACCAAATATATATATCATTTCTGCGACCAGTTTTTGAATATGCATCAATTGTTTTTGATAATTGTTCCAAATATGAAAAAGACAAACTAGAAAAAATACAACATGAAGCAGCTAGAGTGGTTACTGGTTTGATGCGTTCGGTTTCTATAAATAAGTTATACACTGAAATCGGATGGTTATCGCTATCAGAAAGAAGAAAATATCAAAAATATATTATTGCATATAAACTTAAAACAGGAATTCTACCGACTATTTATGTTATCTTTTTTTCAGAAACAGTAGGAGTAAATACACCTTACAACTTACGAAATTCTTCCGATTATGTTGTTTTTAACACAAGAACACAACTATTTGCAAATTCGTTTATTCCGTCTATTTGGAATACACTTTCCGAGTACATTCGTAACTCAGAGATTTTATCAATTTTTAAAACTCATATAACAAACATGCATTTTAAAACGCAAAATAGTACCATCGTATTATCTAACTGGTAGTCGAATTTTATAAGTTTTCCACGCTTGTTTGAGAAACGGATGTAGTCATCTTAAGTTTGATACATTTTTAAATTCTTTAACACTTGATGCAAGATGCGACGGATGCGGTAATGAAAAAGAAGACGCCGAGCACTACTTTATGCAATGTTCTATGTATACTGATGAACGACTTCGTCTTTTTCGTTCCACACGCCGTTTTCATCCCTTTAGTACACGAGTGTTATTATTTGATAAGAGTACATATACCAGTGACACAAATACATTTACATTACACAAGTACAACAATACATTAAAGACACGAAACGTTTTGTCAACAATTGACTCTCGGCATCATACCCAATTTTATGCAGCCCTTCACTGCACCGAAACGATATTATGACAGCACTTGAAAACATATTATGTATTTTCTCTCTTTTTTCTCACCTAATTTATTTATTTTTCTTTATTTATCTCTTCAATTTTATTGTTGGTTTACATCCTATTGATTGTTAAAATTGCCATCTTGATTCTAATGTTATTTGTATATTGAAAGAGGGAGGGCCGTAACTAATGTTGCTAGATCTTGTGGCCCAACCCGCTTGCTATGTGAATTATGCAATAAAATATGTTTAAACTAAAATATGACATTGATATGTAACTCTGTTCAAATATATCGTTTGTTAAAGGGATTATATTGGCAAGTAACACAAACACGCTGTTAATCCAGACTTTCCTGTATGCAGCGTGCACAAAATAATGCTTTTGTATTGACATATAACCTTTATTTACTTGAAAGTTATCAAATTAACTGTAATTGAATATTAGCCAAAACTTTAATACGCCCTGCAATAAAGTATTGCACAATGTTTACATTGAACTATGTAAACTTCCCGAACAAAACCTCAAAAACGAGATCGGGAACGAGTCTTCATGATGTTATCCGATAATCGATCGGAAACCTGAAAGCGGGTCGTTGAAAATGGCAAATGTAAACAAAAACAAAAACATGGCTTCAGAAACCCGATGTTTGTAATAAAGAGGTTATGCAATTAGACACTTTAGACGCATATATCTCTAAGTTATAAGTTTATATTCATGCTGGGCGTGTGTATTTAGGACAGGGAATTGACGGTAATATGCCAATTAACCCTTTAAGTGGTTTAAATGATAAAGTAAGTGAGTTTGATAAAACATATTGGGCTCGTCCGGGATTTGAACCCGGGACCTCTCGCACCCAAAGCGAGAATCATGGCCCTAGACCGACGAGCCACATTTAATACGAAAACATTAACTATTAAATACAAATGAATCTATATTACTACATATATCACAATTAAATTACCTTGTACAGTTAGTTATAAATAATTGTAGCTTACATTACATATATTTATATCTTCATATATTAAACTATTGGTATATATATACTTATAAAAAGTTCTGTATAAACCGATTCAGCTATTTTGAAACTACGTCATTCTTTTTTTAGATGGAACCTTCCGTATTAGGGGTGTTTGTAGTATGATAGCAGATTTTTCTGTTACATAAACTATAAAATAAACTAGATATCAATATAAAGTGTGTTGTACTGCTGTCTGTTCCGATAGCGTAATGGTAAGGTCTTAACTGTCAACCCAAATGTCGCGAGTTCGAGCCTTATTTATGTTGATTTTTTTTTTAATTTATTTTCCATAAAAGTATCCCAGTGTACTGTTTCAATGTGGTTTTTAATTTTGTAAGTGTTGGTAGCAAACTCTTCTCTATATATACATTGCCTGTATACAGGTTTCACTTAAGAATTACCCCCCTTACATTATTACAGGACGGTACCAAGGTTTTTACGTCAAAGAAATTAGAGCTGTGTAAAGCGGTTTGGCATTTTTTTTTAAAAAAAAATACATAAAATGTCATTTGTGCATATGGGATCATTTTTATTATTTCTGCCAATTTTTTATGACATTGGGAACTGGTTTTTTTTCCCGCATAATTAACCCAACAGAGGACAATCTATGGAAACAATGCACTTTTATAACCCTTGATAATGAATCCAGTGTTCCAGACTTATAGCGTAGCGTCTTACCACACCAAGTCAAAACTATCTAAAACAATTCTGTCTGATTTTGGCTTCCGAGGAGCCTCCGATGCCGGTGCCGACTTGCTGCTGCGGATTACAGCTGACGTAATATTTACTTGTGCATATGAATAAAACATTGTAAGTAAATTTTCTCCGCGAACATTGATTTTAACAAAAAATCGTTGCATTTTATTAATTTCGTAGTTACTTTAACGGAGTTAATATAACATTTAATATTATATATCAAGGTACTCTGATACTTTCATGGCAAATAAAAATGCAAATAAAAATTCAACATAGGTAAGGTCTCGAACTCGCGTCATTTGGGTTGACAGTTAAAACCGTAACCACTACGCTATCGGAACAGACAGTGGCACAAACACTTATTATTTATATATAGTTTATCTGCTATCATACTACAAACACCCCATATGCGGAAGGTTCCATCTGAAAATAGAATGACGTAGTTTCAAAATACCTGAATCGGTTTATACATACATATTTTAAGCGACAACAGTGGTTATTTTACTATATAGAGATATACATACGTTATTGTTTCTTTTACATGAACTGGCCATTACATTGTTGTGTAACTTTGCCTAAATATATAGTTTGTTAAGTGGTTTAACTGCTAAAGTATGTGAATTTGATAAAAAATATTGGGCTCGTCCGGGATTTGAACCCGGGACCTCTCGCACCCAAAGCGAGAATCATACCCCTAGACCAACGAGCCACACAAGGTATCTTTCTAATATGCAAATAGGCATTTTTACAACTGCCAAGAGACGAACTTTTTAACGATTCATAAGATATATATCACATGACACGTGTCGATCAATGACAAGTGATATGATTCTCATCTCAGCGCGACAGTACTGGGATGGACTTCCGGATTACAACAATGGTTAAAAAATTACATTAACGCAATGACATATAAATAATATAAAAAAAAACACATTATAACAAGTAGAATTAAAAAAAAAGGCCGGGACGTGGCATTCAAATCACATCGCCACTTATCTACATTATCACAGTGAACACATTATCCGATTATGCACTGAAGTAATTGTTTTTCGGTACAGAAATGCAACCACATTTGTCAGATATCTTTCATAAATTTAGCGAATAGAACTTTTAAGGGTGATCATCTAATCGTTATAGTTCCAAATAGAGACAAGACCAAATTGTATTTATATCAATTACCGATTCGTAATCAATAAAAATTACGGGCTCGTCCGGGATTTGAAACCTTGACCTCTCGCACTCAAAGCGAGAATCATACCCCTAGACCAACGAGTCACGAATACTAAAAATTTACTAACAATCTAGAACAGGTAAATCAAGATTACTAAAATAACCGATAAGATAAATACCTAAAGTGAGTGGACATTAATAGAATGCATAATGAATAAAATGGCTCGTTGGTCTAGTGGTATGATTCTCGCTTCGGGTGCGAGAGGCCCCGGGTTCGACTCCCGGACGAGCCCAACTTTTGTTACATTTAACGAGATTGTTTCGTAATAATGTTCTTTAAAATAAACAAGGAGTAACTAAGTTTATCTAGTGAAAGTATAGTATCAACTGATCGTTGAATTAACAACAACTAACAATCACTGTTTCGTTTTTATCATTCTTTTTGGTTTGATCTATTTTTTTTTCAGAAATATCGATAATAAAACAGATAATTCATATTTCATAAGAACATAATTGTATGGTGTCTGGTGTCGTTCAACACTCATTCCGTATCACGACGGTGTCCGACTAGAGTATCATGCCGATAATACGTGGTATCTAAGATATAGGCAAAGTACCACCATTACAAAAAGGAAGTGTTTCCGTTAGGTAGTCGCATAATGGCAGTTATAAATGATCCTCGTTTCATCTTCTTTAAAAATGCATTTTCCTTATTTTAATGCTCATTTTTTTTTTATTTGAATGACATTATTGATGTACTTTGAACATTTTGATAGCATTGTCATGTTTGAATTGTGAATTTAAAAAAAAAATTGATGCTTGGAAATTGGGGTATAAATACATGATTTCGGAAGTTGACTTTCACTTTGTCAACAGTGTACACACAGAGCAGATAAAAAAATCTACATATGACCCCTACGTTTCTCATCATATTTTGATAGTGCAAAGGTTGACAAACAGTAAAATGTAGGTTTCACTTCTTTCATGTATGAATGACAAGCCTTCAAACTTTTATTATTTACTATAAAATAAAGAATAAAAATCAATGGTGGGTTTACACCTATAAACGATTACTTATTTCGGCAAAGAACCCAGGCATCTTATCGTTAAATGAGCACATTCATCTTTCTGGCTTAAATAAATTACTTATTATCGCTCCACTTTTTATTAATTCATTTTAGTAGTGATGATAGATGATATTTAATGTAAATATGTGACTATATTTAGTAACACGTGTAATAAAGCTACATCAGCTCATCTGAATTAACCATTTCGAAAAAAAATGTCGTAATTTCAGACCATCAGTCGTCCTAATTTTAGGCCAGATGTCTCATACATCAACTATAGAACAAACATAAACTGATAAAAATTAAATTTGATGATTAAATATATATTTCTATCTCAAAACCTTATTATATCATAAATTATATTTATTATTATTGAGTACTGATAAAAAGTTGGGCTCGTCCGGGATTTGAACCCGGGACCTCTCGCACCCTAAGCGAAAATCATACCCTAGACCAAGGAGCCGTTGTACGTAATAGCTACAAAAAAGTCATGATAAAGCAAAGCAATACATAAATATTTTTCGAATTTAAAACTGAATCTCTCTTATATATTATATAAAACCACCCAATCAATGTTTCGTTGGTCTTGTAATTTGATAACATTACAACTTTATTACAACTGTATTGCTTGTCAAGCGGTTTCATTGATAAAGCCACTGCATTTAATAAAAATAATGGGCTCGTCCGGGATTTGAACGCGGGACCTCTCGCACCCAAAGCGAGAATCATACCCTAGACCAACGAGCCACATATGACACAATTTGCGTATACAAATATAGATATTTTCAACTGCCAACAGATGGATATCAAAGCTATCCTTAATATATATATCACATGACACGTGTTGATCAATGACAAGTGATATGATTCTCACTTCAGCGCGACAGTCCTTGGGATGGACTTCAGATTTCAACTATTATTTAAAAAATTACATAAACGTAATGGCTTCTAAAATATAAAAACAATTATAACAAGTGTGGTTGCATAACTGTAAGAACTATATATAGCAATTACTTCAGTGCATTATGTGTTCAATGTTTTATGAGGATTAGTAGTGGTGTGCTTGAATGCCATTTCTCCTTAGGTGTCCAGTTTATAGTTATTTTGGTTAGTTAATTCCAAATAAAAATTCCATATAGCATTTTAATTGATAGAATAAATAATATTTTGTTAAGTTGTACCGATTCATAATAAATAAAATTAAGGGCTCGTCCGGGATTTGAACCCGGGACCTCTCCTACCAAAAGCGAGAACCACACCCTAGACGACCAACGACCACATATGACACAACTCTATTATGTAAATATAGATTTTTATAACTGCTAACAAATGGACATCAAAACGATCCATAAAATGCATGCGACATTCATACCCTAGACCAACGAGCCACATATAGGCCAGTATTACTAACACTTGATAATACGTATATCTAGATTACTTCTGATAACATCAATAGCTTTATTTGAGTTGACATTGATACGATGTCTAATTAATTCGATGGCTTGTTGGTATACTGGTATGATTCTCGCTTCGAGTACAGGAGGTCCCGGCTTCGACTCCCGGACGAGCTCAACTTTTGTTGGTGTGTAATTCTTTTCCTATATATTCCTTGTATAGCATCAACTGATACTTAAACTAACAGAAACAGATAATCACATTTTCATTGTTTATCATTTTACTTGGTTTGATTTATTATTTTTTCAGATAAGTATATCAATAATAAAACAATTAATATATTTATATGATATAAGATATAAAAGTGAGGCACCGGTTTCGACTTCTAAACGAGCCCCAAATTTGAACTACTAAAATACTTATAGCAAGTACTGTACTTACGTACAGATGAACTGACAACATTAGTTATTTTACTCTGTGTTAGATATACGTTATTATTTTTATTACCAGAACTAATAATGACATTGAACATTATATAACACTATATAACATTAAAAACAGTAGAACTTCACTTTTTCTTGTTAAATGGTTTAATTGATAAAAGCATTTAATAAAAAAAATACTGAGCTCAGTCGGGATTTGAACCCGGGACCTCTCGCACCCAAAGCGAAAATCACACCCTTAGCCAACGAGTAACACATCTGTAATATTAATACCAACAATCTAAAACAGGTACATCTAGATTACTACAGTAACTGATTAGATAAATACCTAAAGTGAGTTGACATTAATACGATGCCTTAATTATCACAATGTCCAGTTTATAGTTATTTTGGCTGATTTATTCCAAGTAAAAATTCCAAATTGCATTTATTTAAATATAATAAATAATATCTAATTAATTTTTACCGATTCATAATCAATAAACTTAAGGGTTCGTCCGCGATTTGAACCCGGGACCTCTCGCACCCAAAGCGAGAATCATCAGTACCCGTAGACCAACGAGCCAGATATGACGGTATTATAGTTAATATAAAGTTAATATACATATTTATACCTACCAACAAAATTAATGGACATAAAAACCATCCTAACACTTGATAATAAGTATATCTAGATTACTTCTGATAACATCAATAGCTTTAAGTGAGTTGACATTGATACGATGTCTATATTAATTCGATGGTTTGTTGGTCTAGTGGTGATTCTCGCTTCGGGTGCAAGAGGTCCCGTGTTCGACTCCCGGACGAGCCCGATTTAAGTTTGTGAGTAATTGTTTTCCTAGTGAAAGTATATCATCAATTGATATTTGAACTAACATATACTGATAATCACAGTTCCATTGTTTATCATTCTACTTGGTTTGTTTTATTTGTTAGAAAAGTAAATCATGTGATATATTTATATAATAAAAGATATAAAAGAGAGCCCCCGGGTTCGACTCCTAGATAAGCCCCACATTTGAACTACTAAAATATTAAAATACTTATAGCAAGTACTGTACAGATGAACTAAAAACATTAGTTATTTTAATAATACGTATTTCTTTCTTTTACCAGAACTGATGATGACATTGAACATTATATAACACTATATAACATTATATAATTATATAACACTATTCAACATTATAACTTAACTATTTCTTGTTAAGTAGTTTAAATGATAAAAGCCCACTGCATTTAATAAAAAAAATATTGGGCTCGTCCGGGATTTGAACCCGGGACCTCTCGCACCCAAAGCAATCATACCCCTAGACCAACGAGCCACACATGATAGTATTAACAACAATCTAAAACATGGAAATCGAGATTACTACAATAACTGATAAGATAAATTACCTAAAGTGAGTTAACCTTAAAACGATGCCTTAGTGAATGTCATGGCTTGTTGGTCTAGTGGTATGATTCTCGCTTCGGGTGCGAGAGACCCCGGCTTCGACTCCCGGACAACCCCAAGTTTTGTTACATTTAACGAGTTTGTTTCATAATGATGTGGTTTAGATAGACAAGGAGTAACTAAGTAATTCTAGGGAAAGTGCAGCATCAACTGATCACTACACTAACAACTACTAACAATCACTGTTTGGCTTTTATCGCTTTTTTACGTTTGATTATTTTTTTCAGAAATACCGATAATAAAACAAATAATATATTTATAAGAACACAAATGTATGATGTTTGGTTTCGATTTCAACACTCACTCCATGTCACGACGGTGACAGACTAGAGTATCATGCAAACACGTGATATCTTAGATATAAAAGATTACTCATTAGGGTATCAAACCCAGGATTCTTATTGTTAAATGAGAACATTAATCTTATTGGCTTAATGAAATTCTTCATTATCACCACATCGATCATAAATTCATTTTAGTAGTGATAATAGATGATATTTAATGTAAATATGTTACTATGATTAGTAACACGTGTAATAAAGCTACATAAGTTCACCTGTTTTATTACTATTTCGAAAACGAAGTCGTAATTTCCTGTCTATTGTTCAGACCACCAGTGATTAAACTACAGGCCTGTCCTTATTTTAAGCCAAATGTCTCATACAACAACTATAGATCAAATATTAACTGATAGATATGAAATGTTATGATTAAATATCTATTTCTATCCCGAAACCCAATTATATCATCAATTATATCTATTAATATTGAATATATTTTTTAAAAAGTAGGGCTCTTCCGGGATTTGAACCCAGGACCTCTCGCACCCTAAGCGAAAATCATACCCCTAGACCAACGAGCCATATGACGTTGTACGTAATTGCTACATGATAAAGCAAAGAATTACATAATATACATCGAATTTAAAACTGAATTTTTTATTTATTATATAAAACCACACAATCAATGTTTCGTTGTTCTTGTAATATGATTCTCACTTCCGGTAATAAAGACTCCGGGTTCGACTCCAGGATAAGCCCTACTGTTAAACAACTAGATTAGTCATACCAAGTGCTGTACATACGTACAGGTGAACTGACAAAAGTAGTTTTTTTTACTGTATAACATATGTTATTGTTTATTTTACTTGAACTGACCATGACATTGAACTTTATATAACATTACAACTTTACTACAACTGTATTGCTTGTCAAGCGGTTTCATTGATAAAGCCACTGCATTTAATAAAAATAATGGGCTCATCCGGGATGTGACCTCTCGCACCCAAAGCGAGAATCATGCCCGTAAACCAACGAGCCACATATGGCACAGTTCTAGATATTTACAACTGCCAACAAATGGGAAAAAAGATCAATAAGATAGATATATATATATATACATGGCACATGTTGTTCAATAACAAGTGATATGATTCTCACTCCAGCGCCACAGTCCTCGGGATGGACTGTCAGTTTTCAACTATTTTTAAATAATAACATAAACGTAATGGCTTATAAAATATATAAACAATTATAATAAGCAGAGTTAAGAAAGGTGAAGTGGCATTCAAAGCTCACCGCAACTAATACACATATCACAGCGAACAAATTATACACTGAAGTAATTGCTATATATAGTTCGTTACAGTAATGCAATCACATTTTCCAGATATATTTCATTAATTAAACGAATAGAACTTTTACTGTTGTCCAGTTTATAGTTATTTTGGCTGATTTATTCCTAGTAAAAATTCCAAATTACATTTATTTAAATATAATAAATAATATCTAATTAATTTTTACCGATTCATAATCAATAAACTTAAGGGTTCGTCCAGGATTTGAACCGGGGACCTCTCGCACCCAAAGCGAGAATCATCAGTACCCGTAGACCAACGAGCCATATATGACGGTATTATAGTTAATATAAAGTTAATATACATATTTATACCTACCAACAAAATTTATGGACATAAAAACGATCCATAAAATGCATGCCACATTCATACACCTAGACCAACGAGTCACATATAGGCCAAACTTACTAACACTTGATAATAAGTATATCTAGATTACTTCTGATAACACCAATAGCTTTAAGTGAGTTGACATTGATACGATGTCTAAATTAATTCGATGGCTTGTTGGTCTAGTGGTGATTCTCGCTTCGGGTGCAAGAGGCCCCGTGTTCGACTCCCGGACGAGCCCGATTTAAGTTTGTGAGTAATTGTTTTCCTAGTGAAAGTATATCATCAATTGATGTTTAAACTAACATATACTGATAATCACAGTTCCATTGTTTATCATTCTACTTGGTTTGTTTTATTTTTTAGAAAAGTATATCATGTGATATATTTATATAATATAAGATATAAAAGAGAGCCCCCGGGTTCGACTCCTAGATAAGCCCCACATTTGAACTACTAAAATACTTAAATACTTATAGCAAGTACTGTACGGATGAACTAAAAACATTAGTTATTTTAATCATGCGTATTTCTTTCTTTTACCAGAACTGATGATGACATTGAACATTATATAGCACTATATAACATTATATAATTATATAACACTATTCAACATTATAACTTAACTATTTCTTGTTAAGTAGATTAAATGATAAAAGCCCACTGCATTTAATAAAAAAAATACTGGGCTCGTCCGGGATTTGAACCCGGGACCTCTCGCACCCAAAGCGAGAATCATACCCCTAGACCAACGAGCCACACATGATAGTATTAACAACAATATAAAACAGGAAAATCGAGTTTACTACAATAACTGATCAGATAAATTACCTAAAGTGAGTTAACCTTAAAACGATACCTTAGTGAATGCCATGGCTTGTTGGTCTAGTGGTATGATTCTTGCTTCGGGTGCGAGAGACCCCGGCTTCGACTCCCGGACGACCCTAACTTTTTGGCTTAATGAATTCCTCATTATTACCACATCGATCATAAATTCATTTTAGTAGTGATAATAGATGATATTTAATGTAAATATGTTACTATGATTAGTAACACGTGTAATAAAGCTACATAAGCTCACCTGTTTTAATACCATTTCGAAAAACGAAGTCGTAATTTCCTGTCTATTGTTCAGACCACCAGTGATTAAACTACAGGCCTGTCCTAATTTTAAGCCAAATGTCTCTTACATCAACTCTAGAACAAATATAAACTGATAGATATGAACTATTTTGATTTGATATCTATTTCTATCTCGAAACCCAATTATATCATCAATTATATCTATTAATATTGAATATATTTTTTTAAAAAGTTGGGCTCGTCCGGGATTTGAACCCGGGACCTCTCGCACCCTAAGCGAAAATCATACCCCTAGACCAACGAGCCATATGACATATATGTAATAGCTGGATGATAAATCAACGCAATAAATAAAACCTAGCGATTTGAACCCGAGACCTCTCGCACCCACAGCGAGAATCATACCCCTAGACCAATGAGCCTCACATGATGTATTATTACTAACAATCTTAAAGAGGTAAATCTAGATTACTACAATAACTGATAATATAAATACCTAAAATGAGTTGACAATAATACGATGCCTTAATGATCACCATGGTTTGTTGGTCTAGTGGTATGATTCGGGTACGAGACGCCCTGGATTCGACTCCCTGACGAGAAAAACTTTTGTTACATTTAACGAGATTGTTTCACAACTATATGCTTTAAAATAGACAAGGAGAAACTAAGTTAATCTAGTGAAAGTGCAGCATCAACTGAATTTTGAACTTACAGCTACTTACAATCACTGTTTTTCTTTTTTTTTTTACCTTAATGTCTCTTACTTCAACTCTAGAACAAATATAAACTGATAGATATGAACTGTTTTGATTTAATATCTATTTCTATCCCGAAACCCAATTATATCATCAATTATATCAATTAATATTAAATATATTTCTTAAGAAGTTGGGCTCGTCCGGGATTTGAACCCGGGACCTCTCGCACCATAAACGAAAATCATACCCCTAGACCAACGAGCCATATGACATTAATGTAATAGCTGGATGATAAAGCAACGCAATCAATAAAACCTAGCGATTTGAACCCGAGACCTAGTGGTCTAGTGGTATGATTGCATTATTACTAACAATCTAAAACAGGGAAATCTAGATTACTACAATAACTGATAATATAAATACCTAAAATGAGTTGACATTAATACGATGCCTTAATGATCACCATGGCTCTTGGTCTAGTTGTATGATTCTCACTTCGGGTGCGAGAGGCCCTTGGTTCGACTCCCGGACGAGAACAACTTTTGTTACATTTAACGAGTTTGTTTCATAATGATGTGGTTTAAATAGACAAGGAGTAACTAAGTAAATCTAGGAAAAGTGCAGCATCAACTGATCATTACACTAACAACTACTAACAATCACTGTTTCGCTTTTTTCTCTTTTTTTTTTCGCTTTTATCGCTTTTTTACGTTTGATTTATTTTTTCAGAAATACCGATAATAAAACAAATAATATATTTATAAGAACACAAATGTATGATGCTTGGTTTCGCTTTCAACACTCACTCCATATCACGACGGTGACAGATTAGAGTATCATGCAAACACGTGATATCTTAGATATAAAGGATTACTCATTAGGGTATCGAACCAAGGATTCTTATCGTTAAATGAGAACATTAATCTTTTTGGCTTAATGAAAAATTCCTTATTATCACCCCATCGATCATAAATTCATTTTAGTAGTGATAATAGATGATATTTAATGTAAATATGTTACTATGATTAGTAACACGTGTAATAAAGTTACATAAGCTATACTGTTTTAATACCATTTCGAAAAACGAAGTCGTAATTTCCTGTCTATTGTTCAGACCACCAGTGATTAAACTACAGGCCTGTCCTAAATATAAGTCAAATGTCTCATACAACAACTATAGATCAAATATTAACTGATAGATATGAAATGTTATGATTAAATATATATTTCTATCCCGAAACCCAATTACATCATCAATTATATCTATTAATATTGAATATTAATAAAAAAGTTGGGCTCTTCCGGGATTTGCACCCGGGACCTCTTGCACCCTAAGCGAAAATGATACCCCTAAACCAACGAGCCATATGACGTACGTAATTGCTACATGATAAAGCAAAGAAAAACATAATATACATCGAATTTAAAACTGAATCTCTTATTTATTATATAAAACCACACAATCAATGTTTCGTTGGTCTTGTAATATGATTCTCACTTCCGGTAATAGAGACTCCGGGTTCGACTCCCGGACAAACCCTACTGTTACTGTTGAACAACTAGATTAGTCATACCAAGTGCTGTACATACGTACAGTTGAACTGACAATAGTAGTTTTTTTACTGTATAACATATGTTATTGTTTATTTTACTTGAACTGACCACGACATTGAACTTTATATAACATTACAACTTAACTACAACTGTATTGCTTGTCAAGCGGTTTCATTGATAAAGCCACTGCATTTAATAAAAATAATGGGCACATCCGGGATGTGACCTCTCGCACCCAAAGCGACAATCATGCCCGTAAACCAACGAGCCACATATGACACAATTCTAGATATTTACAACTGCCAACAGAAGGGAAAAAAAGATCAATAAGATATAGATATATATATATATATATACATGACACGTGTTGTACAATAACAAGTGATATGATTCTCATTCCAGCGCTACAGTCCTTGGGATGGACTGTCAGTTTTCAACTATTGTTAAATAATTACATAAACATAATGGCTTATAAAATATAAATACAATTATAACAAGTAGAATTAAGAAAGGAGAAGTGGCATTCAAAGCTCACCGCAACTAATACACATATCACAGTGAACACATTATACACTGAAGTAATTGCTATATATAGTTCGTTACAGTAATGCAATCACGTTTTCCAGATATATTTCATTAATTAAACGAATAGAACTTTTACTGTTGTTCAGTTTAATGTTATTTTGGCTGATTCATTCCAAGTAAAAATTCCAAATTGCATTTATTTAAATATAATAAATAATATCTAATTAATTTTTACCGATTCATAATCAATAAACTTAAGGGTTCGTCCGGGATTTGAACCGGGGACCTCTCGCACCCAAAGCGAGAATCATCAGTACCCGTAGACCAATGAGCCAGATATGACGGTATTAGAGTTAATATAATGTTAATATACATATTTATACCTACCAACAAAATTAATGAACATAAAAACGATCCATAAAATGCATGCCACTTCATACACCTAAACCAACGAGTCACATATAGGCCAGAATTACTAACACTTGATAATAAGTATATCTAGATTACTTTTGATAACATCAATAGCTTTAAGTGAGTTGACATTGATACGATGTCTAAATTAATTCGATGGCTTGTTGGTCTAGTGGTGATTCTCGCTTCGGGTGCAAGAGGTCCCGTGTTCGACTCCCGGACGAGCCCGATTTAAGTTTGTGAGTAATTGTTTTTCTAGTGAAAGTATATCATCAACTGATATTTGAACTAACATATACTGATAATCACAGTTCCATTGTTTATCATTCTACTTGGTTTGTTTTATTTTTTAGAAAAGTATATCATGTAATATATTTATATAATATAAGATATAAAGGAGAGCCCCTAGGTTCGACTCCTAGATAAGCCCCACATTTTAACAACTAAAATGTTAAAATACTTATAGCAAGTACTGTTCAGATGAACTAAAAACATTAGTTATTTTAATAATACGTATTTCTTTCTTTTACCAGAACTGATGATGACACTGAACATTATATAACACTATATAACATTATATAATTATATAACACTATTCAACATTATAACTTAACTATTTCTTGTTAAGTAGTTTAAATGATAAAAGCCCACTGCATTTAATAAAAAAAATACTGGGCTCGTCCGGGATTTGAACCCGGGACCTCTCGCACCCAAAGCGAGAATCATACCTCTAGACCAACGAGCCACACATGATAGTATTAACAACAATCTAAAACAGGGAAATCGAGATTACTACAATAACTGATCAGATAAATTACCTAAAGTGAGTTAACCTTAAAACGATGCCTTAGTGAATGTCATGGCTTGTTGGTCTAGTGGTATGATTCTCGCTTCGGGTGCGAGAGACCCCGGCTTCGACTTCCGGACAACCCCAAGTTTTGTTACATTTAACGAGTTTGTTTCATAATGATGTGGTTTAGATAGACAAGGAGTAACTAAGTAATTCTAGGGAAAGTGCAGCATCAACTGATCACTACACTAACAACTACTAACAATCACTGTTTGGCTTTTATCGCTTTTTTACGTTTGATTATTTTTTTCAGAAATACCGATAATAAAACAAATAATATATTTATAAGAACACAAATGTATGATGTTTGGTTTCGATTTCAACACTCACTCCATGTCACGACGGTGACAGACTAGAGTATCATGCAAACACGTGATATCTTAGATATAAAAGATTACTCATTAGGGTATCAAACCCAGGATTCTTATTGTTAAATGAGAACATTAATCTTATTGGCTTAATGAAATTCTTCATTATCACCACATCGATCATAAATTCATTTTAGTAGTGATAATAGATGATATGTAATGTAAATATGTTACTATGATTAGTAACACGTGTAATAAAGCTACATAAGTTCACCTGTTTTATTACTATTTCGAAAACGAAGTCGTAATTTCCTGTCTATTGTTCAGACCACCAGTGATTAAACTACAGGCCTGTCCTTATTTTAAGCCAAATGTCTCATACAACAACTATAGATCAAATATTAACTGATAGATATGAAATGTTATGATTAAATATCTATTTCTATCCCGAAACCCAATTATATCATCAATTATATCTATTAATATTGAATATATTTTTTAAAAAGTAGGGCTCTTCCGGGATTTGAACCCAGGACCTCTCGCACCCTAAGCGAAAATCATACCCCTAGACCAACGAGCCATATGACGTTGTACGTAATTGCTACATGATAAAGCAAAGAATTACATAATATACATCGAATTTAAAACTGAATTTTTTATTTATTATATAAAACCACACAATCAATGTTTCGTTGTTCTTGTAATATGATTCTCACTTCCGGTAATAAAGACTCCGGGTTCGACTCCAGGATAAGCCCTACTGTTACTGTTAAACAACTAGATTAGTCATACCAAGTGCTGTACATACGTACAGGTGAACTGACAAAAGTAGTTTTTTTTACTGTATAACATATGTTATTGTTTATTTTACTTGAACTGACCATGACATTGAACTTTATATAACATTACAACTTTACTACAACTGTATTGCTTGTCAAGCGGTTTCATTGATAAAGCCACTGCATTTAATAAAAATAATGGGCTCATCCGGGATGTGACCTCTCGCACCCAAAGCGAGAATCATGCCCGTAAACCAACGAGCCACATATGGCACAGTTCTAGATATTTACAACTGCCAACAAATGGGAAAAAAGATCAATAAGATAGATATATATATATATACATGGCACATGTTGTTCAATAACAAGTGATATGATTCTCACTCCAGCGCTACAGTCCTCGGGATGGACTGTCAGTTTTCAACTATTTTTAAATAATAACATAAACGTAATGGCTTATAAAATATATAAACAATTATAATAAGCAGAGTTAAGAAAGGTGAAGTGGCATTCAAAGCTCACCGCAACTAATACACATATCACAGCGAATAAATTATACACTGAAGTAATTGCTATATATAGTTCGTTACAGTAATGCAATCACATTTTCCAGATATATTTCATTAATTAAACGAATAGAACTTTTACTGTTGTCCAGTTTATAGTTATTTTGGCTGATTCATTCCAAGTAATAATTCCAAATTGCATTTATTTAAATATAATAAATAATATCTAATTAATTTTTACCGATTCATAATCAATAAACTTAAGGGTTCGTCCGGGATTTGAACCCGGGACCTCTCGCACCCAAAGCGAAAATCATCAGTACCCGTAGACCAACGAGCCAGATATGACGGTATTATAGTTAATATAATGTTAATAAACATATTTATACCTACCAACAAAATCAATGGACATAAAAACGATCCATTATATGCATGCCACATTCATACACCTAAACCAACGAGTCACATATAGGCCAGAATTACTAACACTTGATAATAAGTATATCTAGATTACTTCTGATAACATCAATAGCTTTAAGTGAGTTGACATTGATACGATGTCTATATTAATTCGATGGCTTGTTGGTCTAGTGGTGATTCTCGCTTCGGGTGCAAGAGGCCCCGTGTTCGACTCCCGGACGAGTCCGATTTAAGTTTGTGAGTAATTGTTTTCCTAGTGAAAGTATATCATCAATTGATATTTGAACTAACATATACTGATAATCACAGTTCCATTGTTTATCATTCTACTTGGTTTGTTTTATTTCTTAGAAAAGTATATCATGTGATATATTTATATAATATAAGATATAAAAGAGAGCCCCCGGGTTCGACTCCTAGATAAGCCCCACATTTGAACTACTAAAATACTTAAATACTTATAGCAAGTACTGTACAGATGAACTGAAAACATTAGTTATTTTAATCAGTGTTAGACATACGTTATTCTTTCTTTTACCAGAACTGATGATGACATTAAACATTATATAACACTATATAACATTATATAACACTATATAACACTATTCATCATTATAACTTAACTATTTCTTGTTAAGTAGTTTAAATGATAAAAGCCCACTGCATTTAATAAAAAAAATACTGGGCTCGTCCGGGATTTGAACCCGGGACCTCTCGCACCCAAAGCGAGAATCATACCCCTAGACCAACGAGCCACATATTATAGTATTACCAACAATCTAAAACAGGGAAATCGAGATTACTACAATAACTGATCAGATAAATTACCTAAAGTGAGTTAACCTTAAAACGATGCCTTAGTGAATGCCATGGCTTGTTGGTCTAGTGGTATGATTCTTGCTTCGGTTGCGAGAGACCCCGGCTTCGACTCCCGGACGACCCTAACTTTTTGGCTTAATGAATTCCTCATTATTACCACATCGATCATAAATTCATTTTAGTAGTGATAATAGATGATATTTAATGTAAATATGTTACTATGATTAGTAACACGTGTAATAAAGCTACATAAGCTCACCTGTTTTAATACCATTTCGAAAAACGAAGTCGTAATTTCCTGTCTATTGTTCAGACCACCAGTGATTAAACTACAGGCCTGTCCTAATTTTAAGCCAAATGTCTCTTACATCAACTCTAGAACAAATATAAAGTGATAGATATGAACTATTTTGATTTGATATCTATTTCTATCTCGAAACCCAATTATATCATCAATTATATCTATTAATATTGAATATATTTTTTTAAAAAGTTGGGCTCGTCCGGGATTTGAACCCGGGACCTCTCGCACCCTAAGCGAAAATCATACCCCTAGACCAACGAGCCATATGACATATATGTAATAGCTGGATGATAAAGCAACGCATTAAATAAAACCTAGCGATTTGAACCCGAGACCTCTCGCACCCTAAGCGAGAATCATACCCCTAGACCAACAAGCCTCACATGATGTATTATTACTAACAATCTAAAACAGGTAAATCTAGATTACTACAATAACTGATAATATAAATACCTAAAATGAGTTGACAATAATACGATGCCTTAATGATCACCATGGTTTGTTGGTCTAGTGGTATGATTCACGCTTCGGGTACGAGACGCCCTGGATTCGACTCCCTGACGAGAACAACTTTTGTTACATTTAACGAGATTTTTTC
This sequence comes from Panopea generosa, assembly GCA_029582155.1. NCBI lineage: Eukaryota > Metazoa > Mollusca > Bivalvia > Adapedonta > Hiatellidae > Panopea > Panopea generosa. The sequence continues at coordinate 38,931,263 of CM055902.1, forward strand.
ACAACTATATGCTTTAAAATAGACAAGGAGAAACTAAGTCAATCTAGTGAAAGTGCAGCATCAACTGATCATTGAACTTACAGCTACTAACAATCACTGTTTTTTTTTCTTTTTTACCTTTTTCCGCTTTCATCATTCTTTTTGGTTTGATTTATTTTTTCAGAAATATCGATAATAAGACAAATAATGTATTTATAAGAGCACAGTTGTATGGTGTCTGGTGTCGTACAACACTCATTCCATATAACGACGGTGTCGGACTAGAGTATCATGCCGCTAACACGTTATATCTTAGATATAAAAGATTACTCATTACGGCAACGAGCCAATGCTCCTCAACATGATTATTGTATCTTTAAATGAGAACATTATTCTTTTTGGCTTAATAAATTTCTTAACTATCACTCCACCAATTATAAATTCATTTTAGTAGTGATAAAAGATGTTATTTAATGTAAATATGTTACTATATTTAGTTACACGTGTGAAAAAGCTACATTAAATACCATTTCGAAAACAAAGTCGTAATTTTCTGTTCATAGTTCAGACCATCAGTGATTTAACTAAAGGCGTCCTAATTCTAAGCCAAATGTCTCTTACATCAACTCTAGAACAAATATAAACTGATAGATATTAACTATTTTGATTTAATATCTATTTCTATCCCGAAACCCAATTATATCATCAATTATATCTATTAATATTGAATATATTTTTTAAAAAGTTGGACTCGTCCGGGATTTGAACCCGGGACCTCTCGTACCCTAATCGAAAATCATACCCCTAGACCAACGAAATATGAAATTGTATAGAAAAGCTACATGATAAAGAAACGCAATATACACGTATCGAATTTAAAACTCAGTCTCGTATATATTATGTTAAAAAAACAAAGAACGGGTCGTTAGTCTTATAATATGATTATCGCTTCGGGTGTGAGAGATCCCGGGTTCGACTCCCGGACCAGCCCTACTTTTGAACTACTAAGATACTTTATAGCAAGTATCGAATATACGTACAGATGAACTGACAACAATATTTGTTTTTTCTGTATAGTATTATAATATACGCTATTTTTTTACCAGAATTGATGATTGAATGAACATTATATAAAATTATATAACACTATATATACAACATTATTACTTTTCTATTTCTTGTTAAGTGGTTTAATCAATGGCATTTAACCTCTCGCACCCAAAGCGAGAATCATACCCCTACACCAACGAGTCACATATATCTGTATTTTCGTAAGAAAATATCAATATTTACAACTGCCAACACATGGCCATTATCACGATTCATAAGATGGATGACACATGCCACGTGTAGCAACTTGACCAATAAACGACTTCGAAAGCGGAAAATTGGCTATTATTATCGATACTATTAATTACATTATCAATTATGTATAAATTATCATTATCCAAAGTTTCATTATTACTATCATTTATAAGTTAAAGTTAGAGGAGAGGCGGAGAGGAGGAGAAGTATTTATTATTAGTGTTATTAATTTTTCAATTATAAAGTATGTTAAAAATTTCATTTTCAAAATTTCGTTATTGCTATTATTTATAAGTAGCAGCAGAAGCAGTAGTAGTAGGAGTATTAGTATTAGTATTAGTGGTAGTAGTAGTAGAAGTAGTAGTAGTAGTAGTAGTAGTAGTAGTAGTAGTATTAGTAGTAGTAGTAGTAGTAATAGAAGTAGTAGTAGGAGGAGGAGTCGTAACAGTAGGAGTAGTAGGAGTAGTAGTAGTAGTAGTAGTAGTAGTAGTAAAGAAGTAGTAGTGTAAGGAGTAGTAGAAGTAATAGAAGGAGTAGAAGTAGAAGAAATAGTAGTAGTAGGAAGAGGAGGAAGAGGACTAGTAGTAGTAGAAGGAGAAGGAGTAGTAGTAGTAGAAGTAATAGTAGTAGTAGTAGTAGTAGTAGTAATAGTAGTAGAAGTAGAAGAAGTAGTAGCAGTAGTAGTAGTAGAAGTAGTAGTAGTACTAGTAGCAGGAGTAGTAGTAGTAGAAGTAGATGTAAGAGCAGAGTAAAAGAAGTAGTAGTAGTAGTAGTAGAAGTAAAAGTAGTAGAAGTAGATAGCGTAATAGGAGTAGTAGTAGTAGTAGCAGTAATAGTAGTAGTAGAAGTAGTAGTAGAAGTAGTAGTAGAAGTAGAAGAAGTAGTAGCAGTAGTAGTAGTAGAAGTAGTAGTAGTACTGGTAGCAGGAGTAGTAGTAGTAGAAGTAGATGTAAGAGCAGAATAACAGAAGTAGTAGTAGTAGTAGTAGAAGTAAAAGTAGTAGAAGTAGATAGCGTAATAGTAGTAGTAGTAGTAGTAGTTGAAGTAGAAGTAGTAGAAGGAGTAGTAGTAGTAGTAGTAGTAGTAGTAGTAGTAGTAGTAGTAGAAGTAGTAGGAGTAGTAGTAGTAGTAGTAGCTGTAATAGTAGATGGTGTAGTAGTAGTAGTAGTAGTAGTAGTAGTAGTTGTAGAACTAGTAGTAGTTGTAGTAGTAGTAGTAGTAGTAGTAGTAGTAGTAGAAGTAGAAGTATAAGGAGTAGAAGTAGTAGTAGTAATAGAAGGATTAGTATAGTAGTAGAAAGATAAGTAGTAGTAGTATTAGTAAGAGGAGGAGAAATAGTAGTAGTAGTAGGAGTAGTAGTAGTAGTAGCAGCAGTTATAGTAGTAACAGTACGAATAGTTGTAGTAAAAGTAGGAGTAGTAGTTGTAGTAGGAGAAGTAGTAGCAGTTGTAATAGTAGTAGTTGTAGTAGTAATAGTAGGAGTTGTAGAAGTAATAGTAGGAGTAGTAATAATAGAAGGAGTAGTAAAAGTAGTAGTAGTAGTAGAATGAGTAGTAGTAGAAGCATAAGGAGTAGAAGGTGTAGTAATAGTAGTAGTAGTAGTAGTAGCAGTAGTAGTAGCAGTAGAAGAAGGAATAGTAGTAGAAGTAGTAGTAGTAGCAGTAGAA
>CM055902.1:38941713-38959213 GCA_029582155.1 Panopea generosa
GAGGGGAGGCGGAGAGGAGAAGTATTTATCATTATTGTTATTAATTTCGCATTTTAAAATATGTATAAATTATCATTTTCAAAATTGTCGTTATTCCTATTATTTATAAGTTAGTAGCAGCAGAAGCAGAAGCAGCAGCACCAGCAGTAGAAGTAGTAACAGTAGTAGCAGTAGTAGCCGTAGTAGTAGTAGTAATAGTAGTAGTAGGAGCAATAGAAGTAGCAGAAGCAGTAGCATTAATAGCAGTAGTAGCAGTATTAGTTGTAGTAGTAAAAGGAGAAGTAGTAGAAGTGGTAGTAGTAGTAAAAGGATTAGTAGTAGTAAAAGTAGGAGTCATAGTAGTAGGAGTAGTAATAATAGTAGTGATAGGAAAAGTAGTAGAAGTATGAGAAGTAACTGTAATAGTAGTTATAGGAGTAGTAGTAGTAGTAAATATTGAAGTAGTATTATTATTATTAGTAGTAGTAGTAGTAGCAGCAGTAGTAGTAGTAATAGTAGTAGTAGGAGCAATAGAAGTAGCAGAAGCAGTAGCATTAATAGCAGTAGTAGCAGTATTAGTTGTAGTAGTAAAAGGAGAAGTAGTAGAAGTGGTAGTAGTAGTAAAAGGATTAGTAGTAGTAAAAGTAGGAGTCATAGTAGTAGGAGTAGTAATAATAGTAGTGATAGGAAAAGTAGTAGAAGTATGAGAAGTAACTGTAATAGTAGTTATAGGAGTAGTAGTAGAAGTAAATATTGAAGTAGTATTATTATTAGTAGTAGTAGTAGTAGTAGCAGCAGTAGTAGTAGTAATAGTAGTAATAGTAGAAGAAGGAGTAGTAGAAGGAGTAGTAGTAGTAGAAAGAGTAATAGTAAAGGTAGTACTAGTATTAGAATAAGTATTAGTAGTAGTAGTAGCAGCAGCAGCAGCAGTAGTAGTTGTAGTAGTAGTAGTAGTAGTAGTAAAAGGAGTAACAGTAGTTGCTGTAGTATTAGTAGTAGTAGAAGGAGTACTAATATTAATAAAAGTAGCAGTAGTAGTAGAACGAGTAGTAGTAGTAGTAGTAGTAGTAGTAGTAGTAGTAGTAGTAGGAGAAGTAGTAGTAGTAGTAGTAGTAGTAGTAGTAGCAGTAGTAATAGTAGAAGGAATAGTAGTAGTAATAGAAGGAGAAGTAGTAGTAGTAGTAGCAGGAATAGTAGTAGTAGCAGTAGTACCAGTAGGAATAGCAGTAGTAGTGGTAGGAGTAGGAGTTGTTGCAGCAGTAGTAGTAGTAGCAGTAGTAATTGTAGAAGTAGTAGCAGTAGTAGGTGGAGCAGTAGTAGTTGTAATAGTAGTAGGTGGAGAAGTAGCAGTAGTAGTACTAGATGGAGTTGAAGTAGTTGTAGTAGTAGTAGTTATAGTAGTAATAGTAGTAGAAGAAGAAGAAGAAGAAAAAAGGAGCAGTAGAAGGAGTAGTAGTAGTAGAAGGAGTAAGAGTAAATGTTGTAGTAGTATTAGTATTAGTAGTTTTAGTAGTAGCAGCAGTAATAGTAGTAGTAGTAGTAGTAGTAGTAGTAGTAGTAGTAGTAGTAGTAGAAGTAGAAGGAGTAGAAGTAGTTATTGTAGTAGTAGTAGTAGTAATAGTAGTAGTAGTAGTAGTAGAAGAAGAAGAAGAAGAAGAAGAAGAAGAAGGAGCAGTAGAAGGAGTAGTAGTAGTAGAAGGAGTAAGAGTAAAGGTTGTAGTAGTATTAGTATTAGTAGTTTTAGTAGTAGCAGCAGTAATAGTAGTAGAAGTAGTAGTATAGGTTGTAGTAGCAGTAGGAGTAGTAGTAGTAGTAGCGGTAGTTATAGTAGTAGGAGTAGTAGTAGAAGAAGTAGTAGGAGAAGTAGTAGGAGTGGTAGTAGAAGGAGTAGTAGTAGTAGTAATAGTAGTAGTAGAAGGAGTAGTAGTAGTATTAGTAGTGATAGTAGTTGTAGCTTAGTAGCAGTAATAGTAGTAGTAGTAGTAGTAGTAGTAGTAGTAGTAGTAGTTGTAGTAGTAGTAGTAGAAGGAGTAGTAGTAGTAGTAATAGTAGTAGTAGAAGGAGTAGTAGTAGCATTAGTAGTGATAGTAGTTGTAGCTTAGTAGCACTAATAGTAGTAGTAGTAGTAGTAGTAGTAGTAGTTGTAGTAGTAGTAGTAGAAGGAGTAGTAGTAGAAGTAGTTATAGTAGTATGAGTACTAGTAAAGTAGCAGTAGGACTAGTAGCAGTAGTAGTAGTAGAAGTAGTAGATGAAGGAGTAGTAGTAGAAGTAGTAGTAGAATGAGTAGTAGTAGTAGTTGAAGTAGAAGTAGTAGTACTAGTAGAAGTAGTAGTAAAAGTAATATGAGTAGTAGTAGAAGGAAGAGTAGTAGAAGTAGTAGTAGAATTAGTAGTAGCAGAAGGAGTAGTAGTGGTTGAAGTAGTAGTACTAGTAGAAGCAGTAGTAGTAGTAGTGGTAGAAGTAGTAGTAGAAGGAATAGTAGAGTAGTAGTAGTAGTAGAAGTTTGAGTAGTAGTATTAAAAAGTGTAGTAGTAGTAGAAGTAGTAGTACATGTATTATTGGTGTAGTAGCAATTATTGGTGTAGTAACAGTAATAGTAGCAGTAGTAGTAGTAGGAGTAGTTTTAGTAGTAATAGTAGTAGTAGTAGTAGTAGTAGTAGTAGTAGTAGTAGTATAAGTAGTAGTAGTAGTAGTAGTAGTAGGAGTAGTAGTAGGAGTAGTAGTAGTAGTAGTAGTAGTAGTAGTAGTAGTAGTAATAGTAGTAGTAGAAGTATGAGTAGTAATAGTAGATGTAGGAGGAGGAGTAGTAGTAGTGGTAGTAGTAGTAGAAGTAGTAGTAGCAGTAGTAGGATAGGGAGGAGGAGTATTTATTTCCATTGATCATGATTTTTGTTTTTTTGGTATTGTTATATATAATATGATCAAAATTACTTTTGTCATCAGCACCATCACCATAATATAATCACCATTTGGTATCCTTCTAATGTGTGTCCAGTTATAGCTATTTGCTAAACATATATTTGGGCATGTATCATGTTGACACAATATTAATCCTAACAATCATCGACTTGTTGGTCTAGTGATATAATTCTCGTTAAGTATTTTTAGTGACAGTACAGCATCAATTGGTAATTGAAATAACGAAAACCACTGATGACTGAGTAGAAGAACTGTCCTTCCGCAAGTAACTGAAAACTTTCTAACATAGAGATTTGGATCATCATATAGATATGCACATTCTATTTATTAGTTCAAAGCTTTATGTTAACAATGGGGATCCTCCGTGGCCGAGTGGTCTAAGGCGCCGTCTCAAGATCACTTACCTCTCATCGCTAAGGTCGTAGGTTCGAGTCCTGATCGCTCCAAATCTTTATGTTAGAAAGTTTTCAGTTACTTGCGGAAGGACAGTTCTTCTACTCAGTCCGACTCAGTCTGAGGTCTTCCTCCACCAGTAAAACTGAATATGCCATATATAACCTGAAATGTTGAAAATAGCGTTATACCCCATTCAATAAAAAATTGTCAATGAGCAACGAAGTATTTCTAGTAGCAGTAATCAATTAGTCAGAGAACTAACAAATACCGATAATCACAAATTCGTTATTTACCATTGTTCTTTTTTTTTTTAGTTTTGTGAAATGTAAAAAAATATATATGTGCAAATCGAGTATACACTAACAGCTTAATCACTTAACCCAACTGCGACATAAGTTGACATTTCACTGTTTAATATTTGGGCACAGTGATTGTTTTCTTTACTGATGACAATGACAAAGAAATTTACTACAAATGTACTTGACCAATTTGTGCATTTAAAAAAATATTGGGCTCGTCCGGGATTTGAACCCGGGACCTCTCGCACCCAAAGCGAGAATCATACCCCTAGACCAACGAGCCACACACACAATGTAATGTAACAGATATTTACTAATGCAAACATGTCTATCTAGATTACACCTGATGACGACACTGATAACATAAATACCTTTGAACGAGTTGACAGTAAAATTTCGATGGCTCGTTGGTCTAGTGGTATGATTAGATGATAGTGAACTTTCCCCGACGTTGTAGTCGGCGTTGATGTTGTTGTTGTTGTTGTTGTTGTTGTTGTTGTTGTTGTTGTTGTTGTTGTTGTTGTTGTTGTTGTTGTTGTTGTTGTTGTTACTCTTATATCGTGGATACCTTTTACAGGAAAAACATAGTAAGTATTATAAAAAGATAGATTGATCAGATTTAAATTCAATGTGACGGTTCGTTGGTCTAGTGGTATGATTCTCGCTTCGGGTGCCACAGGTCCCAAATTCGACTCCCGGACGAGACCAACTTTTGTAATTCAAATTAATCGGAGTGTATTGTCAAGTTGCTCTATTTGTATGTTTGCTGAATGTGATCTTTGACATTTATTAGGTGCCCTTAATAGTTATTAGTTATCGTTGTTATATCTTATAATATTAAAAAGACATTTAATTGTAATGTTTGTGTAAATATAGATGAACTGTATAGTTTCAAGTTATATTGAACACATTTGTTTTCTGTTCTGATCAGTTCCGATAATGAACTTTGCTACATTTTTCTCTTTTGTTTAGAGGTTGAATTAATTAACTGCATTTAATAAAAATTTTGGGCTCGTCCGGGATTTGAACCCGGGACCTCTCGCACCCAAAGCGAGAATCATACCCCTAGACCATGGCACACATAACTGTATTATTGTATGTAAATATCTACATTTACAACTGCCAACACATGGCCATTATCACGATTCATAAGATGGATGACAGATGCCACGTGTTACATCATGATAAATAAACGACTTCGAAATCAGTAAAATGGCTATTATTATCGATAATATTAATTACATTATCAATTATGTATAAATCATCATTAACCAAATTTTCATTATTACTATTATTTATCAGTTATAGTAAGAGGGGAGGCGGAGAGGAGGAGAAGTATTTATCATTATTGTTATTAATTTTGCATTAAAAAATATGTATAAATTATCATTTTCAAAATTGTCGTTATTCCTATTATTTATAAGTTAGTAGCAGCAGAAGCAGCAGCACCAGCAGTAGTAGTAGTAACATTAGTATTAGTAGTAGTAGTAGTAGTAGTAGAAGTAAAGGTTGAAGTAGTATAAGTAGTAGTAGTAGTAGTAGTAGTAGCAGCAGCAGCAGTAGTAGTAGAAGTAGTAGTAGTGGTAGTAATAATAGTAATAGTAGTGGAAAGAGTAGTAGTGGTAGTAGTTGCAGTAGTAGTAGTAGTAGTAGTAGTTGTAGTTGTAGTAGTAGTAGAAGTAGTATTAGGAGTAGTAATAGTAGTAGTAGTAGTAGTAGTAGTAGTAATAGTAGTAGTAGTAGAAGTAGTAGTAGAAGAAGTAGAAGTAAAAGGAGTAGTAGTAGCAGTAGTATTAGTAGTAGCAGAAGAAGTAGTAGTAGAAGAAGGAGTAATAGCAGTAGTAGTTGTAGTAGAAGGAGTAGTAGTAGAAGTAGAAGAAGTAGAAACAGCAGTAGTAGAAGGAGTAGAAATAGCAGTAATAGTAGTGATAGTAGTAGTAGAAGGAGTAGTAGTAGTAGTAGTTATAGTAGTAGTAGTATAGAAGCAGTAGTAGTGGTAGTAGTAGTTATAGTAGTAGAAGTAGAAGTAGTAGTAGGAGTAGTAGTAGTAGAAGGAGTAGTAGTAGCAGTAGTAGTGATAGTAGTAGTAGTATAGAAGCAGTAGTAGTGGTAGTAGTAGTAGTTATAGTAGTAGAAGTAGAAGTAGTAGTATGAGTAGTAGTAATTGTAGTAGGAGTAGTAGTATAAGGAGTAGTAGTAGTAGTAGTAGAAGTAGTAGCAAAAGGAGTAGTAGTAGAAATAGTAGAAGTAGTACTAGTAGAAGGAGAAGTAGTAGCAGTAGAAGAAGCAGTAGTAGTAGTAGAAGAAGTAGTAGTGGTAGTAGTAGTAGTACTAGTAAAAAGAGTAGTAGTAGTAGTAGTAGAAGTAGTAGTACAAGGTGTATTAGTAGTTGTAGTACTAGTAGTAGTAGTTGGAGTAGAAGTAGATGGAGGAGTAGTAGCAGTTATAGTGGTAGAAGTAGCAGAAGTAGTAATAGTAGAAGGAATAAAAGTAGTAGTAGTAGTAGTAGTAGTAGTATAAGTATAAGAACGAGTAGTAGAAGGAGTAGTAGTAGTAGAAGGAGTAATAGTTAAGGTTCTAGTTGTATTAGTATTAGTAATTGCAGTAGTAGCAGATGTAGTAGTAATAGTAGTAGTAGTAGGAGTAGTAGTAGAAGGAGAAGTAGTAGTAGTAGAATGAGTAGTAGTAGCAGTAGTAGTGATAGTAGTTGTAGTGTAGTAGCAGTAGTAGTAGTTGTAGTAGTAGTAGTAGTAGTAGTAGTAGTAGTAGAAGTAGTAGTAAAAGGAGTAGTAATAAAATTAATTATAGTAGTAGGAGTAGTAGTATAAGGAGTAATATAAGTAGTAGTAGAAGGAGTAGTATTAGTAGTAGTAGTTGTTGTAGTAGTAGTAGTAGTACTAGTAGAAGTAGTAGTAGAAGTAGTAGGAGTAGTAGTAGAAGGAGGAATAGTAGTAGTAGTAGTAGACTGAGTTCTTCATCCACCAGTTTAACTAAATATGACATATATAACATGAAATGTGTTGTAAATAGCGTTAACCCCTATTCAAAAAAAAAATGTCAAGGAGCAACGAAGTATTTATAGTAACAGTCATCAATTAGTAAGTGAACTAACACATACCGATAATCACAATTTCGTTATTTACTTTTTATCTTCTTGGTTTTATTTAGTTTTGGAAAAAAATGTAATAAAATTTTTAGGTGCAAATCAAGTATACACTAACAGTTTAAACACTAAACCCAACTACGACTTAAGTTAAAATTTCACTGTTTAGAATTTGGGCACAGTTATTGTCTTCCATACTGATGGCAATGATAAGGAAATTTACTACAGAGGTGCTTTAATTATTAGACTTTACCAATTCACTGCATATAAATTAATTATTGGGCTCTTCCGGGATTTGAACGCGGGACCTCTCGCACCCAAAGCGAGAATCATACCCCTAGACCAACATGTCTATCTAGATTACACCTGATGACGACACTGATAACATAAATACCTTTATATGAGTTGACAATAAAATTTCGACGGCTCGTTGGTCTAGTGGTATGATTCTCACTTCGGGTGCGGGATGCCCCGGGTTCGACTCCTGGACGAGCCCAACTTTTGTTTCATTTAATATATGTTTTAAAATGTATATGTGTAAATCGTGATTGACTATATATTATCTTTTTTATTGTATTGTTTGTAGTGGTATAGTATCGCTTTCAACACGTTTCAGTCACATATTAACGTTCTTTGTTTGAGACAGTTTACAAAAGGCTGGCACCTTCAAACATTATTCATTTTACAGGAATGAAAATTTTAGGTTTAGGTCAAAGTTTTAAAATATAAATCACTATGGTTACGAACCCAGGTAACTGATAATATTATCATGTTATTTTTACATGGGAATTACCTAAATTCCTAATTGTAATTCCAGCAATTAAATCAATTCATATTGAAGATTTTTCTTTTAAATAGGTGGGTTCGTCCTAATCATACACCTAGACCAACGGGCAATACGGCAATTCATGAAATAAAATGTCGGAATAAGAGTTATATATATGTTAAGCTGAAGTAAAGCATAACAAATGAAGAAATAAACAATTGAATGGCAGTTTGCTTGAGAAAATATTAAAAAATCTGGCACCTTCTCGTACTGATCATGCTCAGAAAAGAAGTTCAGGTTTTGGTCAAAGTTTCTGAGATATACATATAAAAGATTAATCACTATGGTTACAAATCAAAGTTATTTGTACATGAAAATGGTGAAAACGAACTTAATTAATTAATGCTGACGAGTTTTCATTTGTAAAGATGGGCTCGTGGTTGTCACACGTGTATAGCTTACATAATCAATGTACACACTTGACAAGTGATATGATCTTTGCTTCGGTGCGACCAAAAATACATGCAACCACTATTATCATTATTATTATTATTGATTTCATTATTGTTGTTATTATAATTAGTATCGATATTAAGATAGTATTCCTCTTATTCTAAATTATAAGTATAAATTAGCATTGCTAGAATTATCAATTCGTTAGTTATAAGTATAAGTATAACTAGTTGTTGAAATAGTAGCAGCATTAATACTAGTAGAAGTAGTAGAAGTAGTAGTAGTAGTAGTAGTAGTAGTAGTAGTAGTAGTAGTAGTAGTAATAGTAGTAGTAGAAATAGTAGTAGTAGTATTAAAAGTTGTAGTAGTAGTAGAAGTAGTAGTACAGGTATTATTGGTGTAGTAGCAATTATTGGTGTAGTAGCAGTAATAGTAGCTGTAGTAGTAGTAGTAGTAGTAGTAGTAGTAGTACTAGGCGTAGTAGTATTAGTAGAAGGAGGAGTAGTAGTAGTTATAGTAGTAGTAGTAGTAGTAGTAAAAGTAGTAGTAGTAGAAGGAGTAGTAGTAGTAGTAGTAGAAGGAGTAGTAGTAGTAGTAGTAGTAGTAGTAGTAGGAGTAGTAGTAGTGGTAGTAGTAGGAGTAGTAGTAGTGGTAGTAGTAGTGTAGAAGAAGTAGTAGTAGAAGGAGTAGTAGTAGTGGTAGGATAGGTAGGATGAGTATTTATTTCCATTGATCATGATTTTTGTTTTTTAGTATTGTTATATATAATATGATCAAAATTACTTTTGTCATCAGCATCATCACCATAATATCACCACCATTTGGTATCCTGCTAATGTGTGTCCATTTATAGCTATTTGCTAAACATATATTTGGGCATGTCTCATGTTGACACAATATTAATCTTAACAATCATCGACTCGTTGGTCTAGTGATATAATTCTCGTTAAGTATTTTTAGTGACAGTAGAGCACCAATTGGTAATTGAAATAACGAATACCACTTATGATCACCCCCAAATCGAGAATTTACCCCAAGACCAACGAGCAATATGTTAATTTATATAATAGTTATATCTTAAAGCAAATAAAAAACAATGAATAAATAAATTTACGCTCTAATGCTTTACAGCAAAACAATACAAATGTATTGAACAATGTAAATTATTCATTATTACATTAATTGGTATTTATTTTACGTTGTTATATCTCATAACATTAAAAAGGCATTTAATTGTATTGTTTGTGTAAATATCGATAAACTGTATAGTTTCAAGTTATATTGAACACATTTCTTTTCTGTTCTGATGAGCTTTGCTACATATGTCTCGTTTGTTTAGGGATTTAATTGATTAACTGCATTTGATAAAAAATCCGGGCTCGTCCGGGATTTGAACCCGGGACCTCTCGCACCCAAAGCGAGAATCATACCCCTAGACCAACGAGCCACATATAATGCATTAGATATTTACTATTGCAAACATGTCTATCTAGATTACACCTGATGAAGACACTGATAACAAAAATACCTTTAAATGAGTTGACAATGAAATTTCGATGGCTCGTTGGTCTAGTGGTATGATTCTCGCTTCGGGTGCGAGAGGCCCCGGGTTCGACTCCCGGACGAGCCCAACTTTTGTTTCATTTAACGAGTTTGTTTACTATATGTTTTAAAATGTATTTGTGTAAATCGTGAATGACTATAAATCATCTTTTTTATTGTATTGTTTGGTGTGGTGCACTATCACTTTTAACACGTTTCAGTCACATCTCAACGTTCTTGGCTTGAGACAGTTTACAAAATGCTGGCAACTTCAAAGAGTGTTCATTTTACAGCAAAGAAAATTTCAGGTTTATGTCAAAGTTTCTAAAAGATTAATCACTATGGTTACGGACCCGAGTTATTTGTACATGAAAATGGTGAAAATCCTAACTCCATCAACTTAATTAATTAATACTGACGATTTCTCATTTAAAAAGATGGGCTCGTGGCTGTCACACGTGTATAGTTTACATGATCAATGTACGCACTTGACAAGTGATATGATCCTTGCTTCGGTGCGACCAAACAATACATGTAACCACTATTATCATTATTATGATTATTGATTTCATTATTGTTGTTATTATTATTATTATTATCGATATTGTGATAGTATTACTCTTATTCTACATTATAAGTATAAATAAGCATTGTTAGAATTATCAATTCGTTAGTTATAAGTATTATTATAACTAGTTGTAAGATAGTAGTAGCATTAATACTAGTAATAGTAGTAGTAGTAGTAGTAGTAGTAGTAGTAGTAGAAGGAGTAGTAGTAGTTGTAGTAGTAGTATTAACAGTACTAGTAGTAGTAGTAGTAGTAGTTGTAGTAGTAGTAGTAGTAGTAGAGAAGTAGTAGTATTAGTAGTAGTAGTAGAAATAGTAGTAGTAGAAGGAGTAGTAGAAGGTGTAGTAGTAGTAGTAGTAGTAGTTGTAGTAGAAGTAGTAGTTGTAGTAGTAGTAGTAGTAGAAGGAGTAGTAGTAGTAAAAGTAGTAGTAGTAGAACGATTAGTAGTAGTAGTAGTAGTAGTAGGATAGGGAGGAGGAGTATAAATTTCCATTTTATCATGATTTTTGTTTTTTTAGTATTGTTATATATAATATGATCATAATTATTGTTGTCATCAGCATCATCACCATAACATCATCATCATTTGATATGCTGCTAATGTGTTTCCACCGATAGTAATTTGCTTAACATATATTTGGGCATGTTTCATGTTGACACAACATAAATCCTGACAATAAACGACTCGTTGGTCTAGCGATATAATTCTCGTTAAGTATTTTTAGTGGCAGTAGATCATCAATTAGTTATTGAAATAACGAATACCACTGATAATCACAGTTCCATTGTTTGTCAGTTATATCATTTAAATCAATGTATATTGAAGATTTAAAAATAGTTGGGCTCGTCCGGGATTTGAACCCGGGACCTCTCGCACCCTAAGCGAAAATCATACCCCTAGACCAACGAGCCATCTGATAATTTCCAGAGTAGTTATATCTTACAGCAAATCAAAACAAGGAATAAATACATTCACGCTCTTACGCGTTACAGTAAAACAATACAAATTAATTAAGAATGCAAATTTATCATATAACATTAATTAATGTATGTTGTTAACTGTTTGACCTTTACGTCAAAGGTCAATCAAACGTCACGTGTATCTGCATATGTATATGTATATATATATACACACACATTCAATTGTTTTCATAGTACACAATGACGGCGTTGTCGTTGGCGTTGCTGGTGTTGTTTCAATATCAATGAAAATAAGGTCTCTTCCGGGATTTGAGCCCGTGACCTCTCGCACCCAAAGCGAGAATCATACCCCTAGACCAACAAGCCACATAACTAGCATTAGTATTTATTATTGAATACATGCAAATCTAGATTACACCTGATGACAATACTAATAACTTAAATACCTTTAAGTGTGTTGACAACGAATGACTCGTATGTCAAGTGGTATGATTCTCGCTTCTGGTGCAAGAGGCCCCGGGTTCGACTTCCGGACGAGCCCAATTTTTACTACATTTAACGTGATTGTTTAATAAATGTTTTAAAATTGTCAATGGGTCCTCATTGGCCGAGTGGTCTAAACCGCCGTCTCAAGATCACTTACCTCTCATCGCTAAGGTCGTAGACTCGTGTCCCGCCCGCTCCAAAATCTTTATGTGTGAAAGTTTTCAGTTACTTGCGGAAGGACAGTTGTTCTACTCAGTCTGAGGTCTTCCTCCACCAGTAAAACTGAATATGCCATATATAACCTGAAATGTTGAAAATAGCGTTATACCCCATTCAATAAAAAATTGTCAATGAGCAACGAAGTATTTCTAGTAGCAGTAATCAATTAGTCAGAGAACTAACAAATACCGATAATCACAATTTCTTTATTTACTATTGTTTTTGTTTTTTAGTTTTGTGATATATAAAAAATATATATGTGAAAATCGAGTATACACTAACAGCTTAATCACTTAATCCAACTGCGACATAAGTTGAAATTCCACTGTTTAACATTTGGGCACAGTGATTGTTTTCTTTACTGATGACAATGATAAAGAAATTTACTACAGATGTGCTTTACCAATTCACTGCATTTAATAAAATGATTGGGCTCGTCCGGGATTTGAACCCGGGACCTCTCGCACCCAAAGCGAGAATCATACCCCTAGACCAACGAGCCACATATACAATGTAATGCAATAGATATTTACTGTTGCAAACATGTCTATCTAGATTACAGCTGATGACGACACTGATAACATAAATACCTTTAAACGTGTTGACAGTAAAATTTCGATGGCTCGTTGGTCTAGTGGTATGATTCTCGCTTCGGGTGCGAGAGGCCCCGGGTTCGACTCCCGGACGAGCCCAACTTTTGTTACCTCTTACGAGACTGATTGATATATACGTCAAAACTTCAAGGACTGAATAAATATTTGAAGTGACTGTAGGATCCATTGATAATTGAAT
Organism: Panopea generosa; assembly: GCA_029582155.1. NCBI lineage: Eukaryota > Metazoa > Mollusca > Bivalvia > Adapedonta > Hiatellidae > Panopea > Panopea generosa. Next base: position 38,954,157 of record CM055902.1, read on the forward strand.
TAACAAATATTGGCATTCACAATATCGTTATTTGTTAGTTAAATAAGCATATTCACCATTCTTTGTATCAAATCCATAATTATCATTCCAACAATTGTAACGATTAATATTGAAGATTTAAAAAAGTTGGGCTTGTCCGGGATTTGAACCTGGGACCTGTCGCACCCTAAACGAAAATCCTACCCATATACGTCGATTTATTTTAGAGTTCTATCTTAAAGTAAATAAAAACAATGAATAAATAAATTAACGCTTTTACGCGTTACAGCAAAACGATGCAAATGTATTTATGAATGTAAAATTTCCATATAACATTAATTGGTATTTATTTTACCGATTGACCTTGATGTCAACAGCGTGCACTGATGGAATTGAAACTTATAATTGTCATCGCAGGTACAAAATCTATATAGCGTATAATCACCCCGGCATTGTCGGCATTGTCGTCGGTGTTGCTGTTGTTGTTGTTGTTGTTTCAATATCAATATCAATAAGGGCTCGTCTGGGATTTGAGCCGGGAACCTATCACACCCAAATCGAGAATTATACCCCAACACCAACGAGCAATATGTTAATTTATACAATAGTTATAACTTAAAGTAAATAAAAAACAATGAATAAATAAATTTACGCTCTAATGCTTTACAGCAAAGAAATACAAATGTATTGAACAATGTTAATTATTCATTATTACCTCAATTGGTATTTATTCTAACGATTGACCTTCATCAACCGTCAATCAAACACCACATGCCACCCAAAGGCACTCATTAATTTGTAGATAGTGTACTTTCCCCGGCGTTGTAGTCGGCGTTGTTGTTGTTGTTGTTGTTGTTGTTGTTGTGTCAATGTCATTGAAAATAAGGGCTCGTCCAAAGCGATAATCAAACCCCTAGACCAACGAACCCCATTTAATACAAACTTATTAGCAATTGAATATACCTATATGTACATGTTACTCTTATATCATGCATGCCTTTTACAGGAAAACAAAGTAAGTATGGATACATAGATAGATTGATCAGATTTGAATTTCTATGTGACGGATCGTTGGTCTAGTGGTATGATTCTCGCTTCGGGTGCCACAGGTCCCAAATTCGACTCCCGGACGAGCCCAACTTTTGTAATTCAAATTAATCTGATTGCATTGTCAAGTTGCTCTATTTGTATGTTTTCTGAATGTGATCTTTGACATTTATTAGGTGCACTTAATAGTTATTAGTTATCATTGTTAGATCTTATAACATTAAAAAGACATTTAATTGTATTGTTTGTGTAAATGCAGATGAACTGTATAGTTTCAAGTTATACTGAACACATTTCTATTCTGTTCTGATCAGTTCCGATAATGAACTTTGCTACATATGTCTCGTTTAAGGGTTGAATTGATTAACTGCATTGAATAAAAATTCTGGGCTCGTCCGGGATTTGAACCCGGGACCTCTCGCACCCAAAGCGAGAATCATACCCCTAGACCAACGAGCCATACTGTATTTTTGTATGTAAATATCTACATTCATAACTGCCAACACATGGCCATTATCACGATTCATAAGATGGATGACACATGCCACGTGTAACAACATGATCAATAAACGACTTCAAAAGCAGTAAAATGGCTATTATTATCGATAATATTAATTACATTATAAATTATGTATAAATCATCATTATCCAAATTTTCATTATTACTATTATTTATCAGTTATAGTAAGAGGGGAGGCGGAGAGGAGGAGAAGTATTTCTTATTATTGTTATTAATTTTGCAATATGTATCAATTATAATTTTCAAAAGTGTCGTTATTGCTATTATTTATAAGTTAGTAGCAGCAGAAGCAGCAGTAGTAGTAGTAGTAATAGTAGTAGAAGTAAAGGTTGTAGTAGTATAAGTACTAGTAGTAGTAGTAGTAGCAGTAGCAGCAGTAGTAGTAGTAGTAGTAGAAGTAGTAATAGAAGTAGTAGTAGAAGGAGTAGAAGTAGTAGTAGTAATGGTAGTAGTAGTAGTAGTAGTAGTTGTAGTTGTAGTAGTAGTAGAAGTAGTAGAAGGAGTAGTAATAGAAGTAGTAGTAGTAGTAGTAGTAGTTGTAGTAGTAGTAGTAGTAGTAGTAGTAGAAGTAGTAGTAGTAGTTGTAATAGTAGTAGACGTACTAGTAAGAGTAGTAGTAGCAGTAGTAGTAGTAGTAGTAGCAGTAGTAGTAGTAGTAGAATAAGGAGTAATAGAAGAAGAAGTTGTAGTAGTAGTAGTAGAAGTAGTACTAGTAGAAGTAGTAGTAGAAGTAGTAGGAGTAGTAGTAGAAGGAGTAGTAGTAGTAATAGTAGTAGAAGTAGCAGTAGTACAAGGAGAAGTAGTGGTTGAAGTAGTAGTACTATTAGAAGCAGTGGTAGTAGTAGTAGTAGAAGTAGTAGTAGAAGGAGTAGTAGAGTAGCAGTAGTATAAGTAGTAGTAGTAGTAGTAGTAGTTTGAGAAGTAGAAGTAGTAGACGGAGTAGTAGTAGCAATAGTAGTAGTAGTAGTAGTAGTAGTAGTAGTAGTAGTAGTAGTAGTAGTAGTAGAAGAAAGAGTAGTAGAATGAGTAGTAGTAGTAAAAGGAGTAATAGTAAAGGTTGTAGTAATATAAGTTTTAGTAGGAGTAGTAGTAGTATCAGCACAAGCAGCAGCAGCAACAGCAGCAGTAGTAGAAGTAGTAGTAGTAGTAGTAGTAGTAATAGTAATATTTGTAGTTGTAGTTGTAGTAGTAGAAGGTGTAATAGTAGTAGAAGGAGGGTTTAGTAGTAGTAGTAGTAGTAGTAGTAGAAAAAGTAGTAGTAGTAGGAGAAGTAATAGTAGTAGAAGTAACAGCAGTAGAAGTAGAACGAGTAGTAGTAGCAGTAGTAGTACTAGTAGTAGTAGTAAAAGTATGAAAAGGAGTAGTAGTAGTAGTAGTAGTAGTAGTAGTAGTAGCAGTAGTAGTAGAAGGAGTAGTAGTAGAAGTAGTAGTTGGAACAGTAGGAGTAATTGTAGTAGTAGTAGTAGTAGAAGTAGTTGGAGTAGTAGTAGTAGTTTATGGAGTAATAGTGGTAGTAGTATAAGGAGTAGTAAAAGTAGTAGAAGAAGGAGTAGTAGTAGTAGTAGTAGTAGTAGTAGTAGAAGAAGGAGTAGTAATAGTAGCAATAGAAGTAGTAGTAGAAGGAGTTTTAGTAGTAGAAGTAGTAGTAGTAGTAGTAGTAGTAGTAGGAGTAGTAGTAGTACTAGTTGGAGTAGTAGAAGTAAAGGTTGTAGTAGTATTAGTATTAGAAGTAGTAGTAGGAGCAGCAGCAGTGGTAGTAGCAGTAGTAGTAGTAGTAACAGCAGTAGTAGTAAAAGGAGAAGTAGTAGTAGTAATGGTAGTAGTAGTAGTAGTAGTAGTAGTAGTAGTAGCAGCAGCAGTAGTAGTAGTAGTAGTAAGAGTAGTAGTAGTAGAATGAGTAGTAGTAGTAGTAGTAGTAGTAGTAGTAGTGGTAGTAGTTGTAGTAGTAATAGTATTAGGAGTTGTAGTTGTACTAGTAGTAGAAGAAGTAGTAAGAGTAGTTATAGAAGGAGTAGTAGTAGCAGTAGTAGTAGTAGTAGTAGTAGTAGTAGTAGAAGTAGTAGTAGAAATAAAAAAGAGTAGTAGTATCAGTAGTAGTAGTAGAAGTAGTAGTAGTAGCAGTAGTAGTAGTAGTAGTAGAATAAGGAGTAATAGAAGTAGAAGTTGTAGTAGAAGGAGTAGTAGTAGTAGTAGAAGAAGCAGAAAGAGTAATAGTTGAAGGAGTAGATGAAGCAGTAATAGTAGTAATAGTAGTATTAGTAGTATTAATAGTAGTAGTAGAAGTAGTAGTAGTAGTACGAGTACAAGTAAAAGGAGTAGTATGAGTAGTTATTGTAGTAATAGTAGTAGAAGGAGTAGTAGTAGCAGTAGTAATGATAGTTATAGTAGTATAGAAGCAGTAGTAGTGGTAGTAGTAGTAGTTATAACAGTTGTAGTAGTAGCAGTAGTAGAAGTAGAAGGAAAAGTAGGAGTAGTAGTAATTGTAGAAGTAGTAGTAGTAGAAGGTGTAGTTGTAGTAGTAGTAATAGAAGTAGCAGTAGAAGGAGTAGTAGTAGTAGTAGTAGTAGTATTAGTGGCAGAAGTAGTAGTAGTAGTAGTAGTAGAAGGAGTAGTAGTAGTAGTAGTATAAGTAGTAGTAGTAGTAGAAGGAGTGGTAGTAGTAGAAGTAGTAGTAGAAGTAGTAGTAGAAGGAGTAGTAGTAGTAGTAGTATAAGTAGTAGTAGTAGAAGGAGTGGTAGTAGTAGAAGTAGTAGTAGAAGTAGTAGTAGAAGGAGTAGTAAAAAGGGTAGTAGTAGTAGAAGTAGTAATAGAACGAGCAGTAGGAGTAGTAGAAGTAGATGGAGTAGTAGTAGCAGTTATAACGGCAGAAGTAGCAGTAGTAATAGTAGTAGTAGTAGTAGTAGAAGGAGTAGTAGTAGCAGTAGTAGTGATAGTATTTGTGATTTGATAGCAGTAATAGTGGTAGTAGTAGTAGTAGTAGTAGTAGTAGTAGTAAAAGGAGTAGTAGTAGAAGTAGTTATAGAAGTAGTAGAATAATGAGAAGTAGTAGTAGTAGTAGTAGAAGAAGTAGTAGTTGAAGTAGGAGTAGTAGTAGAAGGAAGAGTAGTAGTAATAGTAGTAGAAGTAGTATTAGTAGAAGGAGTAGTAGTGGTTGAAGTAGTGGTTCTAGTAGAAGCAGTAGTAGTAGTAGAAGTAGAAGTAGTAGTAGAAGGAGAAGTTGTAAATGTAGCAGTAGAAAGAGTAGTAGTAGTAGTAGTGGAAGTAGTAGTACTAGTAGAAGTAGTAATAGAAGTAATAGGAGTAGTAGTAGAAAGAGGAGTAGTAGTAATAGTAGTAGAAGTAGTAGTAATAGAATGAGAAGTAGTGGTTGAAGTAGTAGCACTATTAGAAGCAGTGGTAGTAGTAGTAGTAGTGGTAGTAGTAGAAGGAGTAGTAGAGTAGCAGTAGTATTAGTAGTAGTAGTAGGAGTAGTAGTTTGAGAAGTAGAAGTAGTAGACGGAGTAGTAGTAGC
>CM055902.1:38961713-38966713 GCA_029582155.1 Panopea generosa
TACTGATGACAATGATAAAGAAATTTACTATAGATGTGCTTTACCAATTCACTGCATTTAATAAAATTATTGGGCTCGTCCGGGATTTGAACCCGGGACCTCTCGCACCCAAAGCGAGAATCATACCCCTAGACCAACGAGCCACATATACAATATTATACAATAGATATTAACTATTGCAAACATGTCTATCTAGATTACACCTGATGACGACACTGATAACATAAATACCTTTAAACGAGTTGACAGTTAAATTTCGATGGCTCGTTGGTCTAGTGGTATGATTCTCGCTTCGGGTGCGAGAGGCCCCGGGTTCGACTCCCGGACGAGCCCAACTTCTGTTACCTCTTACGAGACTGATTGATATACACTTCGAAAACTTCAAGGACTGAATAAATATTTGAAGTGACTGTAGGACCCATTGATAATTGAATTAACAAATACTGGCATTCACAATATCGTTATTTGTTAGTTAAATGAGCATATCCACCATTCTTTGTATCAAATCCCTAATCATCATTCAAACAATTGTAACGATTAATATTGAAGATTTAAAAAGTAGGTTTCGACCATGATTTGAACCCGAGACCTCTTGCACCCTAAGCAAAAATCATACCCCTAAACCAACAAACCATCCGACACTTTATTTTAGAATTATATTATAAAGCAAATCAAAACAATGAATAAATAAATTAATACATTTATGCGTTACAGCAAAACAATACTGATGTCTTTATAAATTTCCATATAACGGTTCGTTGGTCTAGTGGTATAATTCTCCCTTCGGGTGCCATAAGCCCAGGTTCGACTCCCGGACAAGCCCATCTTGTGTAATTCAAATTAATCGGATTGTATTGTCAAGTTGCTCTATTTGTATGTTTGCTGTATGTGACCTTTGACATTTATTAGGTGCACTTTTAGTTACCGTTGTTATATCTTATTAAATTAAAAAGGTATTTAATTGTATTATTTGTGTAAATATCGATGAACTGCATATTTCCAAGTTATATTGAACACATTTCTTTTCTGTTCTGATCTGTTCCGATAATGAACTTTGCTACATATGTCTCGTTTGTTTAGGGGTTTAATTAATTGACTACATTTAATAAAAAATCTGGGCTCGTCCGGGATTTGAACCTGGGACCCAAAGCGAGAATCATACCCCTAGACCAACGAGCCACATATAATTGTATTTTCGTATACAAATATCTTCATTTAAAACTGCCAACACATGGCTTTTGTCACGATTCATAAGATGAATGTCACATGCCACGTGTAACAACACGATCAATAAACGAATTCGAAAGTAGAAAAATGGCTTATATAATCGATAATATTAATTACATTATAAATTATGTATAAATTACCATTATACAAATTTTCATTATTATCTTATTTATAAGTTATAGTAAGTGGGGAGGAGGAGAGGAGGAAAAGTATTTATTATCTATTGTTATTAATCTTTCAATTATAAAATATGTATCAATGTTCATTTTCAAAATTTTCGTTATTGATATTATTTATAAGTTAGAAGTAGCAGAAGCAGTAGTAGTAGGAGTATTAGTAGTAGTACTAGTAGTAGAAGTAGTAGAAGTAGTAGTACTAGAAGTAGTAGTAGTAGTAGAAGGGATAGTAGTAGTAGTAGTAGTAGTAGTAGTAGTAGTAGTAGTAGTAGTAGTAGTAGTAGTAGAAGTAAGAGTAGTAGTAGTAGAAGGAGTAGTAGTAGTTATAGTAAGAGTAGTAGTAGAATTATTAGTCGTAGTAGTAGAATGAGTAGCAGTAGTAGTAGAAGTAAAAGTAATTGTAGTAGTAGTAGTAGTAGTAGTAGTAGTAGTAGTAGTAGTAGGAGTACAAGCAATAGTAGCAGCAATAGTAGTAAAAGGAGTAGTAGTAGTAATAGTAGTAGTAGTAATAGTAGGAGTAGTAGCAGTAGAAGAAGGAGTAGAAGGAGTAGTAGTAGTAAAAGAAGTAGGAGTAGTACTAGAAAGAGTAGTAGTTATAGTTGTAAGTGTAGTAGTAGTAGTAGTATTAGTAGTAGTTGTATTAGTAGAAGTAGTAGTAGTAGTAGTAATAGTAGTAGTAGTAGTAGTAGTAGCAGGAGTAGTTGTAGAGGGAGTAGAAGTAGTTATAGTAGGAATAGAAGCAGTAGTAGTAGTAGTAATAAAAGGTGTAGTAGTAGTAGTAGTAGTAGTAGTAGTAGTAGTAGTAGTAGTAACAGTAGTAGTAGTAAAAGTAGTAGAAGTAGTTGTAGTAGTAGTAGAAGTAGTAAAAGTTGTAGGAATTATAATAGTAATAGTAGGAGTAGTAGTAGTATTAGAAGGAGTAGTAGTAGTAATAGTAGTAGTAGTAGTAGTAGTAGTAGTAGAAGTTGTAGTAGTAGTAGTAGAAGTAGTAGTAATAGAAGGAGTTGTAGTAGTAACATGTGTAGTAGTAGTAGTAGTAATAGTAGCAGGAGTAGTAGTAGTAACAGTAGAAGTAATAATAATAGAAAGAGTAGTTGTAGTAGTAGTAGTAGAAGTATTAAAAGTAATAGAAGTAGTAGTAGTAGTAGTAGTAGTAGTAGTAGTATTAGTAGTATTAGTAGTAGAAGTAGAAGTAGAAGTAGTAGAAGGAGTAGTAGCTGTAGTAGTAGTAGTAAACGAGTAGTAGTAGTAGTAGTAATAGTAAAAGTAGTAGTAGTAGTAGCAGTAGTAGTAGTAGTAGTAGTAGTAGTAGTAGAAGGATAGGGAGGGGGAGTATTTATTTCCATTTTATTATGATTTTTGTTTTTTACAAGTAGTAGTAGTAGTAGGAATATCAGTAGTAGAAGGTGTATAATTATTAGTTTTAGTAGTAGTAGTAGTAGTAGTAGTAGTAGTAGAAGTATTAAAAGTAATAGAAGGAGTAGTATTAGTAGTAGTATTAATAGTAGTATTTGTAGTAGTAGTAGTAGTAATAGAAGTAGTAGAAAGAGTAGCAGCTGTAGTAGTATTAGTAGTAGTAATAAACAAGTAGTAGTAGTAGTAGTAGTAGTAATAGAAGAAGTAAAAGGAGTAGTTGTATTCGTAGTAGTATTAGTAATAGTAGTAGAAGGAGTAGTAGTAGTATAAGTAGTAGAAGGATATTGAGGGGGGTTTATTTATTTCTATTTTATTATAATTTTTGTTTTTTATAAGTAGTAGTAGTAGGAATAGTAGTAGTAGAATGTGTATAAGTATTAGTATTAGTAGTAATAGTAGTAGAAGGAGTAGAAGGAGAAGTAGTAGTAGAAGGAGTAGAAGTAGTAACAGTAGGAGTAGTAGTAGAAGGAGTAGTAGTAGTATTAGGTGTAGCAGTAGTAATAGTAGAAATAATAGTAATAGAAGGAGTAGTAGTAGTAGTAATAGTTGTAGAAGTAGTAGTAGTAGTAGTAGTAGTAGTAGTAGTAGTAGTAGGAGAAGTAGTAGAAGGAATAGTTGTAGTTGTAGTACGAGTAGTGGTAGAAGGATTAGTACTAGTAATAGTAGTAGTAGTAGTAGTAGGAGTAGTAGTAGTAGAAGGAATAGTAGTAGTAATAGTAGTAGTAGTAGTAGTAGAAGTAGTAGTAGTTGTAGTAGTAGTAGTAGTAGTAGTAGTAGTAGTACTAGTAGTACTAGTAGTAGTAGTAGTAGTAGAAGTTATAGAAGTAGTTGTAGTAGGAATAGTAGTAGTAGAAGGTGTATAAGTAGTAGTAATAGTAGAATGAGTAGTAGTAGTCATAGTTGAAGGATTAGTAGTAGTAGAAGTAGTAGTAGTAGAAGTAGTAGTAGTAATAGTAGAAGGAGTAGTAGGAGAAGTAGTAGTAGAAGGAGTAGAAGTAGTAATAGTAGGAGTAGTAGTAGAAGGAGTAGTAGTATTAGTAGGTGTAGCAGTATTAATAGTAGAAGTAGTAGTAATAGAAGGAGTAGTAGTAGTAGTAGTAGAAGTAGCGGTAGTAGTAGTAGAAGTAGTATAAGGAATAGTTGTAGTAGTAGAACGAGTAGTAGTAGTAGTAGGATAGGGAGGAGGAGTATTTATTTCCATTTTATCATGGCTTTTGTTTTTAAGTATTGTTATATATAATATGATCATAATTATTTTTAATTATTGCTGGTGTTGTTTCAATAACAACGAAAATAAGGTCTCTTCCCGGATTTGAACCCGGGACCTCTAGTGGTATAATACTGGTGTGAGAGGCCCCGGGTTTTTAATATATGTTTTAAAATTGTCAATGGATCCTCCGTGGCCTACTGGTCTAAGGCGCCGTCTCGAGATCACTTCCCTCCCATCGCTAAGGTCGTAGGCTCGAATCCCGCCCGCTCCAAAATCTTTATGTGAGAAAGTTTTCAGTTACTTGCGGAAGGACAGTTGTTCTACTCAGTCTGAAAATAAGGTCTCTTCCGGGATTTGAGCCCGGAACCTCTTGCACCCAAAGCGACAATCATACCCCTGGACCAACAAGCCACATATCGTGCTTTGGTATTTATTATTGAATACATGCAAGTTTAGATTACACCTGATGACGATACCTCTCATTGCTAAGGTTCGAGTCCCGCCTGCTCCAAAAGCTTTATGTGAGAAAGTTTTCAGTTACTTGCGGAAGGACAGTTGTTCTACTCAGTCTGACTCAGTCTGAGGTTTTCCTCCACCAGTAAAACTGAATATGCCATATATATCCTGAAATGTGTTGAAAATAGCGTTAAACCCCATTCAAAAAAAGATTGTCAAGGACCAACGAAGTTTTTTTAGTAACAGTAATCAATAAGTAAGTGAACAAACACATACCGATAATCACAATATCGTTATTTACCATTCTTTTTGGTTTTATTCTGTTTTGGGAAATGTAGAAAAATATATATGTGCAAATCGAGTATACACTAACAGCTTAAACACTAAACCCAACAGCAACATAAGTTGAAATTTCACAGTTTAGTATTTGGGCACGGTGATTGTTTTCCATACCGATGACAACGAATAGGAAATTTACTTCAGAAGTGCTTTAATTGGGAGACTTTACCAATTCA
>CM055902.1:38971713-39051150 GCA_029582155.1 Panopea generosa
GGAGGAGGAGGAATTGTAGAAGTAGTAGTAGGAGGAGGAGGAGAAGTAGCAGTAGAAGTAGGAGGAGGAGGAAGAGTAGTAGGACTAGTCAAAGAAGTAGTAGTAGGAGGAGTAGTAGTAATAGTAATAGAAGTAGTAATAGTAGCAGTAGTAGGAGTAGTTGTTGGAGTAGTAGTAGTAGTAGTAGTAGTAGTAGTAGTAGTAGTAGTAGTAGTAGAAGTAGTAGTAGTAGTAATAGTAGTAGTAGTAGTAGTAATAGTAGTAGTAGTAGTAGTAGAAGTAGTAGTAGTAGTTATAGTAGTAGTAGTAGTAGTAGTAGTAGTAGTAGTAAAAAGGAGTAGTAGTAGTAGTAGTAGTAGTAGAAGTAGTAGTAGGAGTAATAGTAGCAGTAGTAGTAGTAGGAGTAGTAGTAGTAGTAGTAGTAGAAGTAATAATAATAGTAGTAGTAGTAGAAGTAGTAGTAGTAGTAGTAGTAAGTGGAATATTAGTAGTAATAGAAGTAGTAGAAGTAGCAGCATAAGTAGTAGTTGAAGTAGTAATAGGAGTAGTAGTAGCAGCAGCAGAAGTAGTACTTGGAGTAGTAATAGTAGTAGAAGTAGTAGTAGTAGTAGCAGCAGAAGTAGTAGTTGGAGTAGTAATTGGAGTAGTAGTTGGAGTAATAGTAATGGTAGTAAGAGTAGTAGTAGAAGTAGTAATAGTAGTAGTAATAGTAGTAGGAGTAGGAGTATTAGCAGGAGTAGGAGTAGGAGTAGAAGTAGGATTAGTAGTAGTAGTAGTAGTAGTGGTAGTAGTAGTAGTAGTAGTAGTAGTAGTAGTAGTAGGAGGAGGAGGAGTAGTAATAGGAGAAATAGTATTAATAGTAGTTGTAGGAGAAGTAGTAGGAGCTATAGTAGAAATATGAGTAGTAGTAGTAGTAGTAGTAGTAGGAGTATTGGTAGTAGGAGGAATAGTAGGAATAGTAGTAGTGGTAGTAGTAGGAGTAGTAGTAGGGGTAATAGTAGTAGGAATAGTAGTAGTAGTGGTAGTAGGAGGAATAGTAGTTGTAGTTATAGGAGGAATAGTAGTAATAGTTAATAGGAGTAGTAGTATGATTAGTAGAAGTAGGAATAGTAGTAGTATGAGTAGTAGTAGTAGTAGTAGTAGTAAGAGGAAAAGTAGTAGCAGTTATAGTAGGAATAGTAGTAGGAGGAATAGTAGTAGGAGTTATAGTACGAATAGAAGGAGGAGGAATAGTAGGAGTAGAAGTAGGAGTAGTAGGAGTAGTAAATTGAAAAATTTCTCGTTAAGTATTTGTAGTGACAGTATAGCATCAATTGGTAATTGAAATAACAAATACCACTGATACTCACAGTTTTGTTATTTGTCAGTTAAATGTGAATAACGTTCCTTTTTTATTTAATTCCTTTTCATCGCTGCAACCGTTTTTTCAAGTAATATTGAAGATTTAAAAAAAACTTGGGCTCGTCCGGGATTTGAACTAAAAACAATAAATAAATAAATTTACGCTTTAGCACTTAACAGCTAAACAATACAAATGTTTTACGAATGTAAAATGTACAAATGTAAATGTATTACATGTATATAATATTAATTGGTATGTATTTATAGATTGACCTTTACATCAACAGTCAATCAAACGTCACATGCATCCGCAGATGCACATATTAGGTAGACAGATATATAATTTTTTTTTTTGATAGTGTACAGTCCCCGGCGTTGTCGACGGCGTTGCTGTTGTTGTTGTTTCATTATCAATAACAATAAGGGCTCGTCCAGGATTTGAGACCGAAACCTCGCACCCAAATCGAGAATCATACCCTTAGACCAACGAACCGCATATATTGCAAACTTAATAACAATTGAATATACTTACATGTCAATTTTAATCGTTTATCATGCATACCTTGTACATGAAAACGTAGTAAGTATGCATAGATAGCAAGAGTTATTATATATAAATATACGTGTAACGGCTCGTTGGTCTAGTGGTATGATTCTCGCTTCGGGTGTGAGAGGCCCCGGGTTCGACTCCCGGACGAGCCCGAATTTTGTATTTCAAATTAATCCCATTGTATTGCCAAGTCACTATGTTGGTATAAGTTGGCTTATTTCCTGTAGTGGTAATAGTCCGGATTCAAACTCACGAAATTTCACTTAATGAATAACAATGAAAATGACACCAAAATTTGATTCTTGTTTTTAGTAGGTACATAAACTGGAACCCAGTGTAGGTCACAGTATAAATATTTAGGCCGGCAAAAATGGTCAAGATGGCCTCCAAAATCTCAATTTTTAAATTTAAATATCGCATTTTAAATAAAATATAAAAAAAGAATAATTTTTCGCATGTTTTATGTCAGGATATATATCTAGTGTCCATGGTTTTTTTTTTTAAAAAATGCAATAAAACTATATGTATATATAAAATACACGTAGCCGGATTCCAATACAGCGGCCAGATTATTTAAAATGAAACATGGTAGCTTCAAGAAATTAATTATAACATTGTAATTATTTATATATTTTATAAACATTAAAGATAGACTAAAAATGATTAAATGGTTCGTTGAAACATGTGTTGCATTGGTGTCCTCATCATCATCATAAAAAAAGATCTAACTGGACATTTGCACAAGTCACCCGATGCCCACGACATGTGCGAATTATGTCACATTGTAATCCCCAATTCTGGTAAGAGCAGTTTTCAACACATCGCTTTTTACATTTGCATACGTTTCATTGCTTAGATCAGCAGGTATATGCTTATTTGTCATTAGAGTTGGCCTGGTGTTTCCCCGAAATAGTAGTCCATCCATAGTTAAATGGGTCAATGGATAGATGTAGAGAGCCATCTGCTGAAGCCTTAAATCGGGTAGAGTGCACGCAAAACATGCTGCCTGATAGCATTGTCTGTTGAAGGTGCGGCTTCCAAAGGTTAAGTAATCCCGTAATACAAGTGTGCCTGGGCAGTGTTCAAATTCTCAAATTACTTCTTTGCGTTGTTAATGGCGTGAGTACACCGGCAGCATAATTAATCAAGTCTTCAGCCATCGTCTAGTTTCAACACATTTACGAGCTATATATTTACCTGTTTCTTTTTCTGATTCCACGAATGTTCATTTCCCCTTCCTCAACACATTCTCATTTCTGCCACATTCATGCACCAATAGCACACTGTTGCAGTAACCCAGTATAAGTTAGACATAGTAAGTTGGTTGCAGTCATCTGAATCTTCATGCAGAATCCTTTGTGTAAGTAAAGGATAGATTGGTTACATATCTCGACGCAATTTTCTTATTTGAAATGTACGGCGCAAGTCATCAAGGCAATGAGACTCACCCAGACTAGCTCTATTCGATACATGCTAATGGACTTTTCCTAACGATCTTCCATGTATTTACTGCTCTACTTCACAGCTTTGATACATAAACATGCTGGTGACGTGCATGCTTTTCGCAGTTGTCTAAGTTGTCAATAACATACTGAATAAACATTTCAGGTAAAATGGAATGAAAATGTTTTTCTCAGAACATTAGTATTTGATATACAGTGTAACTCATGTTAGCATTCTTTGAAGTTCTTTATAGTTAACTAATGCATATGCTTAATCTCTGTAAAACTGTTGTCAAGTCCCTGCTCTTTGTCTGGTGGTATACATAAATAACCAGACCAACATGTTGGGAGGTTTGAGACCTGTCTTAACAGATACCATATTATGTGCCACGTTAAGAATTCTCCCATTTAATAATACAATTGATCAATCATTGTTCAAAGGACAGTCATCAATTTTATTTTTTTTCATTATGAAGATCTATATTTGATGTATCTAATTTGCCGGACAGAACGAAAACTATCAAGTTGTATATAAGCTATTGGCTTGAATATAGTCAACATTCCACGATTACCTTTTATTCTCGTTTGCAGTACGTTTCATATTTTTTAAGTCAGCATTTATCATTTGTGCAGCTTGAAACAACACTTTATTAATGACTTCATTCTCGTATTCGTTTGAAACTTCATCACCACTGTCATTAGTCTAGAATTCTCTTCTACGTTTCTTTTAGGTCCAAGAATGCTGATATCAATTTGTCAGCTGATCAAGAAGATGGACAAGTTAAGTCAGATTAGACCATCTTTGGGCCAAATAGAATAGAATCAAAATATGTTTTGCACAATCTTTGCTTGAAAATTTAATTTCGGTAACGTTTGTCACTTTTAAAACAATACTCATCTCTTGAAAACAAGTATCTTAGTTTTGTTGAACGTGTCGAGATGTGTAAGTAAAAGATCTTGCAAATTAGCGCATAGTTCCTCGTAGGATTCATTATACATTGAAAACAGATTTCGACCTATTTCTTACATTGTTACATCTGTTGTGTAAACTTTAATATATTCTATTAACACATATGCACGTTTCTAAATACAGTTTAATCTCATTTCCCATTTTAGTATCAGTTCCTACTTAAAACCCAACTGCATGTTAACCCTTCGCGTTCCAAAGTATTCTATCTAAACTAAAACCCGACTTTTCATCTGATACGTACATTTTCTTAATTATCAACATCTAAAAGTCTCCGGATTCGATCACCCTGGCACTTGCTAATTGTACACACCCAGCCACGAGGAGTACCATATATTGTTAACATGACGTTTGTATTTGGTGAATACACTTTATCTTGCTCAACAAGTACACGCCGTCAATCATCTGGACATCTCATAAGAGTGTGTCCATTTTAGCTTTCTTGTAAACGTTATATGTATATATATATATATGGGAGAGATAATGAATTAATTATGAAATATTAATTAATACACCCAAACTATACTGAATTCTTTAAAATTCTTTAAAAAAAAACGAGCGCTTTTGGAATATATATTATTCCTTCTTCAGAGAGTGAAAATGAAAATATCAATGATGATAATGTTAAGATGTCAAACGATTACGATGATAAAAAACTTGGAAGTGTGGAAAAATCACAATAAAACTTAATAAAATTGTGAAAACGTTCACAAATTATTATGTGCGTATACTTCACAAAAATATAAAGTAAATTGTGATTTTTTTTAAGAAAATACCGTGTTTTCAGTGAAATACGCCGGTAAAATTGAAACTGTGCTGGGTAAAATGTTAAGCGCAAAGTTGTTATTAAAGATATATATATCGAATCATGGTTCCAATAGTAAACCTATTAAACTAATTTGATAAACATATGATAATTACTGAGTGACTGACTATAATACAAATGTACACACATTATATATTATCAAAATGCATACAACATGCATGCTCACCTTTGCAGTTTTTTTATATTTATTTATTTGTATATGAGTATTTTCCAAAAGTTTACAATTAAAATTCCTAACGGGAGCGAACATTTTTAAACGTCATTTGACTGACAGTTTATGTAACTCTGGGCGGAGCTACGATGAAAGATGAGATGATTGATGTTTGAAAGCCCATCCGTTTTCTAAGGCCGTTTCTAAACATAGCTTGCGTGGGCTTTGTAGTTTGTACGTTCATAATTTTCCTCCGTCAAAAAGGGTGGAGTCTGTGTAAATGTCATTCACGCATGCGCAGTGATAACTGAATACTAATTATTAAGAACGTACGCCTTAATGATTAAATTATTTTGTAAGCTGTTTTAACAAATGAGAGCGAAAATTTTTTGAAAATTGAAGCTATTTCATTGGTTGTCAAATGAGGTTAAATACTAAGGTTGACAGAAAATTGACAGAAAACGCGATGAAACGTTTTTGGAGAGCTATTGTAAATATTAATTCAATACAGTGCCACTTTGGCGACATCGTGGTATATCTTTTAAATCAAGTCTAGTCGAAACAACGAAACGACGATGATGAAAAGTCGAAACAACGAAACTACGATGGTGAAAACGCAAAAATACAATGGTCAAAAGTCGAAACAACGATGGTGAAAAGTCGAAACTACGATGGTGAAAACACAAAACTAGAATGGTGAAAAGTTGAAACTACGATGGTGAAACTAAAATGGTGAAAAATCGAAAATACGACGGTGAAAACGCGAAACTTCGATGGTGAAAAGTCAAAACATTGACGGTGAAAATTTGAAACACTGACGATGAAAAGTCGAAACTACGATGATGAGAACGCAAAACTACGATGGTGAAAAGTCGAAACTACAAAGAACGAGTGTGTGGCATAGCCCATGTTTGGTATATTTAAAGAGGTACGAGACTGTGTTATTGTGTTATGGACAAAGTCCGATTGCGTGGCATAGCGCATGTTTGGTATATTTAAAGAGGTACGAAACTGTGTTATTGTGTTATGGACAAAGTACGATTGAGTGGCATAACCCATATTTGGTATATTTAAAGATGTACGAGACTTTGTTATTGTATCAGAACAAGTACAATTACATGGCATAGCCCATGTTTGGTATATTTAAAGAGGTACGAGACTGTGTTATTGTGTTATGGACAAAGTACGAGTGTGTGACATAGTTCATGTTTGGTATATTTAAAGAGGTATTAGCCTATGTTATTGTATTACGGACAAGTAAAATTATGTGGCATAGCTATTGTTAGGTATATTTAAAGAGGTTGAGACTGTGTTATTGTATTATGGACAAAGTACGATTTTGTGGAATAATCAATGGTTGGTATATTTAAAGAGGTGCGATGCTGTGTTTTGTATTATGGACAACGTACGATTGTGTGGCTTAGTCCATGTTTGTTATATTTAAAGAGATATTAGAATGTGTTATTGTTTTATGGACAAAACACGATTGTGTTGCATAGCCAATGTTTGGTATATTTAAAGAGGTATGAGATTGTGTTATTGTATAATGGATTAAGTATGATTATGTGACATAGTCAATGTTTGGTATATTTAAAGAGGTACGATATTTCGTTATTGTATTATGGACAAAATACGATTGTGTGACAAAGCCAATGTTTGGTAAATTTAAAGTGATATTGGAATGTTTTATTGTATTATGGACAAAATGCAATTGTGTGGCATAGCCAATGTTTGGTATATTTAAAGAGGTATGAGACTGTGTTATTGCATTATGGACAACGTACGAGTGTGTGGCACAGCCAATGTTTTGTATATTTAAAGAAAAACAAGACTGTGTTATTGTATTATGGACAAAGTACAAGTTTGTGACATAGCCCATGTTTTGTATATTTAAAGAAGTACGAGACTATGTTATTGTATTAAGGACAAACAGAATAGAACATATATTTAATTTCGACTTAAAGACGTTTCTGCGGGTTGTTACTGCGCATAGCTACGCGCATAGTTGAGTCGCATTAGGATATTTACAAAGCGAAGTATTTTCATTTTGAGATGTCAGAAATGTAAATTTTGTCAAGGAAGCGATCGAAAAGCACGGAAGAGTATATTGTTTTTCGTTCTAAACCACAAGAAGCGCTTGTACATAACGAAGTCGAAGAAACAACTACGAAAATATAATCAATACTCGTAGTGGTAACATTTCGGATAACTCATTTTCGGATATGAGTCATTCGTGAATTTGTTCCAAAGCGCTAAATACATAATGAATTTACCAGAAACAATATTCTTCATACCGGGATGGAGACAAGGAAGAATAAGTCTTGAATTTTAACATTTAGCTGACCTGATGCATGTAAAAGTTTGGTATTGAAGGACACTATGGAGGACACTTATATGGGTCAATGTTATACATAAACTATACATCGTTTGTAATAATGCCTCTTTGTAGAAAGGATGAAACAATTCTCCGCATTAGAATTTTTTTATTATTGAATTAGTGTCAAAATGTATCATTTACGACCATTTTATGAAAAGGGAGGTAACATTTAGCTCTGTAACTTAGTAACAAGCATGGGGACATCTAATTTTTGTTTTATTTTCTGATATAGTTTGTTATAGTGCCTGTTTGTAGAAAGAATGAAACAATTCTCCGCCTACAACTTTTTTTATTATTGAATTAGTGTAAAAATGCATCGTTTGCGGCCATTTTATGAAAAAGGGAGGTAACATTAAGCAATGTAACTTAGTAACAAGTAAGGCAACATATGTTTTTTATTTTATTTTCTGATATAGTTTGTTAAAGTGCCTCTTTGTAGAAAGAATGAAACAATTCTCCGCATTAAAACTTTGTTTATGATTGAATTAGTGTCAAAATGCATCATTTACGGCTATTTTATGAAAAGGGAGGTAACATTTAGCTCTGTAACTTAGTTACAAGCATGGGGACATCTATTTTTTGTTTTATTTTCTGATAAAGTTTGTTATAGTGTTATAGTGTTTGTTATTGTAGAAAGAATGAAACAATTCTCCGTGTTACAACTTTTTTTGTTATTGAATAAGTGTAAAAATGCATCGTTTGCGGCCATTTTATGAAAAAGGGAGGTAACATTTAGCAATGTAACTTAGTAACAAGTAAGGCAACATATGTTTTTTTATTTTATTTTCTGATGTAGTTTGTTAAAGTGCCTCTTTGTAGAAAGAATGAAACAATTCTCTGCATTAGAACTTTTTTATTATTGAATTAGTGTCAAAATGCATCGTTTACGGCCATTTTATGAAAAGGGAGGTAACATTAAGCACTGTAACTTAGTAGTAACAAGCATTGGGACATATATGTTTTATTTTATTTTCTGATATAGTTTGTTATGGTGCCTCTTTGTAGAAAAAATGAAACAATTTTCCGCGTTAGAACTTTATTTATTTTTAAATTAGTGTAAAAATACATCGTTAACGGCCAATTCTATAATCATAGAAATTTATGAAAATTACTGTATGAAATGTGAAACTCAAAATAGCATCATGACTTTTTCTGTTTTAGATACTTTATCTTTTGTTACATGAGTGACAACAATATTTTGTTGAAATATATCACTTTGTTAGTAAATTAAACAAGATTTATAACTTACACCCATTTGCTGTTTTTTTCTTTAAAAAATGTAAAACGGTGTAGTTTAAAATAGTCATAGCAAAAAAACAAGCATGGGGACCTATATTTTTTTAGTGTTTTAAACTTGTCTTACTTCAAAGTACTTGTGTGCAAAATTTAAAAAAAATCACCGCGCTAGAACTTACTCGAAGAAACGTCTTTAAGCATATACAGCTTATCATCATACAAAGTACAATTAACTAAAAGCCCATGTTTGGTATATCTAAAGACGTTTGGAACAATGTTATTGTATAATGGACAAAGTTCGATTGTGTGGCATAGCCCTTGTTTGGTATATTTAAAGAGGAACGATACTGTGTTATTGTATTTTGGACAAAGTACAATTATGTGGCATAGCCCATGTTTAGTATATTCAAAGAGGTACGATACTGTGTTATTGTATTTTGGACAAAGAACGATTATGTGGCGTAGCCCGTGCTTGATATATTTAAAATGGTAAGAGACTGTATTATTGTATCATGGACAACGTACGATTATGTGCGGTAACCCATGTGTGGTATATTTGAAATGATATGAGACTGTGTTATTGTATCATGGACAAAGTACGATTATGTGGCGTAACCCATGTTTGGTATATTTAAAATGATATGAGACTGTGTTATTGTGACATGGACAAAGTACGATTATGTGGCATAACCCATGTTTGGTATATTTAAAATTATATAAGACTGTGTAATTGTATCATAGACAAAGTACGATTATGTGGCGTAGCTCGTGTTTGGTATATTTAAAATAATATGAGACTGTGTTATTATACTATGGACAAAGTAGGATTATGTGGTATATGTAAAGATACGGATGATGTGCGTGTAAGATATTTCTAATTTCTTTATAATCAGATTAATCATCCAATTGATATTGCCAGTATGTGCTGCATTATGGCTGCATTACAATGGCGGTTGAACAAATAAATATTTCCACTACCGAGTACTATTACGGTGTTTAAAATGGGGTCTTTTCCTTCTATTGTTTGATCTGAAGATAGAGATGACATATAATGAACTCCAGGTTTTTATATATACAGTTTTTAAACTTTATTTTACGACTCGTACAGACAGATGTTAAACACAGACTCATACTAAGATACATAATGTTGAACCACTTGGAAATTAAATAAGTTGAATAAGTGAAATATTATTAAAATTTATATGGATATTTTGGAACATGAACATTAGGTAATTATACCATAACAACAACATCCATTATCGTTTAAACAAAAAGCAGAAAATAGAACTTTTCAATATGCATATTTGAAAATATCAAACTGAGGATTTTTAGTACAATTATTATATTATTGACTTTGTTCACTTATTTGTTGTTTTTTTTTATTTATTTGTTTATTTGTAAATAATTTCCATTTATTTATTTGTAAATAATTTAGATAAATTTTTAACCGTATTTGTTTAATATATTTTTGTTACCGCAGCGTGGTCTAGTGGTAGAGCGTCCGCCTCGCATGCGGAAGGTCGTGGGTTCAACCTCCGTACCAAAGACTTTAAAAATAGTACTAGAAGCTTTTTCGCTTGACGCTCAGCATTTAAAGGAGAGTTCTAGGTCTGGTCAGCCCGGTGTCAGTATAATGTGACTGGGTGGGGTATCATACTATGTGTCTGCGGCATGATACTCCAGTGTGACAGTGCTTAGAATACTGTCTCAAGTAGACACCGTCGCGATATGACTGAAAACTCTGACTACGTGACACTATCAATTATTGGTTTTTCAACGGCGGTAAACCAGCTATACTAAAATTTATTTCATGTATAGTGTACAAAAAAATAATGTCAGAGAATGAGAATTCCGAACAAGAAAAAGATAAGAAACGGAAAAGAAGTGACAATTCGAGTATAAGTGACTTGGACTGCAGCATTAGCAAAGACAAACTTAAAACAGATAAAAGCTCAAGTTCAAAATCAAGTAAATAATCAGCAAATAAAAGAAAAAAATCGAAAAAAAATTCAGGAAGTTGAAGAACAGAATATGACAGAAGGCACTAACATTAAAGAACAGTTAACAGAAATAAACAAAAAGTTGTCAAATGCTATAACCAAAGATGATGGATACTTAAAAACAATTATCCAAGAAATGATGCATCAAATGAAAGAACAGTTTTTACAATCTGTTTTTTCATAATAATTGAAATTCTAGAAGGAAAACTGTTCGAGAAAGAAGAAGAGAATGATAAACTGAGAAAAGAAGTAAAATACCTAAAATAGAAAGAAAGTAGAAGGACATGTAATAGATGTTGAAAAGCATAGATAAAAGATAGAAACAGATAATTACAAAACAAGAGAAATTCAATAAACTCGAACAATACGGTCGTCGTAACAATATCAGAGTCACCGGCATAACAGAGACTGGATCTGAGAGTGCAGAAAAATCCACATCACTGGTAAGTAAGACACTAAACAACAAGATGCCGGGGCTAGAGCTCAAAAGGGAGGATATTGACATTGCGCAACGAGTGGGTAAGTAGACAGGTAACAAACGACAAATAACTGTAAAGTTTGTATCAAGAATGAAGAAAGTAATCGTTATGAAGAACAGGAAGAAACTAAAAAACACCGGTATATTCGTTAATGAGGACTTGACAGTTGTATCATATGGAACACTATTCTATAAAAACAAACTAGGCGATGTTTAAATATTTCCTTTCGATCGATTCCTAAATTGGATGGATCTTGCATGGCCATAAAATAGACTAAAAAAAAAAACAACTGTAAAATGCATATAATTTATAACCTAAACTTTTTTTTAAACAGTTAACAACATACCAGCTCTATATAACCTAAACAGGTTTATTCCACATATCTAATTTTAGAACAATGATATACCAAATATCGACTTTATATACATTGTCTCTACAATTCATCATGAACATAAATTAATAGATTTTGTTTTGATAAGAAGTAAGATATATACGTGTAATTAGCAAAGGTACTGATAACAAATTTAAAACGGAGCAGTTTTATCTTATTAAACATGTTGGAAAAATCGTGTTCTTTTAATGTATAAAAATAGCAGAGACAAATCCTTACCAAAACATTTATTGCACCAGAGTAGTTTGTTAGTTGTTGTTTTACGCTATGATATGGTTTATTTTTAAAAGAAAATCGTCCCTATGATAATTTTCTTTTATAACTGTGGATTTATCCTACATGTAAATCAACGCTCGTGCAAGTCACTGAATGTCCCATCACGGCCCAGGTTATATGGCTACTTTTTCGGGTTTTGTTAGATTATTTGTTTAATGAAATTAGCATAAATGATCAACAGGCAAACCTTACAAGTTCCTGTTCATACTGATCTTATTTAGTGACATAAGTCCATTCCTTTAACAGAGGCTCAGCCACTATCACATGAGGTCACATCTATGTATATAGACTTGCGTGTGTGTGTGTATATATATATATATATATATATATATATATATAAGTTTTGTGTATGGATGTGTGTATGGGTATGTATATATATTCTAAATTGCAAACAAAAATTACGGAAATTGTGTAAAATGCTTGGTATTATTATATGTAAACCTATTTAAAAATATATTGCTTATGAGTATACTCCCTGTTTGGGACGAAAACACAAACACAATCTTTATACTGATTGTGTCATAATTCAAGAGAAGACTTTTCTCAATTCTGTTTCTTTTAACGTTTTTGTTGTTGTTTTTTTTTTAAAAAGTGTTTTGTTTTGTTCTGGTATGTATATATTGTTGTAGCTATTCCTTTTTTGTGTTTGTTTCTAGTGTTGTTATCCAATTCAATAGTTTGACGAATTCTCCCTACTTCGTTTAGTCATACAGTTGTACATTGCTAATTATTGGTCTAGGTGTTGTTGTTTTATTTTTGTTGTTGTTGTTTTTTTGTTTATTCGTTTGTGGCTTTTCTTAGATCTACATTTTATTGAAACTCGCGTAATTGCGTTAAAGTAAACTGACAGTTGAGTTTATTTTCACCACTATTAGTACTTTTTTTTTTAGTATGTTTGTTTTTCTCTCTTTTTCCAAAAAATATAATTCACAGAAGTACATATTCAAAATGGTTATTAACATAATTCTGCAAATTCGTTAATATACAAATGTATTGATAAACAAATGGAAAAAAAACCTTACTTTTTACTTAGAAAGAAATGTGCTAATAATATATTTAATTGATATAATTGTTGGTCGTTTGCAATCGTTAGAACTAAAAATAAATGATAAGGAAATAACACTGTTAAACATTTATGGTCCAAATAAAGATGATGTGAAACATTTTAAAACATTGGATCAATATTTGATAGACAAAAATTTTAATTAAAGGGATAATTTTAACGCCGTTTCAAATATTGATATTGAAAAGCGAAACGGTAGATGTGATACAAATAAAACCATAAGGAAAACATTAAAATCCATTATCGATACACATAGTCTAGTTGACATATGGCGAGTACAGCAACCTGACAAAAACAGTTTACATGGCATTCAAACACAAAACCAGTAATATTTTCAAGATAAGATTACTTCCTTATGTCAGAAAATCTCGCAAATGCTACAAAATCTAGTCACATTAAAGCAGGCTTCAAATCTGATCATTCTGTCGTGACAGTAAATATCAATATTATAAATCTTATTAGAGGACCTGGTTTTTTAAAAATAAAAAACAGCTTTATTATACAAAAAAATACCAAGACATTACTAAATACAATATACAAGATACTGTTAACAAAAATAGTGAAACAAACCCAAATACTCTATGGGAAATTAACAAAGGCAACACAAGAAATGAAACTATTAAATATGCAAGCACAAAAAAGAAATCTGATTCAAAACGAGAGAATAAGCTCTACAAAAATATAAAACAATTAGAAAATAAATTGCAACATCGATCAAACCAGCATTTAACAGATGAAATTAAAACAGAACTAGAATTAAAGGAAGCTGAACTGAATGGTATAATTGAAAACAAAATAAATGGCATTTAAACTCGTTCAAAGGTAGATAAAATAGAATATAACAAAACAAAACTCAAAATATTTCGCAAATTTAGAGAAAAAAAAGCACAATCAAAAATAATACCGCGTTTAAACATAAAGAGTAGGATAATTGAAACTCACAAGAAATTTTAAATGCTCAAAAAGAATTTTATACCAAACTTAACGAAAAGGAAAGCAGTCAAGATACAAATTACAATTTCTTTCATGAAAACATAAACAAACTAAACGAAACAGATAAAACAACATGCGGGTATTTTAACTGAGTACGAATGTGGTAAAGTACTGAAACAAATGCTAAATCAAAAAAGTCCAGGTTCAGATGCAATTAACACAGAATTCAATAAAATATTGTGGCCTAACATAAAACAATACTAAGTAAATTCAATAAACTTTTCTTTTGGAATTCAAAGTATGACTGAGCTACAAAAACAAAGTTTAATTACCCTTATACCAACAACTGGAAAGGATACAACTAATCAAAGTAACTGGATACCAATATGTTTGTTAAATACTGATTACAAAATAGCAAACAAAGGCAAAAGCAAACAGAATCAAACCAGTACTTATAAAAATTATCAACAGCTCTCAGACCGGTTTTCTAAAAGGGCGTTACATAGGAGAAAACATTATACTTTTATGCGAAATAATTGATTATGCAGAACAAGAAAAACTTTCAGCTCTTCTCTTCTTTTCGGATTTCGAAAAAACCTGTGATAGTCTTAATCACGACTATATGTTCCGAACGTTACAGCATTTTAATTTTGGTGATTCACTATGTAACTGGTTAAATTTATTCTATTCAGGTTCCAAAAGTTGTATTTTAAACAATGGTCACATGTCAGATATTTTTCCTATTTGCAGAGGAGTTCGCCAAGGATGTCCTTTATCACATCTGTTTATCATATGTATTGAACTTCTGTCCTTTGAAATACTCAATAATGCAAATATAAAAGAGTAAACCTTAATGGAAAAGAAATTAAAAGTACGCTCTT
Organism: Panopea generosa; assembly: GCA_029582155.1. Classification (NCBI taxonomy): domain Eukaryota; kingdom Metazoa; phylum Mollusca; class Bivalvia; order Adapedonta; family Hiatellidae; genus Panopea; species Panopea generosa. Next base: position 38,986,627 of record CM055902.1, read on the forward strand.
TGCAGACGACGCTACTTTTATGACAGATGGCTAAAAAAATAGCTTTGAAAACCTAGTTAATGTTTTAAATAATTCAGCTACATATCAGGTTTAAAATTAAACATAAATAAATGCACTGTTCTACGTGCTGGCTCCATTAAATATACAAATGTCCACTACCTGAAAAATAAAAAATGTCATTGGGATTCTGTGCGAGCAAAAACGCTAGGAATTTCCTTCTACACTGATAGTGAAAATACGTTAAAATATAACTTTGACACAAAATAAGAAGAATTTCAGAACTGCTTAAAAAGCTGGAGACATAGAAAACTAAGTTTTTATGGAAAAATTACAGTAATATAATCATTTGCACTCCCGAAATTAATATATCCGTTAACAGTTCTACCTTTTCCCTCTAATGCAAAAATAAAACAAACTAATAACATCATGTTTGATTTCATTTGGGATTCTAAACCTGATAAAACCAAGCGTAGTACTTTGACATTAGATTATCACGAAGGCGGATTAAAAATGATTAATATTAGAAAATTTATTTTATCCTTAAAAGCCAGTTGGATTAATCGATTATTTGATGAAAATAATACAGGCTTGTGGAAACATTACTATATGACGAAACTTGAAAAATACGGTGGAAAACTGCTTTTTAAATGTAACCTACATTATAAAGATATAGAAAGAATGTTTAAAAATGATTTATTTATTGAACAAATTCTTAAGGCTTGGGCAAAAATAAAAAAAACATGATTTACAATCAATAAGTAAAGAAATAATTTGGAACAATTAAAATACTAAATTAGAAGGACAAACCATATTTCATAAAACATGGTACGATAGAGGATAAAATACATTGAACAATTATTCGATTATAGGAAAAATGATTTTTATAATTTCAATGATTTTAGTAATCTTTATGACATACAGAATATCGATTTCCTAAAGTTTAATCAAATCATAACATATATTCCAAAACAATGGATAGAGACTTAAAAATGAACAAATAAAAATAACACAAAACGAAAATGTATTTGGCAAAGTCCTATCTTCAGAAAAAAAAACAAATACACAGGTACCTTATAGATAAAGAAATAAAATACAAAACAATACAGCAAGAAAAATGGGAGTTTTTATTTGGTAAAACCGATCTTAATTGGACGAAAATATATACTGCTCCTTTTAAGTCTACACTAGATGCAAAAATAAGAATTTTTCAATACAAATACACCATGTTAATAGTACCAACATATTAAACATTAATGAAATACAAACTTGTTGCTTCGAATCTCTGTGATTTTTTGCAATGCGAATGTTGAAACACTAAATCATTTATTCTGGGAGTGCATTCACATAAAAGCTTCGGAACAATTGAAATGTGTATGAATGATTTTAAAAACTATATAATTTTCTGTGCAAAATATTTTATATATACAAAAAAATGTCAAAGTGACATTCCTACTTTTATATTATTCAAATGCTATTTTAAAAAAACAAATTGAAATAGAAGGAGAAATAGCACTTAAACACAATAAATTTGACAAGCACGAACAAAAATGGAGATTATTTCTCCAAAACAATATACATTCTTGAACTAAAGGAAGGCTTCTACTATATCATCTCCATCTTCTCTCCCTTTATTATATTTTTCTTAAAATATGGTTAAAAAACCCTGCTGATCCTTATTTCCCCTCCTCATCTTTCCTCTCATTGTGTTCCTTTTATGCTTTATTCTACCTTTATTCTGAGTCCTTATATCTATCTTAATAAGTTGTTTCATTATATTACATACAAAATAAATAAGGTTATATCTTGTTGGTAATTTCATAATATGAAAATATCATTAATATTGTTGCTAATTGATTTGCATTTTCTCAATTTACTTATATATTTACTTTATACAATCGTAATATATACCACTAAGAATTATATACTTTTTACACATTAATAAACCTATGTGTAAGCATGCAACAAAATGTAATTTATATGACTATGTTTATGGTGTGAATAACTTTACGAAATAAAATATTTGATCACAAAAAAATGTTGAACATGTCTTTTTCTCGATCTAAATCAATTCACAATTTAATAATGTTTTAAGAGTAAAAAATGAGTATGTACTCATATCAAATTTTACCAAAGTCATTTTATAATTTTAAAATATTTAAACAAATAATTCAAGGCCAAGACATGTTCAATCTACACAACAATCATCAATAAACATACATATTTAATCAGACATTGAGTAAATATAATCAGCATTCATCCTATCGATGATAAATATTGAGGTTTTCCGGCCTATCATAATAAAAAGTTATACCCCGTAATAAAAGCAAACATTCTAGACTCACCCTCCCCACACAGGACATAGACGATATCAATGGGAATACATAAGCATAGGAAAAAACTTATTTCCTTACCCTAGGCAGAGTAATAGATTAACTCGGCATTTTACTTTAACGTTCTTAACACATATATCTCCTGTTGAAAAAAATGTAAAATCAGACGATAGAACTTTTTGTATTGCTAGTGACAGTCTACCGATAACCGGTCGATCCATAATTTTAAACTTTAAAATGCAACATGCGCAATATCAAATATTCCAAATGAATGTAAATAGAAACGGCTATACAACAATTTATATCAAGCCGAATAGGTGTATATAGCATGTTCGAGTGAATAAACAATATCGACCGGTCACTATTAATAATGTAATCTACATGTCGCTATAACATATTTCAGATGTTGTCATGGGTTAATTAAAATATACATACAAGTGTCCCTTTAATATACTGTGTTTTGTACCACTTATTCTGTTAAATCGTACATACATTCATCACCATACACTCCATATATCCAACATATCAGTTTCTTAAATACAAACTATAAAATATTCCTTCTTGTTTTAGACTTTAGAATCAAACATGGATATTATTTAAATAGTTTTCAATATCGGCTGTAATTGGATAGTATACAATGTTCCGATAGTTTTCAAACCAATGAATTTTAAAACTGACAAATTAATTCTAAGATCTAGTTATTCCTACACCACACATGATTCGTTGTCTTATATTTAGGTGCATGAAGCTCACAAATGTTGAGTTCTAAATGGATTAATTTTCAATTGTATTTTTAGGAAAATGGTTTTCCTCTGCAACGAGACTTCTTTAACTGAAGAGTAATTCAAGGGAACTAACTATGGGCAATGTAATTCTATTTTAAAGGAACACCAATTCGAGTCCAAGTAAAGAATTTTGCCCCGACCCACTGGTAATTGAAAATTGATATTAACCAGATCTCAATAGTCTGTTAACGAAAACGTTACATAAAAATATGAAGTAAATGAAATACAGAAATTAATGATAAAATACAAGATCAATAACCAAAGAAATCAAGTATACACAGTGAGTGTAAATATCACTTACCTGAGGATAGAGATGACATATAATGAACTCCAAAATTATATATATTTTTTTAAAACTTTATTTTACGACTTGTACAGTGAGATATTAAGAACAGACTGTCGTACAATGGAAACTTTGGAGATTTGCACTTTATCCTCGGCGTGATGTATCAACAATTCAAAATCAAGAAAATCTGGTGGCCCCCGGAATAAGAATATTTTAGGGGTTTCACAAAATTGGTGCGCATGTGTTTTACGCAGGCTTAACCAGAATGATTTGAGCCAGGCGTGTGTTTTTTCGAAACTTTAGTGAACAAAGAAACTTTCGAGTCTATAACCGGCTAAACAAGTTAGGGCGATAAGTGTCCCTTTAGGACTCGTCACCAAAGTTTATTCAATGCTTAACAATCAATTAAGCTAATTGTCACAGGAATCACTTAGACATTCCAAAGTCTGAGAAAATGATATCTTATTAATATATCAAAACATTTATTAAACTCATTTTGTTCATTTTTTTCTCATTATAATTTAAGTATTTACCTTTTTTTATTAAATGTTATTAACTTCCGTATTTAATTTTAGAAAACAATATCAATTTATTAAGGTTTTATTTAGAAAAAGTGAAGAAATTTGAAGAAAAAGTATTATCCCAAATTGGCCTAACATACATTACTATATAATAACACTTTCTGCTAAATGACTTTGGTCCCCAAAAGTTTCAAAAAGGTATTACCCCAAAACGGACTTAGCAATGATCATGAAGAGATGATTCGACGTTAACGTTTTGTTCGCAGCTATATATAATGAGTATGAAGAAATGATTCGTCGTCAACGTAACGTTTGCAGTTATACATACCGAGTATGAAAGAATGATTCGTTGTCAACTTTACGTTCGCAGTTTTACATAACGAGTATGAAGAAATGTTTCGTCGTCAACGTTACGTTCGCAGTTATACATAAAGAATATGAAAATTTTATTCGTGGTCAACATAACGTTCGCAGTTATACATAACGAGTATGAAGAAATTATTGATTCGTCGTCAACTTAACGTTCGCAGTTTTACATAACACGTATGAAGAAATGTTTCGTCGTCAACGATACGTACGCAGTTATAGATAACGAGTAATACTGAAGATTTGATTCGTTGTCAACATAACGTTCGCAGTTGCACATAACGAGTATGAAGAAATTATTCGTCGTCAATGTAACGTTCGCAGTTATACATAACGAGTATGAATGCATGATTCGTCGTCAACGTAATGATCTCTGCTATTCATAACGAGTATGAAGGAATGGACCCTTCATAATCGTTATGTATACGTACTGCCGCGTATTGCTCCATCACTAGATTATATCATTGGTATGTACTCTGTCCCACAGAAATGCATTAAGGTGCTGCACTATCAGCTGAATTGTGATGGGGATTATCAAGCATTGGAATAATGTTGCTATACGTCTTACTATGATATTGTAAAACCTTAACATTTTTGTAACTGAAATAATCGGCTCGGTGTAGCAGTGTATAATCCCATTTTCTTCAGATGATCCCGACAATCGAAATTGCCAGCAACTTTAGCACAATCACCTGCATTACAGCGGACGTTGTTTAGCATCTTAATCATGTCTTTATACATCTGACAAAGATAGTCTACAACATTAATACTCCCAGTACCGAATGCCGCCTGATGTAGCAAAGTGTTTCCGTTATTAGATATTTCAGACAGTCCAAATTGTCTGCCTGTGCTGCACATAACACTGCATTAAGACCATCGTTATCAACCATCTGAATCATGCTGCTATACATCTGACACAGATATTCTACATTGGGTCTAATCACTGTTCTATCAGATATTTCAGACTTTCCAAATTGCCACGACGTGCTGCACAGTGGACTGCACTACGACCACCGTTATCAAGCATCTGAATCATGCTGCTATACGTCTGACACAGATACTCTACAACCTTAATACTTCCAGTACCGAGTGCCGCCTCGTGTAGCAATGTCCTTCCATTACTAGTTTTTGACATTGGGTCTAATCCCTGTTCTATCAGATATTTCAGACTTTCCAAATTGCCACGATGTGCTGCACAGTGGACTGCACTACGACCACAGTTATCAAGCATCGGAATCATGCTGCTATATGTCTGACACAGATACTCTACAACCTTAATACTTCCAGTACCGAATGCCGCCTGGTGTAGTAAAGTTGTTCCATTACTATATTTTGACATTGGGTTTAATCTCTGTTCTATCAGATATTTCAGACAGTCCAAATTATTTCCCTGTGCTGCACAGTGCACTGCACTATGACCATAGTTATCAAGCATCTGAATTATGCTGCTATACGTCTGACACAGATACTCTACAACCTTAATACTTCCAGTACCGAGTGCCGCCTCGTGTAGCAATGTGCTTCCATTACTAGTTTTTGACATTGGGTCTAATCCCTGTTCTATCAGATATTTCAGACTTTCCAAATTGCCACGATGTGCTGCACAGTGGACTGCACTATGACCATCGTTATCAAGCATTGGAATAATGTTGTTGTACGTCTGACACAGATACTCTACAACCTTAATACTTCCAGTACCGAGTGCCGCCTGGTGTAGTAAAGTTTTTCCATCACTAGATTTTGACATTGGGTTTAATCCCTGTTCTATCAGATATTTCAGACAGTCCAAGTTGCCACGATGTGCTGCACAGTGGACTGCACTATGACCATAGTTATCAAGCATCTGAATTATGCAGCTACACGTCTGACACAGATACTCTACAACTTTAAAACTTCCAGTACCGAGTGCCGCCTCGTGTAGTAAAGTTTTTCCATCACTAGATTTTCACATTAGGTTTAATCCCTGTTCTATCAGATATTTCAGGCAGTCCAAATTACCTCCCATTGCTGCAGGATGTGCTGCATTAAAACCATCGTTATCAAGCATCTGAATCATGCTGCTATACGTCTGACACAGATACTCTACAACCTTAATACTTCCAGTACCGAATGCCGCCTGGTGTAGTAATGTGCTTCCATCACTAGATTTTGACATTGGGTCTAATCCCTGTTCTATCAGATATTTCAGACAGTCCAAGTTGCAAGAATGTGCTGCTAAGTGGACTGCACTATGACCATTGTCATCAAGCATTGGAATCATGTTGTTGTATGTCTGACACAGATACTCTACAACCTTAATACTTCCAGTACCGAATGCCGCTTGGTGTAGTAATGTGCTTCCTTCACTAGATTTTGACATTGGGTCTAATCCCTGTTCTATCAGATATTTCAGACAGTCCAATTTGCAAGAATGTGCTGCACAGTGGACTGCACTATGACCATAGTTATCAAGCATTGGAATCATGTTGTTGTATGTCTGACACAGATACTCTACAACCTTAATACTTCCAGTACCGAATGCCGCCTGGTGTAGTAAAGTTCTTCCATCACTAGATTTTGACATTGGGTCTAATCCCTGTTCTATCAGATATTTCAGACAGTCCAAGTTGCAAGAATGGGCTGCACAGTGGACTGCACTAAGACCATCGTTATCAAGCATTGGAATCATGTTGTTGTATGTCTGACACAGATACTCTACAACCTTAATACTTCCAGTACCGAATGCCGCCTGGTGTAGTAAAGTTCTTCCATCACTAGATTTTGACATTGGGTCTAATCCCTGTTCTATAAGATATTTCAGACAGTCCAAGTTGCCAGAACGTGCTGCACAGTGGACTGCACTATGACCATCGTTATTAAGCATTGGAATCATGTTGTTGTATGTCTGACACAGATATTCTACAACAATTTTGCTTCCTGAACCGAGTACCGCCTGGTGTAGCAATGTTCCTCCTGCACTAGATTTTGACATTGGGTCTAATCCTTGTCCCATCAGATATTTCAGGCAGTCCAAATTACCTCCCATTGCTGCAGGATGTGCTGCATTAAAACCATCGTTATCAAGCATCTGAATCATGCTGCTATACGTCTGACACAGATACTCTACAACCTTAATACTTCCAGTACCGAATGCCGCCTCGTGTAGTAATGTGCTTCCATCACTAGATTTTGACATTGGGTCTAATCCCTGTTCTATCAGATATTTCAGACAGTCCAAGTTGCAAGAATGTGCTGCACAGTAGACTGCACTATTACCATTGTCATCAAGCATTGGAATCATGTTGTTGTATGTCTGACACAGATACTCTACAACCTTAATACTTCCAGTACCGAATGCCGCTTGGTGTAGTAATGTGCTTCCTTTACTAGATTTTGACATTGGGTCTAATCCCTGTTCTATCAGATATTTCAGACAGTCCAATTTGCAAGAATGTGCTGCACAGTGGACTGCACTATGACCATAGTTATCAAGCATTGGAATCATGTTGTTGTATGTCTGACACAGATACTCTACAACCTTAATACTTCCAGTACCGAATGCCGCCTGGTGTAGTAAAGTTCTTCCATCACTAGATTTTGACATTGGGTCTAATCCCTGTTCTATCAGATATTTCAGACAGTCCAAGTTGCAAGAATGGGCTGCACAGTGGACTGCACTAAGACCATCGTTATCAAGCATTGGAATCATGTTGTTGTATGTCTGACACAGATACTCTACAACCTTAATACTTCCAGTACCGAATGCCGCCTGGTGTAGTAAAGTTCTTCCATCACTAGATTTTGACATTGGGTCTAATCCCTGTTCTATAAGATATTTCAGACAGTCCAAGTTGCCAGAACGTGCTGCACAGTGGACTGCACTATGACCATCGTTATCAAGCATTGGAATCATGTTGTTGTATGTCTGACACAGATATTCTACAACAATTTTGCTTCCTGAACCGAGTACCGCCTGGTGTAGCAATGTTCCTCCTGCACTAGATTTTGACATTGGGTCTAATCCTTGTCCCATCAGATATTTCAGACAATCCAAATTTCCTTCCTTTGCAGCATGATGCGCTGCATTATGATTGTTGTTATCAAGCATAAAAATCATGTCTTTGAAATTCTTACAGAAATACTCTACGACATGGTTCTGCCCGGCCAATGCTGCTAAATGTAGAAATGTTTCACCCTGTTCTGTTATGTCGAAAGGGTAAGTTTCCTCTTTTAACATATTAATTAAACTGTCGAGGTTTCCTGTTTTAACCATGGAAAATAATTCTTTTGAGGATGATATAACGAGGCTACCACGATTCAGATCTTTTTGTTGTGGTGATGTATCATTCTTATCTGTAAAATAATTTTATTAAGATATCAATTAAAATCAAACGTGCAGTTGCAGTGAAGTAATTAACAATACAGTTCATATATCTCGCAGAATTCAAAGAAAAACCTCTCTAAAAATCATCTTTAGTTTTTCGCCCATCACACGTTAAGTTCTACATTTAGACTGTGAACACATCGATGTTTTATAACTGGACGTATTTTACAGAGAAGTTATTTAAAACATAAAATCTCGAAACTCATTTGATCTATATGTTAAAATCCAATTAAAAAAAGATGATATTAACATCAATGATGTTTTATACGAGGTATGTCCCAAAAGTAATAGGACGCATTTAGAAATATAACTTTCAGTGTTTCAATCCAAACAAAACTTTGCATCGATAATTTTCAATATCTAAACTATAAGCATGCACAATTTCAATATCGTACACTACCATTTAACATTGATGTTGTCAAGTCAAAATGTGTATGTTACAAAGTACGGGGGAGATTGACGTTATTTGTGCGACGTCAAATTGACATTCAAATGAAAGTTATTCTTTTTTGAAGTATGAACCGCTGTGCAAAACACATTTTTGTGGTACTGCGCCCACTTCTGTTACATGTCACGATACTATGATGAATCGTAGATCCTAACCACAGAATGTACACTCCGGCACATGGCCCGGAGGTACTGAAAAGCGCTTTTCACGAAGATCTTTCTTGAATCCCAGGAAAACCACACAAGATTTCGGTCGTCCAGTTCGCTGATGGTCAGTTACTTTTGTCTCACCATTGGAAACCCGTCTGTACCACCAATTGATAAGACTCCAGGATATGCATTCTGTTAAAGAATTGTGTGAAATAAACTTCAGAGTATCATGTGGGGTCATATTACACCCAACACAAAATGTTACCACGCTCCAAATTTCCACTCTAGGCGTGACGTCGTCCAATTTCTTTACTATTCAAATTCACACTTGCTACTTTAAAAGTGCGCACAATATTCAAATGTTTATCGATAACGTCAATTTTTAAATGACATTCGCACATGATCTGAAATTACGTCCATTGTTATTTCATAACATTTGGCACACTATTGAGGAAGTTATCTGCTTTCCAAGGCAATATTGTTTGTTTTTTTGAATGGCGTCTAATTTCGAAGTCCCCCGTACTTCCAAACTCGCGTTACTTTGGCACCTTATGCATGAACTTAACGATGACTGAAAGTTGATTTGATATTTTATGACAATAGAAGATGTGTCGATCTATCCATTGATACCATTGGTTTGCATGTAACGCCCTTAATACAAAAATGACAGGGTCGTCCTATTACTTTTGGGACATACCTCGTATATGTTACAAAGTACGGGGGAGATTGACGTTATTTGTGTGACGTCAAATTGACATTCAAATGATAGTTATTCTTTTTTTATTAACCGCTGTGCAAAACCGCTTTTTGTGGTACTTCATCCACTTCTGGTACATGTCACTATACTATGATGACTCGTAGATCCTAACCACAGAATGTACACTCCGGCACATGGCCCGGATGTACTGAAAGCGCTTTTCACAAAGATCTGACTTGAATCCCAGGAAAACCACACAAAATTTCGGTCATTCAGATCGCTAATGGTCAGTTACTTTCGTCTCACCATTAAAAACCCGTTTGTACCACCAATAGATAAGACTCCAGGATATGCCTTCTGTTAAAGAGTCGTGTGAAATAAACTCCAGAGTCACCTTTGGGGTCATATCACACCCAACACAAAATTTTACCACACTCCAAATTTCCACTCTAGGCGTGACGTCGTCCAATTTCTTTACCATTCAAATTCGCACTTGTTATATTAAAAGTGCGCACAATAATCAAAGGTTTATCGATAACGTCGAAGTTTTTTAATGACATTCGTACATGATCTGAAATTACGTCCACCGTTATTTCAAAACATTTTGCACGAAAATTGGAAGATGTCTGCTTTCAAAGGCAATTTTATTTTTTTAAATGGCGTCTTATTTCAAAGTCCCCCGTACTTCCAAACTCGCGTTACTATGGTACCGTTTGCATGAACTTAACAATGACTGAAAGTTTATTTGATGTTTTATGACAATAGAAGATGTGTCGATCTATCCATTGATACCACTGGTTTGCATGTAACACCCTAAATACAAAAATGACAGGGTCGTCCTATTACTTTTGGGACATACCTCGTATGTTATGTCAGCTTTTGCTCTACGTATCTACAGCAAGAAAACGCACTCTTTCCCTATGAACCATTTCGAAAATATTTGAAAACAAATTACATAGGATTTCTTCAGCGCAAAAATTTATGTTACCGTCACTTAAAAGATAGTGAGATGAAAAGGAAATACAAATGCAATGTTTTTCTGGTCAGACAACTAAGGTTAAACTGAATTGTAGCGAGAATGAGATAATGCATATGCGTGTGTAAATTCTGAAAACAAATGTTGACCGAAACATTGATCTCGACATCCATTCTAAATTTCTCATGGTATTCATTTTTAAAATAGCTAAAAACGAAAAGTATGTTGTCAAATACGGCAATCCAAACGTTGATACGTTATGATTCGCTTTCTTATATTGATGAATTCATATATATGTTGCTAATTGTTATTGATGTGTTTATAATATTTTATGTACATATACGTATATTGCATATGTTGTGTGTTTTGTATTGAATATCCCATCTACTAATTTAATGTCGCCACGGTGCATTAGTCATCTTAATCAGCGAGTTTCTAACATTGTGACTCGTGTCCCATAATTTAATTGAAAGTGTGTAACATATCAGGTGTATGACTCACACCACTATTATCTCCCTTGAGTACTCCGAACCTACATATGTAGGAGATAGAAATAAAACTTTAGTTTTCTTTTTCTTCTTTTTTCAGTGCTTTGTACTGCAGTGATTTATTTTTTCCTAGCATTAGTTAAATGGTAGGTATTTTAGAAATAATCCCAGAAACTTTGAAGCTGATACCAGCTTTCTGGACAATTCTGTGTCATTTCAAAATTGTTGGTTCGAACCGCATCATGGGCGAACAGTTGACTTTTTATTATTATGGAAGTTGATAGGCCTCACAAAAGCATTGAATTAAAAAAGAAAAAACCTGGTCAAGGTATGCTTTTTTCCTTTATAATTGCATATATTGAACCAGTGAAGAATTTGAACCCAGGCACATGCTGCAGATTTTTTTTCACTGTGTTTTGGACATAAATGTTACAACGGAGACCTATGGGAAATGTAATAGTGGTGTGAGACGAGTAACGGCTAAATCAATAAGTCAACTTAAATGAGAGATTACAATCGACAACATAGATATATGAAAATCGAAATCAAATAAATTGAGATGAATACTTTACACAGCCGACAATCAACAACGTTTCAGCTGTCATAATAAAAGGTTCATCCTTTTTAATGTATAATCTAACTGATGTTGAAAGAAAGGGAAGTACAGCTGACAAATCAGTTCAAGTAATATGAGAAAATATTTGATAAAAGTATGTTTGAGAATGTAAACAGGAAGATACTTAACTTGCATACAATACGAGGTAATGAATATATTGTATAAAAGACCATTTTATGATGTTCGTTACAATAAACGATTACTATCTCGGAATTTTTAAGCCTTTTCAAAGTATTTTATACTAGAAATTTATTGATATTGAGTACGAAATATGTCATACAACAATTAGCAAACAAAGGGTTTTGCCAATTATGTTCATAGAATCGGAGCTGTTGTCGAGATCAAAGTGCAAACAGGCCTTACAAAAGGGATGAAACAGCATTCAACATGCTTTAATTCAATCAGAAATGCTAACAATAATATAATAAAGTAATCAAATAATTTACTCACTATCTAAAACCAAAGGATCTTCCTCTGGTCCTTTTGATCCTTCGTTTAATGTTACTATCTCGTTCAAAAGATCATGGTTGTAGTTTCTGCGGCATTCCTGTAGGACATCATGATCGGATATTATCACAATGTCAATCCTCGCATCATCTTTAAGTTTTGTTACTGACAGCATTCGATCAAAGTTTTTAGACATTTCTTTACTTGCTTCGCTGTCATAATTATCTTTCCCAAACGGATCAATGCATACAACAAGTTCAACATCGTCACTACACACGTGAATCCATTCATGTGCAGCCTCAATTTGAATACAACGTTTATCATTGTACTGCATATCCTTCACAGCACAAAGCGCCGTCGCAACAGTTTCGGAATTGTTATACCCACTCACAACAACCCTATGATGTTCTCGAAGTTTGCATCTAATATCATCTATTGTATCGGTGGACTGGGTGTCAGATGAATCGTTTGATTCGAGCGTGCATTTATATCGATCTGTAAGTTACAATTATTTAATATATATACAATAAATATATAATCGGCGCGAAATAACAAATACCAAAGCTCCAGGTCTTGTAATTTCGGAGAAGGTTTCTAAAACAATGAAACTGAGGCGGAGCCAAATTTGACCCAATGGTAATGAAACTGAACAATTGAGCATCATATAACAATGATGCACAGCAAATTTGGTGAAATTCTGTCAAGCAGATTCAGAGATGAAGTCGTTTAAAGAAAGTGTTGACATACAGATGGATATACATACAACCGGACAGACGGACGAAACTTTATCACCAAAGCTTACTTGAGCCCTTAGCTCAATAATCGCATGACGTTGTAGTTGCATCTTTAAAGTTGGTTTTATATAAAAACTTCAAATACACGTATAATCATGAAAATTGTTTAAATATATTATCAATCAGAAAGTATCAACATTCGGTGACTAAATTAAGAACTGGGTCGCAAAATTTAAATGTAGAAAAGGAAGACACGATGGTTTACAACATGAAACTAGAATATGTAAAGTGTGTAACGATGGCGTTGACGATGAATACCATTTTCTACTACTATGTCCTGGTTATATACATCTGAGAGAACAATTCTTGCCTCATAAGTTTTGGCGCCACCCGAACATCAACAAATTCAGCATGTTAATGTCATGCAAAAATGAAACAATCGTTCACACCTTTTCATTGTTTGTTTATAGTGCATTTTTTAACGCAATGAATTATTGTTTAATCAGATTACGTCATATTTATACATTTAATTTGTGATTCTCAACCTAGTCAAGATCACCAACCTATTATTATGATTTAAAATGTTGGTCGATAGTTTACCAACTACTTAGGCAAAAAGAAGTTCTGTGTTTCGAGCAACCCGACCCTTCCTGGCAAAAAAAACCCGACCCTAGACTCTTATTTTTACGATTTTCCGAATTTTTGTTTGTTCCGCGCTACCAGAGAATTCTATTTGAGAAGCCCATTAAAACATAACAAAAATCATATTTCCCAACAGTCAGCAAACCTTAAATTCACACTAGTCCCAATATACAATCTTCAACAAATTAATTAACAGCGTCCAGCTTTGAGATAACCCCATAATATTTATACGGCACACAATCGCAATATCGTAAAGATAATATCCGCCCTTATGAGTAGAAAGCCAATCAGATTTAAGACGATATCAGATATACCCGTGATCAACAATTGCTTATTTATTTTAACTTCAGTGGTCTGCTCTCAGATATAGAAGCAAGTGAAACTTCAAAGTTTGTCTCTCAAAACCAAAAAAAAATCTCAATATTAATTTCACAAATTTCAAAACTTTTCGCTGCGGTTACAAATTTTCTGGCATTTTTTTACATTTTGCTTTAATTGTTTACACGAGATTTTAACCTTTTTTATTGGAAAAGAAAAATGTTATGTTGGTTTGAACCCTTAACAATCCTGCAGGTCTGTTTATTTTCATTTTTATTATCATTTATTTTTTTTGTTAAATTGTAAGCCTACCATTGATTGTCATTCTTATTTCTATACAGAAAGACCAAAATAAAAGAAGGGAAACATACCGTGTAAATTTTATTATTTATTGATATAATTATATAGTGCCAAAATATCATTAGAAAATTAGGAGTCGTGTTTCATCCAAGAGTTTTTATTTTGTTCAGTGTATACACTGTTGACAAAGTGAAAGTAGAAATACAATGTATTCATACTGCGATTCCCATACATCTTTTTTTCCTAATTAAAAACGCAAACATAACACTAAAAAATCATATATATCCTGTCATGTGTTGAAAATGGCATTCAAACACCATCAAAATATGTAAAATAAATGTTTGATACAAGTTTAACAGACTGTTTTAATTTAAATACATAACTGACAGTGTGTTGATGGATACAGATAGCTGAAGTTTAGAACTGTCTTACTGGCAATGTGCTGACAAATGTTGCTTAAATCATGTTTGATACGAGTTGACCAATCATGAATTTATTTATTCAAGTAAAGACAGTAAACATGTTGAATACTAGATTTTATCATTTGAATACAGTTATCAATTAACCACAAGTAGTAATTGCATTTATTAAGTTTTTTAAAGGCAATTTAGACGCGACTGAGTAATTCCTCGCAATATGACTTGGAAAACAACATTATGCTGGACTACCACACCAAAAACATATTTGTCTTAAGTGGGTGGGGTTAAAATGTTTTTCAAAATACTTTTTGAAAGCGTTATATAGTTGAATTGCAGATATCGTCATCAAAACCTTTTTAGCTAATATAAAACATCCAGAAGTACAACATGTTTGTACAACAATAGTTTGACATTGGAATTTATATTGAATTTAAAATAAAAGTAAATTGAAATCCATGTCAGGCGAATACAAATGGATACAAACACGTGTCAAGTACCTGGCAGGTCAGATTTTAAAAGTATGCAAAATATGGGAAGCAAATATTAACAAATCATAATCATATTTTACACCCGAGCAAAACATGCTCAAAATGAACTGTTTTGATCGTCTCTTGGCAGCTGTCGTCGACAGCATTTTCTCCATTAACAATCCAGCATCCTAAATTATTGAGCAATCTTAACTCAACTTAGAATTTGTATGCATGATCAAAAAATCTTGATCTGATGTGCTTTCTGGGTGTCTGATACAGGCATCTGTCATAAAAAAATGTACTGATTGTCATTAAAATCATAATACGTAGTTAGGTACATATTTAAACCTAGAGAAATGTCACATTAAGCATTCATGACTGTTTCGTTGTTTCGACTGGGCTAAAAAAAAAAATTTTTTTGGCCTTACTTAGCAAAATGATGATGTCTTAATTTTTCTTATAATTTAATCTAGTTTAATTGTCGACTACATGTATAACATTTATATTTGATATAAATTTCACACGTGTACACTGTTAATAACATAAACCTTTGTGATGTGTTCTGGGATGGAGGCCTTTATCGCAATAAAGTTGTGTATTTGTATTTGTAAGGGTAATTTAACTTATAATATTAGGAATAAGTGTCGAAATTCATTTTTTGAAATTATCAATTAGCAACATCAATGGCAATTTAAACTAATGGGCGTTCAGCTTTGTGTTACATCGTCATTTTTAAAAACAGTTTTATAGATGTAATAAAAATTGTAGTAAGCAGATATTTGTTTTAATATAAAAATCAACGGCTGATAAATGATGTTCCGGAAGCAGAGAACAAAACCAAATTCAGAAAATAACATGTTCTGTTTTATTGAGTCTGTTCACGAGGGGTGATGAAACAGGCGACACCCCCGCCCCCACCCCCACCTTACGCCCTCTGGCACCCCCTTAAACAGTGTTCTATTCTCAAACAACATTGAATGATGTTTATTATTCCACGAAATTAAAAATATTAACAGCACTAAGTATAACTAAAGTTGTATGTAGTATTCAAGAATTAAACTGACCTTGCAAATTCACTAAGACGTGATCAAACACTTTAATCCGTTTCCCAACAGTTCCTGAAACGAATAAAACAGTAAAAATACAATGATGAATGTATTATCAAAACTACCGATATATAAGACAAATATTTCTTATATATCATAATACTATAAACAATCACAAACTATCATGTTTGTTATTGTTTGGGTGAGATTCCCATCTTTAATTTATTATACGATATTAAGTTTTACCCTTCAATGAAAATAACTATTTAAAAAAGCAACATGTCCATATTGAAAATACATGTAAAGGACAAAACAACAATGTGTCGTAACATCCGTAACTTCATGGCAAACTTATTTTTATCACATAATTAACGGTGCATGAGTGTAATAAACCCATCATATATTTGTGATATTAACCTAGTGTAATATCACTTCTGAGCTGTTGCACGATGTTTTCCGTATAACTCGGCTCTAGAACGTATATAGCCGAAGTACTTTTGGACTTGCCCGAATATATCAATGATGTCCATTTTTCATGATTAAATGACGTTACTTTGAGACCTTACATCATACGATGACTCACGGAAACGAATAAGCCCTTTTTTCTCGATCCTTATAGAGAACACTGTTAGATAAATGGTAAACTTTTCCCGAGTTATGTGAAAGAAAGAATCTTAGAATCTTACATCTATGATATAGTTATTTATAGCAAATTTTAAAAAAACAACTGTTTACCTGCTGCTTCTTTTGCGCTTCGTGCATCTTCTTTTAACTTATCTTCGTCAGCCATTTTAAAAAAATGGTTTCAGGTCGTTAAGACTTTTATCTGAAAACATAATACCCCATGTTTTATACATTAATTTTATTTACATCGTTCAGCAACCTATACTAGCTCGCTATATCAGTCGAGTTCGGCCCAGTAACTGTTTTCGACTCGGCCTGACACATTTCCCCAAAGTATACGTTTGGGATCAACACTTATTCCATTCTTTGTCAGACCGATTGATACCATGTAAGTTCAACCCAGTTCTCTTATTCAATAAGCCATTTTAATCATAAAGAGTTCGGGTTGATGAAGACTCATATATGCAAGTATGTAATGTTTGACATGCGACATGCATTACATTTAAGTCGGTCAAGTTAGCAGAATGGCAGAACAGCAGAATGAATTTTTTTCATTCTGCCAGCAGAATAGCAGAACAGCAGAATGAAATATTCTCATTCTGCCAGCAGAATAGCAGAACAGCAGAATGAAATATTTTCATTCTGCCAGCAGAACAGCAGAATAGCAGAATGAAAAATGATGTCTTTTTTATCACTTATTTTAGTATAATTATGTACGTGCATGAACATGCATTCAGTCTTAAGAAATGTTTTTTTTTTACCAACAATCAACAACCGAAGGTTAAAGTTGAATTTTTTTTTTATTATGATTTTAGTTCGTTTTCATGCATAAACATGCAGGAATGTTTAAGAACTGTTGTTGTTTTTTTACAAACAATCACTACCCGAAGGTTAAAGGGGAACGTTTTCTCATTTCACCAAAAGGAAAATACTCGTTTTATCACCGAATTTAACTTCAAACTAACAATTATTAGCCGAGTTCAAGTCCATGTACCATTTTACACATTTTTTGTTCATACTGTGTTCAGCTAAAATTACAAACGATACTTGTACACGTGCTCAACCCGTCCCAGCAAAATGAAAATGAGAGTTTTTCATCATTTCACCTTGGATTCGCATTGTAAAACAGTTTGACTGACGTATTTCGCTCGCCAACTACTTTATCGAACTTTTTTCTTCATAACTTTATCAGCGGAAATGATCCGCTGACGAGTTATTCACGAAAAACGGTTCATTTTGCCAAACTGCTCATTCCGCGAGAGTGAGAAAAGTGGGAAAAAAAACGAAAGAATTTTATTTTTTTTTATCATTGATTTTAGTTCGCTTTCATGCATAAACATGCAGGAAGGTTTAAGAACTGTTGTTTTTTTACAAACAATCACTACCCGGAAGTTAAAGGGGAACTTTTTCTCATTTCACCAAATGGAAATTTCTAATTTTTCACGTTCAAACTAACAATTATATGCCAGATTCATTTCTCTGCACCATTTTCCACCTTCTCGTTCAGTGTCTTAAGTAAAATAGCGATATACTAAAAAAAAAAAAAAAAAAAAAAAAAAAAAATTCCAGCAGAACAGCAGAATAGTGAAATATTTTCATTCTGCCAGCAGAACAGCAGAATAGCAGAATGAAAATTGGACTAAAATGAAATTTTTTTTTTATCACTTATTTTAGTGCAGTTACACACATGAACATACCGGAAGTCTTAAGAAATGTTTTTTTTTACAAACAATCACTACCCGAAGGTAAAAGGGGAACGTTTTCTCATTTCACCAAAAGGAAAATACTCATTTTATCACCGAATTTAACTTCAAACTAACAATTATTAGCCGAGTTCAAGTCCATGTACCATTTTACACATTTTTTGTTCATACTGTGTTCAGCTAAAATTACAAACGATACTTGTACACGTGCTCAACCCGTCCCAGCAAAATGAAAATGAGAGTTTTTCATCATTTCACCTTGGATTCGCATTGTAAAACAGTTTGACTGACGTATTTCGCTCGCCAACTACTTTATCGAACTTTTTTCTTCATAACTTTATCAGCGGAAATGATCCGCTGACGAGTTATTCACGAAAAACGGTTCATTTTGCCAAACTGCTCATTCCGCGAGAGTGAGAAAAGTGGGAAAAAAAACGAAAGAATTTTTTTTTTTTTTTATCATTGATTTTAGTTCGCTTTCATGCATAAACATGCAGGAAGGTTTAAGAACTGTTGTTTTTTTACAAACAATCACTACCCGGAAGTTAAAGGGGAACTTTTTCTCATTTCACCAAATGGAAATTTCTAATTTTTCACGTTCAAACTAACAATTATATGCCAGATTCATTTCTCTGCACCATTTTCCACCTTCTCGTTCAGTGTCTTAAGTAAAATAGCGATATACTAAAAAAAAAATCATATTTCCAGCAGAACAGCAGAATAGCAGAATGAAATATTTTCATTCTGCCAGCAGAACAGCAGAATAGCAGAATGAAAATTGGACTAAAATGAAATTTTTTTTATCACTTATTTTAGTGCAGTTACACACATGAACATACCGGAAGTCTTAAGAAATGTTTTTTTTTACAAACAATCACTACCCAAAGGTTAAAGGGGAACGTTTTCTCATTTCACCAAAAGAAAAATACTCGTTTTATCACCGAATTTAACTTCAAACTAACAATTATTAGCCGAGTTCAAGTCCATGTACCATTTTACACATTTTTTGTTCATACTGTGTTCAGCTAAAATTACAAACGATACTTGTACACGTGCTCAACCTGTTCCAGCAAAATGAAAATGAGAGTTTTTCATCATTTCACCTTGGATTTGCATTGTAAAACAGTTTGACTGACGTATTTCGCTCGCCAACTACTTTATCGAACTTTTTTCTTCATAACTTTATCAGCGGAAATGATCCGCTGACGAGTTATTCACGAAAAACGGTTCATTTTGCCAAACTGCTCATTCCGCGAGAGTGAGAAAAGTGGAAAAAAATGAAAGAATTTTTTTTTTTTATCATTAATTTTAGTTCGCTTTCATGCATAAACATGCAGGAAGGTTTAAGAACTGTTGTTTTTTACAA
Organism: Panopea generosa; assembly: GCA_029582155.1. Classification (NCBI taxonomy): domain Eukaryota; kingdom Metazoa; phylum Mollusca; class Bivalvia; order Adapedonta; family Hiatellidae; genus Panopea; species Panopea generosa. Next base: position 39,006,721 of record CM055902.1, read on the forward strand.
ACAATCACTACCCGGAAGTTAAAGGGGAACTTTTTCTCATTTCACCAAATGGAAATTTCTAATTTTTCACGTTCAAACTAACAATTATATGCCGGATTCATTTATCTGCACCATTTACACCTTCTTGTTCTGTGTCTTAAGTGAAATAGCGATATACTAAAAAAAAAATCATATTTCCAGCAGAACAGCAGAATAGCAGAATGAAAATTGGAATAAAATGAAAGTTGTTTTTTTATAACTTATTTTAGTACACATGTGAACATACCGGAAGTCTTAAGAAATATTTTTTAACCAATTTTAACGCTAACCAATTACTTTATCTACCTTTTTTGTTCATTACTTGATCAGCGGAAATGATCCGCTTACAAGTTATTCACGAAAAACGATTTATTTTGCCAGACTGCTCATTCCGCGAGAGTGAGAAAAGTGGGGAAAAAATGAAAGATTTTTTTATCATTGATTTGAGTTCTCTTTCATGCATGAACATGCAGGAAAGTTTAAGAACTGTTTTATTACAAATAATCACTACCCGGAAGTTAAAGGGGAACTTTTGCTCATTTCACCAAAAGGGAAATTCTCATTTTTCACCGAATTTACGTTGAAACTAACACTTATTAGCCGGGTCTATCTAGCAGACATTGTTATAACAATGCTATACGGTGTGCGACATCTAGTTATGTATCACAAGTATAGCTATCATACGGTAACACAGCCTGCTAGAATAAGCAATGTACCAGATATAGTCATGTACAAAGTTTGTTAGATATAGCAAGGTTTGACAGGATGATAAATATAGCAATGTAACACAGTATGCTAGATATATGAACGTTCATGTAATACAGTGTACTTGATATAGCCATGTAACAAAGTATGCTAGATATAACAATGTAACAGTGTACCAGATGTAATACAGTGTGCTAAATATAGCAATGTAGCACAGATTGCTACAAAAGCAAAGTAACACAATGTACAAGATATAACCATGTAACACAATGTGCTAGATAAAACAGTGAAACATACTGTATCATATGTAATACAATGTGCTGGATAAAACTATGTAATACAGTGTGCTACAACTAGCAATGTAACACAGTATGCTACAATAGCAATGTTACATGGTCTGATAGATATATCCGCGTAACACGGTGTGCCAGATATAGCTATGTAACACCGTGTTTTAGATATAACAATGTAACACAGTCTCCTGCATTAATGATATAACGCTATGTACTAGATATATCCGTGTAAAACGGTGTCGCAGATATAGCAATGTACCATAGTGTGCTTCAAATAGCAATATAACGCCGTATGCTACAATAGCAATGTAACAATGTCTGCTAGATATATCCGCATAACACGGTGTGCCAGATATAGCTATGTTACACAGTGTTCTAGATATCACAATGTTACCCAGTATGCTACATTATCAATATAACGCAATGTACTAGATATATCCGTGTAACACGTTGTCGCAGATATAGCAATGTAACATAGTGAGCTAGATATAGCCTTAAAATACAGTTTGCTAGTTGTAACGATGTAACACAGTGTATCAGATGAATCCAATGTGCTAGTTATGGCAATGTAAATCAGTGAACAAGATATATAAATGGAATATATATAGCAATGCAACAGTGGCTTAATTATTTAATTGTTTATCTGTCTCTGGTGTGTTTTGTACTGCATATTTTTTGTCAAATGTTATCGTGTTAATTTTTTTTGGTAAATATAACACTCGTAAACAACCATACATCACGATTCGTAGACTTTATTTGATTTTGCGTCGCATCATTTACTATAGAATTGTATAATGAATGAAATGTTTTTCGTGAATAACTTTTAAGCGGTTTATTTTCACTGATAAAGTAATGAACAAAAATGTTAGATCAATAAAAAGTTAATAAATACGTCGGACCAAATGTTTTAAAATGCAAATCCGTTGTGAAAGGATGAATAAATCACATTTTTATTTTGCTGCAACGGATTGTGCACATATACAACTTTCGTTTATAAATTAAGCTGGAGACAGTATGACGAAAATTTGTTTCACTGACGTGGACCCGGCTAATAAGTGTTAGTTTCAACGTAAATTCGGTGAAAAATGAGAATTTTCCTTTTGGTGAAATGAGCAAAAGTTCCACTTTTACTTCCGGGTAGTGATTGTTTGTTATAAAACAGTTCTTAAGCCTTCCTGCATGTTCATACATGAAAGCGAACTAAAATCAATGATAAAAAAAATGAAAAAAATTCTTTCATTTTTTCCACTTTTCTCACTCTCGCGGAATGAGCAGTCTGGCAAAATAAATCGTTTTTCGTGAATAACTTGTAAGCGGATCATTTCCGCTGATCAAGTAATGAACAAAAAAGTTAGATTCGGTGATAAAATGAGTATTTTCCTTTTGGTGAAATGAGAAAAAGTTCCCCTTTAACCTTCGGGTAGTGATTGTTTGTAAAAAAAAAAACATTTCTTAAGACTTCGGTATGTTCATGTGTGTAACTGTACTAAAGTTAGTGATAAAAACAATTGTCATTTTAGTCCAATTTTCATTCTGCTATTCTGCTGTTCTTCTGGAAATATCAAAAAAAATTTTTGCTTAAGACACTAAACAAGAAGGTAGAAAATTGTGCAGAGCAATAAATCAGACTCATAATTGTTAGTTTGAACGTAAATTCGGTGAAAAATGAGAATTTTCAATTTGGTGAAATGAGAAAAAGTTCCCCTTTAACTTTCAGGTGGTGATTGTTTGTAAAAAAATCTCTAAAGTCTTCATGCATGTTTATGTATGTAACTGTACTAAAATAAGTGATAAAAAACAATTTTCATTTTTGTCCAATTTTCAATCTGTTATTCTGCTGTTCTGCTGGCAGAATGAAAATATTTCATTCTGCTATTCTGTTGTTCTGCTGGAAATATATATAAAAAAAAATTTGTTAGTATTTTGCTATTTTGCTTAAGACACTAAACAAGAAGGTAGAAAATGATGCAGAGAAATAAATCAGACTCATAATTGTTAGTTTGAACGTAAAGTCGGTGAAAAATGAGAATTTTCCTTTAGGTGAATTGATAAAAAGTTCCCCTTTAATTGCCGGGTGCTGATTGCTTGTAAAAAACATATCTTAAGAATAACGATGTGTTACTGCATGTAAATGCACTAGAATAAGTGATAAAATAAAAACATCATTTTGTCTAATTTTCATTCTGCTATTCTGCTGTTCTGCTGGCAGAATGAAAATATTTCATTCTGCTGTTCTGCTATTTTGCTAGCAGAATGAAACAATTTCATTCTGCTGTTCTGCTGTTCTGCTGGCAGAATGAAAAAAAATCATTCTGCTATTCTGCTATTCTGCTAACTTTACCGAACCATTACATTTATGTAAATACATTAAAATAGTTTAAGTTGTGAACGTGACAAATTATTTGTACTTGTGATGTAGAGTCGCATTTAAGATAGTTAAGTTTGTTACAACAATGCTTCCACATACTGTACATTGTAAATGCATTTACAATATATTATAAAGAAATAAAAAAAAACAGTATGGTTTCATGTCAAATTCTGAAATAAAAAAAGTAATTAATCTGATTTTTACTTAAAAAATATTCCTCTCTGTTTATAATTTAAAAATAACGAGTTCTCTTATATTAATTATCAATGACAGGTATTAAAAACAAATAAACACAACTACAACTAGGTCTTTTCTCGCGCCAATTTACTTCAGGTACATTTAGCGTGTCTTGAAACGAGTGAAATATTTCATTTTGAAATCAACTCAATTTTAAAATAACTTGTATTTTATGTCCGAGATATTTATTAGGAAGTAGGTCGGAGAATCTAGGAATGTATTTTGAGTTGTTTTATATTGTGCTAATGGTTATATATTGAAACTCAGTATTTCGGAATTGTGTGCTTATTAAGGATCGATATATGTATTTGAATTGTGTTAGTTTATTCTGATAGCCACGAGGTGACAGAACTGTAGACCGTCAGTTTCGTTTAATAATTTGCGTTGTTCGGTAGAGTAGACAAATTTAAACTCTATACTAAATTGTTTACCATTGCTAATGTTCAACAATTTCAGTATAATTAATAATCAAAATAAATAATAAATAAAAAGAAAGATCGGTAAGGGGTAAAGTACATATTGTTTATCAAAATTTGAACGTTTGAACATTTGATGGTCCACCCGCTGACTCCCCGACTCCTACGCCTTTGCTATGATTGTCCTCAAAATGAGCTCCAAGTTTGAAATACTGAATATCCATCGCCGACTTAAACCAAAGTTTCTGGCAATTGACATTGATTATGCTCACTAACGTTCAGCCTAGTTGGTGTCTATAGTCTGTATATATATGTTTATGACTTTATTTACTCTCGCGCTTTGAACTAATTATTTTGGCGAGCAGGAACAAATCATTTAAAGATAGATTGGTGATCATTGTAAATATGTGTAATTGATAGATGGCAGATAAAAACCAGATGCTTTTCACTGTATTATATAATATATCTATGTAACAATTTTATAGAGATAATTATTAAACATCTATCAACTTTATAAAAACTTCTATTACACTCATTTTTATATATTTAAAGCAAATATATTAACGTGTAATATTGATTTTATTGCTACTAGTGTTCCTCAGGCGGGGTAATAAAACTTAAGAAATCTTACCAATATTTCAAGCATGGCTAGTTTGATGTCGAAAGACAGATAATCCCTTTGGATTTCAACAAATGAGTGTTACTTTGTAGTTACAATAAATATAATTGAATTGTGTCCTCTGTTGTTGTTTTCTTTGATAATTACAGACGGTTCTGAAAGTTGGGAATGTATACTCTTGACTGTTCGTATTTATGGAATTGGTGTATAATATTACCTATTTATGTAGTTATGAAATATTTCGGTATTAAAGTGGTAGTTATTACTTAATCAATTTAAACATTGATTAACTTAAATCACATTTTATTAACCGTATGCACTGGTATGTATCAGGAAAGTCACTATTGGACTATTCTTTACTGTCTACCAGGACCAGCGACTGCGAGACACCCGTGCTTGAATATATTTAGTTTTTTAATATATGAGAAATCAATCTTTAAAAATGAAAAAACAAATTGCATATTTCTTTTATTATACATATGAATTACAGTCACATTTAGCACTTATTTTCTCGTTTTACTCCAAATATGTGAAATTATTTATTGCAATGATTTACCAGAGTTAGATAAAGAACCAAAAGTTACACATACTCGAGTATTTTAGTTTCAGAGCTGAACCATGTATATAAATATGACTGTAAAGTTAGTAGGTAGTTCGCAGTTGGTAGTTGGGGATTCGAATAACCAACTACCGACCAGCTGCCTGTTGGGGATTCGGATTCGTTACTATAATTACTAATTTATTTACATATTTTACTCGTGTTAATATGTTTAAAAGTATAATCAATAATAAATGTATGTAAATTAATATAAAATCTGAATCCCCAACTGGCAGCTGGTTGGTAGTTGGGGATTCGAAGAACCAACCCTTCAAAAGCGAGTTATTTATTGTTATAAACTTATTTTTAATTGAATTGATTTATAAATAACTGTCCCAAAGAGTGTTACGTGACAATCTAGTACTCAAATAGCCGTGTATTGCTTTAAATTACAGTCCATTTAAAATTGCAGATGTCTGCATAGATTATCGACTTTTTAGCAAATATAATACAAAATGATTGCGAACAAAGGATATTTATAACTTTACAATGAAAAGAATGTCTCCAGATATACTGATTCTATTCACACAGAGGGTGTAATATAATCCATCATCCGTGATCGAATATAAAGACATCAATAAACTGCCAATCAATTGAAATTACTTTTTTGAAAACCAGAACAAATATGTAAGATATATATATATATGTATATCATTTATTAACCCTTTTCTTTGTATAATTTCCAGTATATCCACATGTATTAACAGTAAAATTTTGAGGTACTAAGTACATGTAATATAATTATACTTTTGATATGGACAGGGTTCTCATTTGCTGTACGGTCCGACCCGACGGTTCAAGGTCATGTATTCACATCGCAAAAGTGAGCCATTGCTTTTATATGAGAATAAATAGCATTTAATGTTACTTTCAAGCAATGCTTCGAAGGTTAATGTACTAGCCAAAGGAAAATCAATATACCTGGGGAGATATGAAACTTAATTACAGGCATAAGCATATAACAAAAGACCATATTTTTTAAAGTACTGACAGTATATCTAATTGTTATATTATATAATTGGTGGTATGTTATGATCCCGTCCAATGATAAATATTTCTTTTGAACCATTTATGTATAATTATAAATAATTGTTCGAAGCAATACAGTGTCGGACCCGGAATTTTCAGTCGGTTAAACGGATTAATTTTAAAGTAAGTTATGCGGAGATTTTTCAAAATTTGATAATCTGGGAGTGGTTAACTACTACCTCCATAATATGTGTTTTATCATTCTTTCTGAAATTCATGTGGTAACCATTTCCTTGATATAGTTGGGGTAGCGGTTTCTTCACATTTTCACTGAAATGTTTACCTTTTAAGTATTTTGATAATCACATCAATTCCATACAATTGTCTCCCCTTTAACATTATCTTTCTTTATATCAGAGTTACAATTAGTCTGATCAAATAAGGCTTGAATAAGACGCGTTTTATTATTGGGATATTTCACTGGCTGTCCATCTCGGGAGACGTAAACTAATAAATCGTTTTAGACGTTCCTTATGTCGCACTAGGTCGCAATAATTCAACAATACTTCAAATACTAATAATCTAAAGTGACCTTACCAGGATAAAAATTAACAGCATTATAATGTGAAGTGATCAAATCAGAAAATAAAAGAACCACACCATAATTTAAAGTGATCACATCATAATATAAATGAACCACATCAGAATGAAAATAATACATAAATTATTGTAAAGCGATCAAATCAGAAAGAAATGTTCCACATCACCACATCAGAATGACAAGGAGACGAACTGTTCCACACCACCACATCAGAATGACAAGGAGATGAAATGATCCACAACACCAAATCAGAATGACAAGGAGATGAACTGTTCCACACCACCACATCAGAATGACAAGGAGATGAACTGTTTCACACCACAACATCAGGCTGACAAGGCGATGAACTGTTCCACACCACCACATCAGAATGACAAGGAGATGAACTGTTCCACACCACCACATCAGAATGACAAGGAGATGAAATGTTCCACAAAAACAAATCAGAATGACAAGGAGATGAACTGTTCCACAACACCAAATCAGAATGACAAGGAGATGAAATATTCCACATCACCACATCAGAATGACAAGGAGATGAACTGTTCCGCAACACCACATCAGAATGACAAGGAGGTGAACTGTTCCACAACATAACATCAGAATGACAAGGAGATGAACTGTTCCACACCACAACATCAGAATGACAAGGAGATGCACTGTTCCACACCACAACATCATAATGACAAGGAGATGAAATGTTCCACAACAACAAATCAGAATGACAAGGAGATGAAATGTTCCTTACCACCACATCAGAATGACAAGGAGACGAACTGTTCCACACCACCACATCAGAATGACAAGGAGATAAAATGTTCCACAACACCAAATCAGAATGACAAGGAGATGAACTGTTCCACACCACCACATCAGAATGACAAGGAGATGAACTGTTTCACACCACAACATCAGGCTGACAAGGCGATGAACTGTTCCACATCACCACATCAGAATGACAAGGAGATGAACTGTTCCACACCACCACATCAGAATGACAAGGAGATGAAATGTTCCACAAAAACAAATCAGAATGACAAGGAGATGAACTGTTCCACAACACCAAATCAGAATGACAAGGAGATGAAATGTTCCACATCACCACATCAGAATGACAAGGAGATGAACTGTTCCGCAACACCACATCAGAATGACAAGGAGGTGAACTGTTCCACAACATAACATCAGAATGACAAGGAGATGAACTGTTCCACACCACAACATCAGAATGACAAGGAGATGAAATGTTCCACACCACAACATCAGAATGACAAAAAGAATAACTGTTCCACACCACCACATCATAATGACAAGGAGATGAAATGTTCCACAACAACAAATCAGAATGACAAGGAGATGAAATGTTCCACACCACCACATCAGAATGACAAGGAGATAAAATGTTCCACAACAACAAATCAGAATGACAAGGAGATGAAATGTTCCACACCACCACATCAGAATGACAAGGAGATGAAATGTTCCACACCACCACATCAGAATGACAAGGAGATGAACTGTTCCACACCACAACATCAGTATGACAAGGAGATGAAATGTTCCACACCACAACATCAGAATGACAAAGAGAATAACTGTTTCACAAGAACAAATCAGAATGACAAGGAGATGAATTGTTCCACAACACCACATCAGAATGACAAGGAGATGAACTGTTCAACAACACCACATCAGAATGACAAGGAGATGAAATGTTCCACATCACCACATCAGAATGACAAGGAGATGAAAGTCCCACACCACAACATCAGAATGACAAGGAGATGAAATGTTCAACAACACCACATCAGAATGACAAGGAGATGAACTGTTCCACATCACCACATCAGAATGACAAGGAGATGAAATGATCTACATCACCACATCAGAATGACAAGGAGATGAAATGTTCCACACCACCACATCAGAATGACAAGGAGATGAATTGTTCCACAAAACCACATCAGAATGACAAGGAGATGAAATGTTCCACAACAACACATCATATTGACATGGAGATGAACTGTTCCACACCACCACATCAGAATGACAAGGAGATGAAATGTTCCACAACAGCAAATCAGAATGACAAGGAGATGAACTGTTCCACAACAACAAATCAGAATGACAAGGAGATGAAATGTTCCACACCACCACATCAGAATGACAAGGAGATGAAATGTTCCACAACAACAAATCAGAATGACAAGGAGATGAAATGTTCCACACCACCACATCAGAATGACAAGGAGATGAACTGTTCCACACCACAACATCAGAATGACAAGGAGATGAAATGTTCCACACCACAACATCAGAATGACAAGGAGATGAAATGTTCCACAACAGCAAATCAGAATGACAAAGAGATGAAATGTTCCACAACAACAAATCAGATTGACATGGAGATGAACTGTTCCACACCATCACATCAGAATGACAAGGAGATGAAATGTTCCACAACAGCAAATCAGAATGACAAGGAGATGAAATGTTCCACAACAACAAATCAGAATGATAAGGAGATGAACTGTTCCACACCACCACATCAGAATGGTAAGGAGATGAAATGTTCCACAACAGCAAATCAGAATGACAAGGAGATGAACTGTTCCACACCACCACATCAGAATGGTAAGGAGATGAAATGTTCCACAACAGCAAATCAGAATGACAAGGAGATGAAATGTTCCACAACAACAAATCAGAATGACATGGAGGTGCGTTAGAATACAAAGAAACGTCAGCACAATATAAAGTGACCTTATCAGGACAAGGAGGAACCACATCAAAATGGAAAACATTAACATCATAATGTAGGACTAGTTCAGACATTTTACTGGCTTATCGAGAGAAGTTATCTCCCTTGATATCGACAGTATTTATTACTTACCTGGCTAAACCGTGATATGTTTACATAGAACATATAGGAGAAATTTATTTTTATCGTTATAACTGCATCATTATTAAATTGCCATCCTATTACAACGTCTAGTCATTAAGTTAAACATATTACCTTTGTTTTGATAAAATAACAAAATAAAATAAATTGATATATTCTTGCTTCCTCTTTTAATTTTATAACATCATAATAATTAATGCTCCTTATATGTTCTATACAAAAATTACTCAAAACACGATTTCGGCCAGTTTGAAGGTCTTATAAACCTTAGTTGTGATTTTGCCAACCTATTACAACGTATACGATGATATTTAGATATAAAAATATAATAATTGCATCTTGCTATCATTTTTTATTTGAAAACGAGATAAAATGTAATTCTGATTTATTTTCCGTGTAATCAATACAGCATACTATTGCACCCAATACAGCATATTATTGTACCCAATTCAATACAGCACGTATGTCGCTATATGCAGATGTTGGTCAGCCCCGAAATGTTAATAAACACATGGTGATATTGCAAGTTATGTAGATTTCAAAGGGTTTTTTATTTATATTTTTCGCTTTTTTTTCTAAAGCATAGATTTATGTTAATTTCATATTTTAACTAAAAAACCTTAAAAAAGCTTCAAATTCAAGTACATTTCATTTGTAATCCAAAACTAAATTTAATGGTTTATTTTTTCGCACAAATTTATGTTTTAATGTCTTTGTTATGAAATTTTACAGTGGACATAGAAAGAAAATTCATAAAAGAGTATATATCATTTGGATACTCAATTTATATCGCTTGATTCTAAAAGATCAAAACCAGTGACTTAAATAATGTGGATAGGTCACTGACCAAAACATCATCACACTTTTTACGAAAACAATGTGGAAAATAACACTTTATGCGCAACATATTAATCGAATACAGATATTTAATAATGTAATTGGTTAATAATTATATCAATACAGCATGATAAGCATATCATTGTTTTGAATAACACTATTTCAAAAAAAATCTCCACACCTATGAAACGAATGAAATGAAATGAAATGTAAAGTGTCCACACTATAACATAAAGTGACCGCATTTAACGAAAGGGAACCGTTTCCTAATGTATGATGACCACCTCAAAATGATAATGAGCCAACAAAGTCGTGTTTTGGCGTTCAAAAGTATTGTAGCCATCAATTTGCTAATCGTGTTTAAATTAAAATAAGAAAAATCGAGCAATGAAAGAAGCGTACGCAGAATGTATCAAACTCATCAATAAACAACACATGACTTACATTTTCAAAAGTGAATCTCATTTAATATTCATTAAAAAATAGCAAGACCCCTTCATTTGCCATTACTATGTTATAGTTCAATCATGTTGAGCGGATGCTTATTCAAAAGTGAACGCTTCATATCAATTCAATATGTAAACAATATTACGAAACAGAAGAAAGATGTTTTTTAACTGAAACAAGCGTTTCCACGTTGGCGAAACCATAGCAAAGGATGATTATTCAATTATCTATCCTATTTAATAATCGAATTAATTCGCAAATAGATCAATCCTCAATAATATTACACAAAAGAACATTTCCATATAACGCTTATTTTATCCCTGTTCTCACTTTACCTCAATGCAAATAGGCAGTTTTTGTGTCATCTTAACCCTTTACTCCATTGATACGTGTATATATCACAGAAAGCCTTTGAAAACAGTGCAGGAAGAGTTCAGATTGCTCGTAACGAGCAATCTGAACACTTCCTGCACAGTTTTCCACTCTGTCAGTTAATATAAACATATTTCACCGATTGCTGATACGTGGTGAATTAATGCTTTCAATTTGGAAGAATCCAAGAAAATGCTTATGGAGCAAAGGGTTAAAACACCAAACACGCTAACATATTACGTGCCCCTGCGTTCCGTCTTGCCAATAGTTAAAAAATGTAGAAGACGATCAGCATTTTTGAAATGGCGTGGAAAATGACCGACATACTCTCGCAACTTTTTCATGTATCGCATATTTATTCAAAACATAAACATAATTAACCGGACCAAGTACTCAGGGTATCATTTATATATGTTCATCTGTGTTCGGTCTGTTTACATCCAGGCTGAACATTGTGCAACATATTGCACTCTCTATATTCACGTCACCTCCAAAGGACAGTAAATCGAATATACAAAGTATAAAGATCTCCAGCAAGTATTCTTCAGTTCTTAAAATTAAATTCCACAAAGAAACGTATTCATATATACATGTATCATGACACGATCAGCCAATAACTACTTTAAATAGAACTATCGAATGTAATCCTGTTCGGGGTTTTTTTTGAAGATAATAATATAACACGATAATAGCCAGGTCGGCAACCGGGTTCCGCGATTTGAGCTACGTGTATAATTATGGGTTTAAATTGAAAGAAAACATAACCGAAAATGCAGGAAAATAGGGAGTTTTTTTCATTTCTAATCAAACAATCAATAAATAACACCATCAAAAACGTTACAAAGTCAACTAACCTATCAATCAAAAAAATAGAAAGAGGATCTTATATGAGTGCTCATTAATTATTGAATTTATTAAACGAGTTGGAAAAATATATTATGCGAGGCTCTGTCAAGTGTTGTATCATTTTTTGCCAACGAGTTTAATCAATTAGATGATAAATGAACACGAATGTAAGATTCGCTTTATCACATTACTTAGAAAGGTAGGCCTAGAACATTTATCATGTATTCAACTTATCATGTCTATTGGGAACGGCAAAAAGCCCCGCATATTTGTTTCCGTTGTTCGTCGTATGACTTAACGTTTCAAAATAACGGAATTTTATCATGACAAATCGACGTCATTAAGATTAATACCATGAAAATAACATTGTAACTATTAATTATCATTAATAAACTGTCTGTCATATATTTGTGTATACACCATATACCAGATGGGCATGCTTGCCTATTAGATATTGGAAATAAACAATATCTATATTCGTTGAAGTCGGAACGTAGTTCGGCATTTAACGGACGATATCCGAGTTACGCGGAAAACACCGAACGATAAATCGGAAGTGTATGATCAGAAGAGTCCTGGTAGCGAGTTAGTATGCCGATTAATGGGCGAAATGTTATTAAAAATGTTATAAAAATTTCACCTCTACGTACTATTATCATATTTTCAATTATTTTATGATTTAAATTACCATTCATAATATCACTGTTTTAACAGTGAAATCTTCTTTGAAGTAGATTCTAATTCACTCATAACTATTTATAATACTTCATCAAAAAGTAAAAATAAAATGAATAAGAGTGTTTGCAAAGTGTCGTATACATTACCATTTATAACGACATTACTTGTTTAAGTGTAACATAGATTGTTTGTTTTGGGCTAAGGGTATATATTTCGTCATACATTATAGGATAACTATCCACTAAAATACCGCCAATTATTGTTTGTATTGCAACTTTGTAATACGTTCAGTGTCTGATCAAAAAATAACAAACACGATAAGTTAAATTTAAAGATAGAATGAGACAGTTCCAAAATAGCGGGGCGGTAGTGTAATGGATAGAGTGTTGGCCACTTCAATAGCGCGCGTACATGCTATTCGTTGGAGCATATGATGTGTGCACAATGGTTATGATATTGTGTATATAAAGGTGTATAAAACTAAACGTTGTGTGTAATAGGTTTTGTGTTATATTGAATTTACTCTTTAGTTAATAGTGTAAGAAGTAGTTGACATTGTCAACGTGATGATTTTATACTTTACAATGTCAATATAATGTCTTTCTATTATTTACATAGACAATACTTATCCAGTGCCAAATATTGAAACGTAATTAATCGATATTTGTTCAAGCATGAAGCGACTTCGATCGTATCAATAAACTAAACATACTGCCGCACTTTGTAAGCCACAAAAGCAATTACTTTAAATTAAAATGATATTGTATATTTAAGGCTAAGAGAGAATAGTGTCGCCTTAGATAAGTTATATTATCTTGACATGGCTTTAGGAATTTTTATAAGAGAGAGAGAGAGAGAGAGAGAGAGAGACAGACAGACAGACAGACAGACAGACAGACAGACAGACAGACAGACAGACAGACAGACAGACAGACAGACAGACAGACAGACAGACAGACAGAGAGAGAGAAAGAGACAGACAGACAGAGGGGGGAAGAGAGGGAGAGAGATGTGTGGAGAGAGAGAGAGAGAGAGAGAGAGAGAGAGAGAGAGAGAGAGAGAGAGAGAGAGAAAGAGAGAGAGAGAATGTATTTGTATTTTCTTTAAATATCAGAGTTTGCTGAAACAACATTTAATTTAGCCTAAGATCATAATCTAAACATAACTACAATTCTCCCGCTAGTAACTGAGACAATTTCTCTTCTATTCATTTTAACCCGGCAAGGGCTCGAACTAACGACCTTCACAGTAAGAGGTAAGTGAACTTGTGACGGAGCCTTAAACCGTTCGGCTACGGAACACGTTATTTAGAAGTAGAAGTATCAATATATTATATAATATGATTTATGGCATTCGTCTTTTATTGTTTTTATGTAGTTTATGCCCCTGACCCCTCTACTAAGGTTGCTTAAATCACGAATCGTTTCATTTTTATCCAGCCCCTGAGCATCATACTGTTTGATAAAAATAAATAAATCTTCTTTGAAACAACTTGTGCTTTACTGAGATTAAAGTTTGTATGCAGCACGCTTTTTAATTTTTTATAAGTTTGCCATAACCCTTAGGTAATAATCAACTACGCCACGGGGTTCATATTGAAAACATTTTTTCTCTATGAAACTAGAAATGCTTGGACAAAGATACAATATTTTGCATAGGTTCATGAACCTTTATCAAGTTGACCTCATGGCCCCGGTGTCATGTTTGGTTTTGCCCTGTTTGTTTAAACTTTTGCATTTGGTTATCATGGTATAATGTAAAAAAGCTCCATCTGAAACACTAAGTACTAAATCAATCGGTTGTGTCCAATAATTCTTGTACGAATTGTTCAATTATGAAATACCAGCTTTATTTTTGATTTTTGATGCACAAATATAGCATAGTTACCACAATAGCTTAAATATATATAATATTTTTTTATACAATAATTGGTTATGAAATCTTATAGCGGCGGTTTGAGATAGTTAGTGTAGGTACCAAATTAGATTATTATATTAATACTAAAATATATATTTCTATTGTTACTTTATACTGTTTGATCACATTATATAATTATTACCCTTTCAATTAATACACATCATGTACATATAAACGTATTTAATAAATCAAATATATAGCTACCTTCTCCCACTGTGCAGCAAACACCTAATCCATTTTCCTTAAAATACACAAATGTGTCTGTAATACACATTGCAATAAGTTTTGTGTATCGATCGATAAATGCAGGACAGCACATAAAGAAAAATCTACGATTAAAAAAATAACTACAAAGAAAATAGTTTGCGGTAGACAGCCTTTCAATCTACCATTTGACCTTAGAACCAGTATTTTGTATAAATAATATGAACTACTGAAATATATGTTACTTTGTTGTCAAATTTAACAAAGCTAAAAAATAGATTTTATTTAGAATGTGATATTTTCTTTAAGTTGGTCTTATTACCGTCAGTGACAAGATTAGCTACATGGATATATAAACTTATCAATGAAATCTAGATGATAATTTATATGTTCCACTCTGTGATCTTGTTAAGCATTTTTCGATATCGTACATGATCAAATAGATATAGATTGTACCTACAAGCTCATATTGCACGACTAAGCGAACAAAGCCTGAAACTCCAATCTCCATTTTGATTATTATGTAACACATTAAGTGCTTTATGATATTGTATATAATTATGTTATATGATGTTTATTTATATATATATATATTGTGTGTGTGTGTGTGTGTGTGTGTGTGTGTGTGTGTGTGTGTGTGTGTGTGTGTGACTTTTTTTCATGGGTCTTAGACCTTCTGGAAATAATGGAAAAGAATTTGTCAAAACTTGTCAAACTTGTCAAACTATTTCAGATATCCAGTTTCTATGTTTATCCTGCATATATGAATACTTTTAATCATTTTGTAAATTGTATGTTGACATGTCTTAATAGAGAAATGATGCGTAAATGAATGTTGCCAGCATTTAATAAAGAATCCTTGGTTTAATACCATGTTTTAATTCTTTCTCGAACTGTTTGTTTAAATACAATATAATTTCATAGGTAGCTTTCTTGGATAATTTATTGATTATTGATTTTTTTCGTTGATTGCCTTTCAACATACACAGATATATGGTTCCGGGTAGCGGAACGGCTGGTTAAGTGATTTTTGGTTTCGATATTTGGTACAGGTGCATATTCTATAGTTCCCACCGACCGTCTGTGTATTGGAGGAATCTATTTCACCGATATATAGATATAAGTGCGATCTACACAATTTCAGATTACCTCAAAACAGTTGCGCTTCTTTCTAAATGTAAACGTTACCGGACATGACGCTCAACAGTTTTGAGGTAATCTTGAATTTTGCACGTCGCACTGAATTATATATCAAAGAAATAGATTCCTCTTATACCCAGACGGTCGGTGGGAACTATAAAATCTAAAAATGTACCCAAAATTGAAACGAAAAAACAGCTTTTGAACAACGTACCTGTACCGTATTTTGCGGTGCGCGTGACACAGGTTCCCGCCATTGCTGTATGTGAGAGAGATGTTTCGTGCAGTTGTAAACCAGGTTCGGTAGTAAATCGGTGCACGTGGTGTTAAAATGACTGTTGACGTTATAATCAGTCTATTAAATGCACATCTTTAAATGTTATGATAAATTTACATTCAAATATTTATATATACATTTGTTATGATTTACACATAGCTATAATATATACTGTCGCATGGCTCGATGGTCCAGGGATATGATTTTCAATTACATGAGATAGGTCCCGCGTTAAAATAAAAAACGAGTCAAAAAATATCTTCAATATTATTTGATTTAATTGATGGAGACACAAACAGGATTTAAGGTTATTCTTTTGTACAAAGAACATGATGATATTGAGTTACATGGTTCCGTAACCATAGTGATTAATCTTTTATAGGTATATCTTAGAAACTTTGACCTAAACCTGAACTTTTCTTTTCTGAACATGGACAGTCTTTGAAGTTGCCAGCTATTTTAATACCGTTTCAAGCAAATTCTTACACATTAAACACTAAATCCAACTGTGACATCAGTTGATATATCACTGTTTATTTGTTGTTTTCTTTACTGATAACAATGACAAGGAAATTTACTACAAATGTGTTTTAGTTGGTAGATTTTAATTAAAATGATGGGCTCGTCCGGGATTTGAACCCAGGACTTCCCGGACACAAAGCGAGAATCATACCCCTAGACCAACGAGCCGCATATGTCAGTAATAGAGTATATAAATATAGATAATATTTTTAAAATTGCACATAACACGGATGTCACACGTGTATAACTTACATGGTCAATGTACGACTTTTACAAGTTATATGATCCTCTCTTCGGTGCGACAACAAATACATGTAACCGCTATAATCATCATTAGTATTTTCATTATTGCTTTTATTATTATTATTATCGATACTATGATATTATTGCTATTATTCTATATTATAAGTATCAATTTTTTTTGTCAGAATTATCAATTAATTAGTTATAGGTATTATTATTATTATTACATGTATTACTAGTAGAAGTAGTAGTAGTAGTAGTAGTACTAGCAGCAGCAGCAGTACTAGTTAAAGTAGTAGTAGTAGTAGCAGCAGCAGCAGTAGTAGTAAAAGTAATAGTAGAAGTAGTAGTAGTAGTAGTAGCAGCAGCAGCAGTAGAAGTAGTAGTATTAGTATTAGTTGTAGTAAAATTAACAGTAGTTATAGTAGTCTTAGTAGTTATAGTAACGGTAGTAGCAGTTGCAGTAGTGGTAGTAGTAGTGTAAGTAGTAGTAGCTATTTTGGTTAAATTGTTCGAAATAGGGACGTGACCAAACTTGAATTATAACACGTATATTTGTTAATTGTTTACCCGGTTTATCATCAATTAAATTAAGGGCTCGTCCGGGATTTGATCCCGGGACCTCTCGCACCCAAATCATACCCCTAGACCAACGAGCCACATATATGAGATACTATTTACAACTAAATTTAGCTTTCACATAGTGTCGAGACATTGATAAAATTAACACGTTTAAGTGAGTTGACACTACATTTTGAAATGGTCTAGTGGTATGATTCTCGCTTCGGGTGCGAGAGGCCCCGGGTTCGGCTCGCGGACGATCCGAACTTTTGATACATTGTTTAATCTTTGTCTTACAATACACACCAATCAACTAGGTATTTCTGGTGACATTACAGCTTTATTTGATAATTAAAGTAAAAATACTGATAAAGAATATCTATTTTATTGTGGTGTTAGGAATAGTTGTGCAGTGTATTGCTTTCGACACATTTCGGTCACATCACGATCGTGTTTGCTTGAGATAGTAGTAAGAAGCTGGCAATTTCAAAAACTGATTATGTTCAGAAAAGAACAGATCAGGTGGGATAAACCAATGTACGTTACTCCTGCCTATGGATATTTACACTGTATGTTCATTACTTGGACAAGGAATAACAAAACGGAAGAGTAAGCGAAAGTCACAATTTATCTGTGCATGTGGTGTTAATTGATTGTTGACGTAATATTCAGTCTATAAAATGCACATCTTGAAATGTTATGATGATAAATTTACATTCAATTGTTTATTTCTACATTTGTTATGATTAACTGTAAAGAGATAACATAAAGCTATGATATAAATTGTTGTATCGCTTGTTGATCCAGGGGTATGATTTTCGCTTTTTCACTTTTTTTAAAAAAAAATTGAGTGTTAATTAATAGAGATACAAATACGATTTTAGGTTATTCTCATGTACAAACAACAGGATGATATTGAGTTACCTGGTTTCGTAACCATGGTGATTATTCTTTTAAAGGTATATTTTAGAAACTTTTACCTAAAAATGAACTTTTCGTTTCTGAACAGTCTTTGAAGTTGCCAGCTTTTTTAATACCGTCTGAAGCTAATTCTTACACCCTTAAACACTAAATCCAACTGCGACATCAGTTGATATATCACTGTTTATTTGTTGTTTACTTTATTGATAACAATGACAAGGAAATCTACTACAAATGTGCTTTAATTGGTAAACTTAATTAAAACAATGGGCTCGTCCGGGATTTGAACCCGGGACCTCTCGCACCCAAAGCGAGAATCATACCCCTAGACCAACGAGCCACATATGACAGTAGTTTAGTAAGTACACATTATATAGATAACAGATAAAAAAGATGGATGTCATATGCCACGTGTTACATCGTACAACTTCCATGATCAATGTACGACTTTGACAACAATATGAGTCTCGTTTCGGTGTGACAATAAATACTTGTAACCCTGTAATTATCATTATTATTATCGATTTTATGATTACTTTATATTGTAAGTATCAATTAGTATTGTTACAATGATCAATGTACAGTTGACACTCACCAACTCGAACTCTTATATTTCGAAATTCCGGTTATCTCAAATTTGAAATTCGGTCCCGTTTTTTTCCCTTCAATTCCTATATTAATAAACTCCTGATATATCAAATTCCAGTAAAGTGAATAATTCACTATTTCAAATCTGTTTTTCGGTCCCTCAATCCTAAAATCTATTGATTTCTCACTCGTTATTTCGAATTTTTATCACCGGCTGAAGATGAAAGGCAAACCGTCAATGGTGATAATTGTTGATCCAATACCTGTAATTGATCGCTTCATGTGTCTGTACTGGCAGGTAAGTTTATTGTGTCATTAAATTGTTATGATACAAACACAAGCGATACACACGCTTATTAGACAAACAACGCCGAAGTGTATGGTGTACGACCAGGGTCGAAAGCACCGTTACCAGTGCACCGTTATTATATCGGTGCACCGATATATTTGTTTTAACGGTGCACCGATAACATATATTGTTGCACCGTTAAAAGTGGCGGTCCACCATTATAATATACCGATGTACCGTTATATACCGGTTATATACCGGTGTACCGCTATATAATAAGTGTATGGTGTACGATCAGGGTCAAAAGCACCGGTACCGGTGCACCGTTATTATATCGGTGCACCGATATATTTATTTTAACGGTGCACCGATAACATATACTGGTGCACCGTTAAAATATATTGGTACACCGTTACAAGTGGCGGTCCACCGTTATAATATATCGATGTACCGTTATATACCGGTGCACCGCTATATAATACCGGTGCACGGCTATATGTTATCGGTCCACCGCTATATTTTAACGATGCACTGCTATATTTTTATCGATGCACTGCTATATTTTAACGGTGGACCGACGATTTATTACCGGTGCACCGTTACTTATTTATCGGTCCACCGGTATTTAATAGCGGTGCACCGTTAAATAAAATGTATCGGCCCACCGCTATCGTCACACCGCTGTAATAGGATATTTGTCATTAGCCAATAAAGAGCCTGGTTCCAAAATCATTACAGAGATCGAAGGAGGCTGTTGACAAGTTTATAACAGTTATAAAACAATTTTGCCCACAATTCAATTGTATTATGGATTGAAAACTTAAAATGTCAGAGTAATGGTAGTGTATTTGTTTTGACAACGTCTTTTCACTACACAAATGTTAGACTACTCAAATTAAATGGTTTTTTTGAAACATTAACCGATTAGAGGATCAAACTCTTAAAAATCCATATACTAGTATATATGTTTTACTTTTTAAATAAAAATAACTTTAATAATAAAGTAAGCATCAATTTAGAGGGTATACAGTTGTAAATGTGTTGGATACGACAAGTTACCGAATGAAATGCATTCATCAATTACTCTTTAAAACAAATCAATTGAATACTAAGTCTTACAATGTCAACATTAGCGCTTACAATAATCAATGACTGTTATTGAAAAGTAGCTATTTTTGGGAATTAAACACGTATGATTTATAATTCGTTAATTAATACAATCATAAACAATGAATATAATTATATACATCTCCCTCCCTCGTTCTATCTCTCAAGATATATACAGGGAAAAAAACAACACAAAAACTATATTAAAATTAATAAATATATATATATATATATATATATATATATATTCATCTCTCTCTCTCTCTCTCTCTCTCTCTCTCTCTCTCTCTCTCTCTCTCTTTCTCTCTTTCTTTCTGAGATCGGTTATACATTTGTCATTAATCATTACAATTTCTTGAAAGAAGACAAGAAAAAAATAGATCGCATATCTTCAGGAAAATGTAACACGGTAGTATGCAATTAATTTTAGTGAATAGCAACGTCAACACTTTAACGGGACCAAATATTCCTGATATAAAGGATTTTGCATTTATTCAATACAATTGTATTGTAATTGTAAATAATGTCCCCACTGTTGATATCTATTGAGTGTGTCGTCTTGAGTTAGATTGGTTTGTAAAATGGCGTGTATTTATGCAAACCTTTAAATGCGTTTTTATTTTTGAAAACTATTTTTTGAATGGTTGAAGTGCATTCTATTTTGTATATGTGTGGTAATCTGAGACAAAATTGTCAATCGTATTTGAATTTCGTCTTTCTGTCAATATGATAGGAAAAATGTTAAATTTAATTTATCTTCTAAAATATCGCGTTATAACTAGCGTTAACAATATATGTAGTATCGGGTATTTCTCTTCTACTTCCATCATCTCCATAAACAGAACAAAAACAACACAATTTCAATTAAATATGTTTAATTGTTACTAGCGCTCGAGAGTGCAACCAGCTGATATCATACATGTGCATACATTTATTTATCATTCAATATGATCGTGCAAATATCCCTACAATGTCAATATTGTCCTTTAAAATTATTTTACTAATAATCATAAGAAAATGACGCATGCAAACAGTAGAATTTACCACGATTTAAGATAAATCCACAGTACACATCAATATAAACAAAGTTTTTAGCATGTGTATATATAACGACAACGTGTTATATTGAATAAAAAAAACAACAAATAGAGGTATTTATATGTACAACATGTATATTTTCAACGATTTATGAAGTGGATGGGGTAACGGTAAAAAGTTGAACAAAAATAGACTCCTGATAAATCGAACTTCGGATATTTCGAATTATTTTTACGGGCCCACGGAATTCGAAATAACGAGTTTCGACTGTATTAGTAGTTATAGTAGCAGTTGCAGTAACAGTAGCAGCAGCAGTAGCAGAGTAGCAGTAGTAGCAGCAGTAGTTGGAGGTAGAGATTTAGCCAAACTTAAGTATTTCTTTCATAACAAATAGGTTTGTTAATTGTTTTCCCGGTTTATCATCAATAAAATTAAGGGCTCGTCCAGGATTTGAACCCGGGACCTCTCGCATGGTCAATATACGACTTTGACAATAATATGATTCTTGCTTCGGTGAGACAACAAATACTTGTAACCGCTATAATTATCATTATTATTATCGATATTATGATATTATTGTTATTCTATGTTGTAAGTATAAATTATTATTGTTATAATCATCAATTTATTAGTTGTAGTAGCAAAGCAGTAGCAGCAGTAGCATAGTAGCAGTAGCAGTAGTAGCAGCAATAGTAGTAGTAGGTAGAGACTTAACCAAACTTATTTATTACTTTCATAATAAATAGGTTTGTTAAGTGTTTTCCCGCTTGATCATCAATAAAATTAAGAGCTCGTTCGTGATTTGAACCCGTGACCTCTCGTTCCCAAAGCGAATGAACTATTTCATGCTAACTTATATCAATATTTTCTACAACAGCTGATTAAAGTTATTTCATAAAGCTATGTATTAGAAAATTGCTCAGTTCAGTTGTTGCTGACTTCCCTTGAAACATGTTATCATACCAGGTTGCAGTTTTGTTGAGTCGTTTTAGTATTGTAAAAAACGTTAAAATCTGCTACTGTATTTATGACTACATTTTTAGCACCTAAATGGATGATTTGAAAGGGTTTTTTTGTTTGTTATATACGATTGATTGAATATAGATTTGAATAAAAATCAGATGAAGTTGGTGACTAACCAAGGTCCGTTACTCCTGCCTGTGGATATGTACACTGTATAGGTGTAATATGATTGCCCTTTTATATGTATATCTTAGAAACTTTGACCTAAATCTGAACTTTTCTTTTCTGAGCATGAACAGTCTGCCAAGTTGCCAATTTTTAGCTCGACTATTCGGAGAATAAAGAGAGCTATTCTACTCACCAAGGCGTCGGCGTCACAACTAAGTTAAGATTTTGTATGCAAGTCCCTATCTCAGTAACCATTGCATGTATTGCCTTGAAACTAAACACAAGCCTTTCTAGTCATCAACCCTACTACAATAACGAGCCACATATAGTGAGAATTATTAACAACTGAATACATGTAAATCTAGCTTACATATGGTGTACACAATAATGATAACAAATACATTTATGTGAGTAGACAGTGATGTTCCGATGGCTCGTTGGTCTAGTGGTATGATTCTCGCTTCTGGTGAGAGATGCCCCAGATTCGACTCCCGAACGACCAATTTTTGTTGTAAGGTATCAATTGTAAACGTTAAACTTTATAATGACTTCCTAACTATCGATTATTAAAGAATTCATGACAAGCATTATGTATGACAATTCAATATTTTATAAACTAGAATTATAGGCGTGTCCGTATTTGAAGCCCATAATATTGTGATGATAAATATATATCGATATAAAAACTGATAAATCAAATAAATGAGTCCCCTTTACACAACTCAAATCCTGATAATTTAAGGTTCGTTGGTCTAGTGGTATGATTCTCACTTCGGGTGCGAGAGGCCACGGGTCCGACTCCCGGACGAGCCCAACTTTTGATATATTGTTTAATATATTACAATACACAACAATCAACTAAGTATTTATGGTGACAGTACCGCATTAATTGATGATAGAAGTAACACATGACGATATGTGATTGGTGAGTGAATATATTTATTGTGATGTTAGGAGTAGTTGTGTAGTATATCGCTTTCGGCACATTTCGGTCAAATCACGATCGCGTTTGCTTGGGATAGTAGTAAAAAAGCTGGCAATTTCAAAAACTGATTATGTTCAGAAAAGAAAAGATCAGATGAGATCAACGTTTCTAAGATATAATTACAATCACTATGGTGACTCAATATTATCATTGTATTTGTACGTGAGAATAAATTAAATTTCTAATTGAAACTTTATTAAATAAATCAATTAGTACGAAGTTTTTCCTTTTAAAAAGTTGGGCTCGTCCGTGATTTGAACCCGGGATCTCTCGCACCCTTTGCGAAAAACATACCCCTCGACCAGCGAGTCATACAACGATTGTTGATAAGAAAATCGCTATATAGATAAATAACGCACTAAGCCATAACAATTGTTAAAATAAACAAATGAATGTCAGTCCGCTTGAGACAATATTAAAACAACTGACAACTTCACAGACTTTTCGTGCTCAGAAAAGAAAAGTTCATATTTAGGTCAAAGTTTCTAAGATATACCTATAAAAGAGCAATCAACATACACCTATACAGTTTATATATCCACACAGGCAGGAGTAACGGGCCTTGGTTAGTCACCCACATCATCTGAATTTCATTCAAAATTATATTCAATCAATCATATATACATGTAACTAACAAAAACCCTTTTGAACCACCCATTTAGGTGCTAAAAATAGTAGTCAATAAAATAGCACATTTTAACGGTTTTTTTTTACAATACTAAAATGGTTCAACACAACGGTAGCCTGGTATTACAACATATTAAGACAAGTCAACCACAAATGAACTGAGCAATTTCCTAATCAAAATATTGTAGAAGATATTTATATAAGTGAGCATGAAATAACACATTTGTTTTTTACTTTCCTTGATTGAAACATGTTATACCAGGCAACAGTTGCGTTTGAACCGTATACATTTCTTAGTAACCTGCTTTATTTACGACTAAACTTAAATGGGCGATTTGAAAGAGTCTTATTATGGAAGGCTGGATCATTATGTTTGAAGTTAGTCTTATTTTGTACCGTAATACCTCCTCTACCTTTCTGTGTATGACATATAAGATTAGTCGTTATAGTTTTTACACAGCGGGTGTCTCAAGACAATTGAGGCTGTTCCTTGAAGTAAAAAGCCTTTGCTCAATTTATGTTCTTCACTTTTATATTGTTATATACGATTTACTGAACATAGGTTAGAAAAGAAAATATAAAATAAAAACAGATTTAATGGGTTGACAAACCAATGTACGTTACTCCTGCCTATGGATATTTACACTGTTTGTTCATTACTTAGACAAGTAATAACAAAACAAAAAACAAGAGTAAGTCACAATTAACTGTTGACGTAATAATCAGTAAAATGCACATCATTAAATGTTATGATACAATTACATTCAATTTTTTATTTCTACATTTGTTATGATTAACTGTAAAGAGATAACATATAGCTATGATATAAATTGTCGTATCGCTTGTTGGTTCAGGGGTATGATTTTCGCTTTTTCACTTTTAAAAAAAATAATTCAATATTTAATAAAGGAGATACAAATAGGATTTTAGGTTATTCTTTGTACAAAGAACAGGATGATATTGAGTTACCTGAATTCGTAACCATAGTGATTAATCTTTTATAGGTATATCTTAGAAACTTTGATCTAAACCTGAACTTTTCTTTTCTGAACATGACCAGTCTTTGAAGTTGCCAGCAAAGCAAATGTTTACATTTTAAAAACTAAACCCAACTGCGACATCAGTTTATACTTCACTGTTTTATATTTGTTGTTTTCTTTACTGATAAGAACTATAAGGAAATTTACTACACATGTGCTTTCATTAATGGTAGACTTTTCTTTTCTGAACATGACCAGTCTTTGAAGTTGCCAGCAAAGCAAATGTTTACACTTTAAAAACTAAACCCAACTGCGACATCATTTTATATTTCACTGTTTTATATTTGTTGTTTTCTTTACTGATAAGAACTACAAGGAAATTTACTACACATGTGCTTTCATTAATGGTAGACTTTACCAATTTACTGTATTCGATCAAAAATACGGGCTCATCCGGGATATGAACTCGGGACCTCTAGCACCCATATCGAGAACCATAACCCCAGACCAACGAACCGCATATGTCAGTTTTTTAGTATGTATATATCGATAACAGATAAAAAAGATGGATGCCATATGCCATGTGTTACCGTATAACTTCAATGGTCACACTCTTTCACACATTGACTCATTGCATTCACCTCAGTCATTGGCCCCGTACTACTTTCGGCTGCACGTGACTTTTCAGTAATATGATCACTGCCATTACAAAATGCGCCCATGTCATTGAAAACAACGCTCGTCAAATGTTTTATCTGTACAGCAAACTCCTAAGCGTCCAACAGGCAAACTGACAATTAAATATCTCTTTCTGTTCGCCAAATATAACAGGGCATCACGCAGTTTATCCCTCAAAACAATGTGTTTATCATAACAAAGAAGGTTTTGTTGATATCTTCCATGTCTATTTACATTTGCGTATTAATCGAAAAATCGCCCTGCGTAAAAAAAACAAGAATTAGTTCATCATTTATTCTTGTAACAGCTGTTTTATTGTTTTTGTTCTAATGTAAAATAATGAAATTTGTTTCTAGTTTTGGTATCTGGTTTTAACAATATGCTTACAACTGCCTAAACTGTAATTAGCAAGTTTAGTCAAAAATCCTTATATTAAGCATGTTGTAAATGTTAATGAGTGTGACGAATGATAACCTGTGAGGGAAATCACCATGATCAATGTACGTTGATTAATGCACGTCTTTGACAATAATATGATTCTCGCTCCGGTGCGACAACAAAAACTTGTAACCGCTTATATAATAATTATCATTCTATATTGTAAGTGTAAATTATTATTGTTAAAGTAATCAATTTATCAGTAGTTGTAGTTGTAGTAGCAGTAGCAGTAGCAGTAGCAGCAGCAGCAACAGTAGCAGTAGCAGAGTAGCAGTAGTAGCAGCAGTAGCAGTAGTAGCTAGAGACGTAATCAAACTTAATTATTACTTTCATAATAAATAGGTTAGTTAATTGTTTTCCCGGTTTATCATCAATAAAATTAAGGGCTCGTCCTGGGTTTGAACCCGGGACCTCTCGCACCCAATGCGAGACTCATAACCCTAGACCAACGAGCCACATATAACCAGATGATATTTACAACTGCATTCAGGTAAATCCATCTAACACATGTTGTCACGACACTGATAATATAAATACCTTTAAGTGAGTTGACAGTGAAGTTTGGATGGCTCGTTGGACTAGTGGTATGATTCTCGCTTTGGGTGCGAGAGGCCGCGGGTTCGACTCCCGAACGAGCCCTACATTTGTTGTGGCATATAAATTGTGATTATTATTGCGTTTTATATTAGTGACTTTCAAGCTTTCGATTATTAAACTATTCATAATAAGCATTATATATGAAGATACAATACAAACCAGAATTACACGCTTGTCTAGACTTTAAGCTCAAAATATCTTGATGATAAATATATAACCGAATAAATGAGTCTTCTTTGCACAACACAAATCCTGATAATCACCAGCTCGTTGGTCTAAGGGTATGATTCTCGCTTCGGGTGCGGGAGGCACCGGGTTCGACTCCCAGTTCCCAGCTATTGGTACATTGTACATTTCAACGAAATTGTTTAATATATGCCTTAAAATACACAACAATCTACTAAGTATTTCTCGTGACAGTATAGCATTGATTGATAATTGTAGTAACAAATACTGATATGTGATTAGCTTATAATAACTTTTTTATAGTAGTGTTAAGTGTGTAGTATCGCTGTCGACACATTTAGGTCACACTACGATGGTGTTTGCTTGAGATAGTATCAAAACAGCTGGCAACTTTAAAGACTGTTTGTGTTCAGAAAAGAAAAGTTCAGGTTGGCCAATGGGTCAAAGTTTCTAGGATATATTCATACAAGATTGATCCTATGGATACGAACCCGGGTGATTCAATATTATCATACGTTTAGAAAATTGATATATAAATAACGCCCTAAGCCGTAACAAATGTAAAAATAAGCAAATGAATGTCAGTTTGCTTGAGACAATATTCAAAAAGCTGGCAACTTCACAGACTTTTCATGCTCAGAAAAGAAAAGTTCAGATTTAGGTCAAAGTAAGATATACCTATAAAAGAGCAATCAACATACACCTATATAGTGTATATATCCACAAGCAGCAGTAACACACCTTGGTTAGTCACCTACTCATCTGATTTTGTTTTCAAATCTATATTCAATCAATCGTATATAACTAACAAAAACCCTTTCAAATCACACATTTAGGTGCTAAAAAGTGTAGTCGTCAATAAAGTGATACATTTTTCAACGTTTTTTTTTTAATACAAAAACGGTTCATCACAGCTGTAGCCTGGTATGACAACGGGGAAGTCAATAACAAATGAACTAAGCAATTTTCTAATCCATAACTTTAGGAAATTTCTCTCATCAGCTGTTCTAGATGACACTGATATAAATAAGCATGGAAGAGTTCATTTGTTGTTGACTTTCCTTGAAACATGTTGTCATACAGCCGTCTTAGTGTTGTCAGTACCCGTTAGAATGTGCTACTTTATTTACCACTAAACTACTTAGACCACTCGGCCACGGAGGACCGTCAGTTATGTTGAGCCGTCTTAGTGTTGTCAGTACCCGTTAGAATGTGCTACTTTATTTACCACTAAACTACTTAGACCATTGGGCCACAGAGGACTGTCAGTTATGTTGAGCTGTCTTAGTATTGTCAGTACCCGTTAGAATGTGCTACTTTATTTACGACTAAACTACTTAGCCCCTAAATAGAAGATTAGAAAGGGTTTTATTCCGGAACGGCTCGTTCAATATTTCGGTGTATATATCCGAACTTGCAAATTTGTGAGAACATGTGCCAGCAGTTGGCTCCGTAAATCGACATTGAATGACCAAGGGCAGACGTTTCACCAAGAACGAACCCATTTATTTTACACCGTATATAGTGTTGATGCAAAAAGACCAAAGTCAGACGCGCCTCCAACGGCGAATCCAGTCATTTTACACCGTATATAGAGTCTAAGGACTGACTGCTTACAAGGGGCGAATAAAAATATCTACTCCAAAGAAAACGTCATAATTGTATTTACAAACACATATGAAAAGATATAATGATGATAAAACTAAACCTAAACTGTTCACGATCTTAGTGAACTGAATACTGGTGTAAATGTCTTTTGCGCTTATTGTATGCGCGTCATTTACTTCTAAATAACGTTCATCACTTTTATCTGAGAATGTAACGACAATTTAATTTATTTAAAATGATACGTTTTATATCGACTAGAATGCTTATATCTCAAACTGTATCAACAATGCTTTAAATCTCAACTTTTAATAACAATGGTTTTGATCTCAACTTTTAAGAACACAATAGTTTTGATCTCAACTTTTATATCAATGGTTTATATCTCAACTTTTAATAACACAATGCTTTATATCTCAACTGTGAATGACACCATGCTTTATATCTCAACTATGAATGACACCATGCTTTATATCTCAACTATGATTAACACCATGCATTATATCTCAACTATGAATGACACCATGCATTATATCTCAACTATGAATGACACCATGCTTTATATTTCAACTTTGAATGACACAATGCTTTATATCTCAACTATGAATGACACAATGCTTTATATCTCAACTATGAATGACACCATGCTTTATATCTCAACTATGAATGACACCATGCTTTATATTTCAACTTTGAATGACACAATGCTTTATATCTCAACTTCAATTAACACTCAATCTGATTAACCCAATACTATACGCGTATTTTTAATTAATGACTCTACCGTACATTTGAACTCTACGTCCGTGTCCGATGACGTAGGTACGAGGAGTGAGTCAGAAGTTTGTGGAGTTTTGTCAGAACTGAAACAATTTATATAAAGCTATAACGTCGAAATCCGTCGGTGGGTTTAAATCTTGATTCCCCTGCGACATCCGTTAGGCCGGTCCCGCCGCTTGCGCAGTAACAATTACCATGCCGTGAACCCACATACATTTGTATGTCGTTCCCATAACGACTGCGTGGTTTCCATGTCGTCATGGTAGCGGTTACCACCTGTCGACATCCGGGCTAAATGTCTCAAGTGTCTGGCAACTTTTAAGCTGAACTTAACGTTTGTTATAATGCTAAAAATGGCTACAAAATATATACGCAATCTTACACTATTATACAATTTTCTTGAGAAATCCAGATACCAACTAATTATAATGGACAATGTGATTCATGACAAATAAACATATACACCACACATAAATATTTATATATATATACTAGCGGAAAAAAGAAACTGTGCATGTGTAAAATGTTCATGTATCGCTCTATTTTATAAATTAAAGCTTGAAACTTTACACAGGTAAGTTGTGTATCCCTCTCGGTCAATTACACTGGTCAGTGCATGAGTTGCACGGGTAGTTTGTCTGTCTGGCCAACGTCTTCGTTTTGACGTGTTTTTTTTCCGGCCAGCAGTCAGTCGCAAACACCTTTGTCGCCTAAACCTGTGTAAAAGCATAGTGTTGATACCAGTAAGACTCAAATCCAGCATAATTTTGAAAAACGTTTTTGATACGCCATGCCAAGGTTGAATGAAACTGACAGATGCCGCGCCGTACGCATGATTGAAGCTGGTGTACGTCATACTGACGTTGCCAGACAATTTGGTGTGCACCAAAATACTGTAAACGCCTTGTGGAGACGGTACCGACAGTTTGGAACCACCAGAGACCGGCCTCGGTCAGGACGTCCACGCGTAACGTCTAATCGCCAGGATACATACATCCGGGTCGTTCATCTCCGTGAACGACTCAGAACTGCTACTTTGACGGCTAGAAGTATTCCTGGCCTTAGAAGAATTAGTCCCCGAACGGTACGAAATCGATTGGTTGAACGAGGCATACGTCCACGACGTCCAGCCATACGTCCTGTTCACGTCATCGTGTAGCACGTTTTTCCTGGTGTAGACGACACATACACTTCACGCAACAGGACTGGGCACGTGTTCTTTTCACGGATGAGTCCAGGTTTCATCTCGACAGTAGCGACGGTCGTTCTAGAGTGTACCGTCGTGTTGGTGAACATTTCCATGGTGTGGGGTGGCATCTCATTCCGTGGCAGAACAGCTCTTGTGGTTGTGGACAGCACACTTACAGGCATCAGATACCGTGACGAAATCATACGGCCTCACGTCCTTCCATTTGTGCAGCAACGTAACGCCACGCTGCAACAGGATAACGCTCGCCCGCACGTCGCGCGGGCCGTCACCGACTTCTTGATCCAGAACTATGTGAATGTGCTGCCCTGGCCTGCTATGTCACCGGATACGTCGCCTATAGAACACGTGTGGGATGAAATGCTGCGTCACTTACGTCGCCTCCAAAATCAGCCGTTGACGTTTCCTGACCTGTCACGTGTGCTTGTGAGACTCTGGAATGGTATTCCCCAGGCATTTTTAGGCACACTTGTTGCATCAATGAGGCGTCGTTGCCAAGCATGCATCGATTCCAATGGTGGACATACACGGTATTTGATGAAATGAACTTTGTTTAGAGAACGTCTCTGAAAACTGATCTCTATCCAAGACGCTGCTGATGCAATAACCATATCAATTGAGCTCGTGTTAAATAAAGGTCAGATAAAACCCTGTTGAAATTTTTTTTGCGATTTCTTATATATCTCCTAAGTTATAGCATATTATACCCATGCACAGTTTTTTTCCGCTAGTATATATATAAATATACATATATATCCAGGGGTCGTGAGTTCGAATCCCCGCCCGGCAACAGTCTCCGTGATGACTGGCATACGACATTGTGTCTCATTATCATTCGCCTCTCACCGCTGATTAAAGTGGAAAAGTTATCAGTTATTAACGGAGATGTGGAGTGCTCGAGTACTGGTTAACCTACCCAGGAAACTGTTGTTTGGGTTAACTGATCGTCTGTTAGCCCTCGAAGGCATAAAGGACACTAAATATCAATCAATCATATATGTACTTGAAATGTATTTTATAAAAGCTGGCAGTGTCATAATGCACTCTCATCAAACTAAGATTTTACAGGATTTTTGCAAAAATGCAGAAATTAACAATACACATAATATTTCTCATCAATAATAACTTGTAAATTTATGTAGCAGAATTATCAAATCGAACAAAAACATATCCTACCGTATTATTTCATACTAAGAACACATTACGGCTCAAAATAAGTATTCACGCCGCTTTGAAAAAAACAAGAACTGGCGTGGAATCCTATGTCGTGATTAATATTCCACAGTGTGACCACGTTAATTTTTTCATTTCCGTAAAAGACAATAATTTAATTATGAGCATTATCTAGATTGCCCCAAGATTACAGAAAACAATAATTAAATAATAAATAAACTTACCTATATGCCGTACGTAAGGTGGACATTTTATGAAAGCGTAAATTGACCCAACTGATAATTTTTATATCTCGGTATTTCAGGCAAATTTATAACGTAAAAAGGTATTAATAATTGAGAATGTCGTTATAAATAAGTCAATGAAATGCGACTGCTGATATTTATTTACGTAATACTGATTTCGTTAATACGTTAATTGAAAGATGTATATCGTGATCATCACATACCGAATGTTGTCATACTTCTATTCGGCATATTCTTCAGATAAAATGCTGCCAAATATATTATATCGGTATATGTTTTACGTTATATTGTAAGAATTATTAGAATACAAAAGTATAACGATATGTATATTACGTATACAAATTATTCCGTGATTTTTGACAATTAGCAACCGTTTCATGAAATTGTTCATCTAATCTTTATATGCCAGAGCTGGAAGCCAGAATTAGAATGGTGACGATGGACGTTGTTACCTTTAAGTTATTGTCCGTTTAATAATTAAAGATTCTGTATTTAAGTTATTTTACTATCATTTTTTAGAGGAAAAAAGTCAAGGTTTAACCAATAGAAGAACGGTTTTAAAATTATCACTTAACACAAAAGCTTGTTATGTATTACTAAAATGTTTCAATTAGATCTACTATTTGCTAATTAGCAATTTATTAGTAGAACAAATATGAAATTAAAGTACCTCAGTGGCGTACTTACGTAACATGTGTCTTGGGTTTCACACCAGTACACGCTAATTATATGCATGGAACTGATTACTTTCCCTCACGGGTTAAATCTAGTTGGTAGGCCAATGACTGAGATACAATTTCGTTGTCGCATTGACACAATGCCTTCCGGGTATCGAACCAACGAATCTTTGCTCTGATGTATTGCGCTCTGCCTTAATGAGCTAGCAAGCTGGCGTTTATAATCATAATATCGATTACTTCCTCACGCGACGTTTCGTTTTATGTTTTCAAATTGCAATGGTTCTGAAGCTGATATCATTATTTTCCGTTGCAAGTGCTATAAATCCTCCACACAGATGGACCATCTAATCATTTACTACTTTAGTCTTTCATATAGAGCGTCAAATGAAAAGGATATGGAGACGGTTAGGTTTAAAGAGATATAACGTATCAAGCCCCACTGAAGAAGTGATTCGTAAAAGTGGGTACTTACATTCACAAGGATGTAAAGACGGATATAAATTCTTTTTGGCGGCTTCTCAATAGATTCTCTGATATCCACGTAACCCAGGATACAGTCAGACTTGTTCTAATAGAACTGGATGAAGAAGGTGGTACGCTTAGATCGAAACACCGACTGAGACGCAAACAATATTTCAATTATGGACCTAATTATCTATTGCACATTGATGGGTATGACAAACTTTAGCCATATGGCATTTCTACTCACGGAGCAATAGATGGATTTTCAAGAAAAATCATATGGCTTAAAGCGTGTTATTCTAACAATGACCCAGACTTATCAGTAGGAACGCCACAACCTCAGAACGCAGCTATATTTCTTCCGAGGTTGGGACTATATTTTGTGTTCTTGCCGTGAACTTTTTGCGGAATAACGGGAAAGTGTTTGCCATTTTATTTAGAAGATCAAATTTCTTTATCAACATGGCGGCGATGAAGTGATTCTGATTCGGTAAGTTGTAAGTAAATCATATGTTGAGAATGCAATGGTAGTCGGAATTGAATTATTTCCCTTTTTAATCACCATAAACATAATTATTATAATTTATGCCAAATTGGAGATGTGTGTACATTTTACGAACGGTGTAAATGTGTTCATTTCGGCAGACGCTGACTTTTTACAGGTCACTGTGACACGGATAACAGAATAACTTAACTCATTTAGAAAGTTTAACAAGAAATAACATAATCATTTTTAAATCATTGTGTGTGTAATTCAAACAGCGTGTGTTGTTAAAAATTAAATGTGACAAGGTAGACCTTCGTGCTTCATTCCGTTCGTATGGCGTTATATTTGTTTCTTTTCTGTTTTTCATTTCGGTTTACTTTTCTTTCTCTCGAGAGTCTCCACACATACGAGTTCTGTGTGTTGTCTTCCTTTACAATCAAATATGTATCAGGCCTTTTTTCCAGAAATGACAATGACATGCCCGAGATACAGGAAACTGAAAATAGGATGCAAAAATTGCTGTAAAACCTTTCCATGTCCAAGACACCAGGCCCAGATAATATTAGCCCGGCAGTGTTGAAAGGTCTATCAGCGGAACTTGCACCAGCACTTACTTTGTTTTTCAATGCTTCACTTCAACAGGAATCTCTCCCCGATGTATGGAAACAGGCCAATGTATCTACAAAAAAAGGGGACAAGACTACTTCCTCTAATTATCGTCCTGTTTCTCTAACTTGTACCTGTTGTAAGCTCTTGGAGCACCTTGTGTGTAGCAACCTCATGCAGCATCTCAATCATCATAACATTATATGTCCTCTCCAGCATGGTTTTCGCGAAAAAACGTAGCTGTGAAAGCCAACTTATTGAATTTGTACATGGTATAGCCTTTAATAAAGCCAGCAAAATTTTGTAGTGGTAATGGACTTTGCCAAGGCATTCAATAAGGTGGCACACTATAGGCTTCTCTACAAACTCTCATCTTATGGAGTGAAGGGTTCAGCTTTCAGGCGTCCCTCAGGGCTCAGTCCTTGGACCAGCTTTATTTCTGGTGTATATAAACGACCTCCCGGAGTACGTCATCCACAGTACAGTCCATCTTTTCGCAGATGACACACTGTTGTATCTATCCATACACGGTCCGAACGATTGCAACAAGCTACAAGATGATCTTCAAAATCTTGAAAGATGGGAAGCCGACTGGCAGATGTCATTTCTCCATGACAAGTGCGAGGTGATTCATATCACCACTAAAAGAACCATTATTCTACACAGCTACTCTCGTCATGGTCATGCACTCTCATCCGTGCCACTGATGAGGTAACTTGGTGTTAGCATTAGCCACGACTTAAAGTGGATTAAACGCATCAAATCTGTCTCCTCTAAAGCCAATCAGACTCAAGGTTTTCTGAAGCGCAACTTTAAAGTCGACTCACAGACTATCAAAGAAAGAGTCTATAAATCTCTTGGTCTTCCCAAACTGGAGTACTGTTCAACAGTCTGGGACCCAAATGGCACCACCAAGGACAAGGAAGGCCACCTATCTAATCACCGATTAGTCGGCCAGCTCGAAATGGTACAGAGGAAAGCTGCAAGATGGGTTATAAAAAGGTATCATAATACATCGATTGTTACCGGCATGCTGCATAGTCTGCGGTGTAGGTCTCTCGAGCAAAGACGAGCGGACTCCAGATTGTTTATGCTTTACAAAATTCGGAACAATCTGGAAGCCATAAAAGAGGATGATTACACACGATTTCCTATCTCGTCCCCGCTCCATCCCTATCTTCAGTTCCTCAAATATTTTGCTATTTTTTTGTGTTGCATTTCCTCCCGTATTGTTTCCTGTGCTATAGAAGTTCAATGAGAGAACATACAAATAGATATGGGTATCAACGCTGTGACCCAGTCATAGGCGTAGAAGCCGGTTGGTGGGGGCCAGCATATTCTTTGGGGCTCATACACTCTCTGCTCAGGTAGCCCCCCCATCCACACAGACAGACAGACAGACAGACAGACAGACATACATACATACAGACAGACAGACAGACAGACAGACAGACAGACAGACAGACAGACAGACAGACAGACAGACAGACAGACAGACTCGACCCTACCACTTCAGCAGTGCATTAATAAGCACTCTGATCCAGGTGGAGTACAACAGATAATGCCATCCTTAAAAAACATTTGTTTGCTGTGCTCTGACCCAGTAGTTTTCATGTTGCTAGGTAGGAAGATATTTTTTTGCCAGATTTTGATTTTGCATATGGAATCTTTGTGGCTAAGTGATCTGAGGTGCCAACTCAATATCACTTATTTCTCACAACTAAGGTCGTATGTTCGAATCCCACTAAGTCCAACAACTTTGTGCGAGAAAGTTTGCCACTGACTTGTGGAATATTTGTTGTTCTACTAATACGAGTTTTCATTCTGAGGTAATAAAAGATGAATAAATTAACATAAATTGTATTGAAAATGGCGTTAAACCCTATTCTAAGCAAAACATGCATAGTCATTTTAAACAAAAATGGACAGCAAAACATGAAAACAAAAATTCAACACTTTGAAAGTCAATAAAAAAACTTTGATTAGCTGCAATTTTGAATAATTAGGTTACTAATGAGCACGGTAAATAAATATTTTTAAGGACAGCCTTATGAAATCTGTACTGCAATGCAGATTCTTCATGTATTATAGATAGAATTGAAATACTGTATAATTTTATAAATGTAATTATTTTTTGTAAATTATGTCCCCTCTAACTTTTATATTTGAATCTGTACCTGCAGTATGATATTTTCTCATTTAAAGTAAGTGTATCCGGATAAAACGTCATCAATGTTTTTAAAAAAAAATCTTTCAAAATGGATAAAAACATCTCTTTAACATTAATAAATATAAACAGAATAGTTCAATATGTTAAATCCACCAAAAAGTGACAAATTCGATATGTAAATTGGAGTGGCAAACTTGAAACGACCCCCTTTCTAAAATAGACCGTATTTAAATAATGTTTGACGACATTCTCATCGTCATTCTGACTCTTTCGAAGATGAAACAATTTTATTACGTGTAAATCTGTAAAATGGATCAAATTGAAATCAAAACAATTTTTTGGGCAATTTAAATAGCCGTTATTAGGTCATATTCCCAATGGCAAATAGAATCTTTTTTCCCAATTGAGTGGTTAAAAAATCCAAACTGAAAGCTTCAATAATTATCAATTGAAACTTGCCATAGTTCCTTGATAAAATAAACAAAGTATTGCCTATTCTTAATTAAGTATGACATTAATTCTGTAATCAAATGGCCAGAGACGCTAGTGTACATATTTTTATTTAGTTGAACAAATATATTTAATGCAAAAGTTGTACTACTATGGCAATACGAAAAACAAACACGTGGTTTTACAAATAGTACTTTTAATTCTAAGCAAAAGATGGCAATGTGCCAAGCTACAGACAAGAGTGCTCCCTACTAGAGTACTCATATCAATTTTCTCAAGAACTGAATACCAAAATTTGCTCATATCTTGTATAAATGATTCCTATGAGTTGGGCTTTCAAGTTTCTTAAAGTAACAGGACTAGGGTCCATTGGGGCACAGGAAGTGGCCTTTTTTACATAGCAATACTATGGGAAAACAGAAATTCCTGTTTTCCTCGTATTTTAGGTAGCACTTCAATTATCTTGATGTCAGGGCTTTTGTTGTTTTTCTCATATTTTAGATATTAATTACTTTTGATTATATTGATGTCTGGATCCTTGTTTAGTCATAACAGTTGAGATTGGGCCCTTTAAAGGGTATGTTTAATCCGCGAGTGGTCAGCAGTGGCCCCAAAAGAATAAAATTGAGAAATTTAAAAAATCTTCATAAAAACTGATCAGTCAAATTTATTCATATTTGGTTTAATTGATCCCTTAAGACAGGGACTTACACTTTGTTCAAATAAAGCTGCTATTGTTTACAGGAGCCCAGTAAAATGAGTTCGATTTGTATTTGGGAGCCTTATGTGGAAAACAGGAAATTGTCCTTTTCTATTTAATTATAGATGTCAATTTAGTAATCTTGAGGTTGACCATAATGTTAAGTCATTACAGTAGTTCTAATAAACGGGATTTTATATTCAAAATAGGTCAGCAAGGTCCAAAAAGTGATAGAATTGTTAAATATCTGAAATATTCTTTAGAGTTTCTTCTTGATTACATAGGAGTTAATATATATGATAAAGTGAATTCTTTTGTTAAGCTTAACTATCCGAAGAATAAGGTGGGCTATTCAAACTACCCAAGCGTCGCAGTTGGTGTCACACCTTGGTTAAAGTTTTGCATGCTTAAAACTTAACATAAGACATCCCAATCATCAAACCTATTACAATAAATAGATTAGATAACTCA
The DNA here is from genome assembly GCA_029582155.1 of Panopea generosa. Taxonomy (NCBI): domain Eukaryota; kingdom Metazoa; phylum Mollusca; class Bivalvia; order Adapedonta; family Hiatellidae; genus Panopea; species Panopea generosa. Next base: position 39,045,092 of record CM055902.1, read on the forward strand.
TAATTGAATATAATGCAAATTATGGTCCTTGCTTAACTTAGAAATTCTGGTTAAAGTTTTGCTTACAAGTACCATCAACCTCATATCTCACCACTCACTCAATGTATTTGGTTGAAACGTCACACAATACTTCCCAGTCATCACATCAACCACAATAAATAAGATAGATAACTCTTGCTCAAATATAATGCAAAGTATGGCCCTTGTTTGACTTAGAAATTCTGGTTAAAGTTTTGCTTATTTGCTTACAAATACCATCAACTCCATATCTCACTATCCGCTCAATGAATTTGATTGAAACTTCAATTGTAAAGCTGTATATGCAGTTATGAAATCAAAGTGGGATAGCTCTTGTCATTTTTATGCATAATGAAATTATGACCCTTGTTTGACTTAGAAATTCTGGTTAAAGTTTATATCTCAGCAGTCACTGCATGCTTTGGATTAAAACTTCATATAAGGAAGTTAAAAGGGTCCCATCAGTTAAGTAAGTGAGACAACACGGGTTTACTTGGATTGGTCACCAGTCTCAATCAAAGTAGGAGAGGAGTTCTATAAGCTTGTCTTTCATTACAATCCTTTTGACAAAATTGTTTGTAAATATGTAATATTGTAAGATATTCGAAATAAACTATGTTTAAACCAATCAAAGTTGGTAGTTTTGTGACAGATAATTTGAATATGCAAATGTCTTATGGACTGCTCTTATTAGCAATGTAAGTGATAAGTTTAATCATATTGAGATGTGAAGTATGTTGTAGTCGCTACAGTTGAGGCCTGGCCCCGGTTTCACGAAAAAACTTAAGTCCGTTTTTTTATATAAACTCAATAGTGTGCTCAATATTATACTCAACTTGAGCAAACTGTTTTGAATAGTGTTTCACGAATATTTAACAGACTCAATACCATGCTCAAGTTTTGAGTTGAGTGCGTTAATTTGAACAAGCTATAGAGCTTCCTCAAATAAATTTAGTGAACTCAAATATAGTCATGATCAAGAAAAATGACGGATTTTTTCTCGGTCTAAGGTGAGAGACCGTTACAGATTTCTGCCAGAATCTATAATGGCGATTTTTGCCGCTGTGTACAACGCGTGGGATACGCCCATCCAGCGATCCCTCCCCCTCCCACCCCTTCTGTCAGTTTTTGGTGACGCTGCAGTTCTACGCAAGCGGCGCTCATTATGTGATCATCGGCGACGTCCATGTATTTCAAAGTCGTCAGTCTGCCGAGCTGTTAGAAGAACCACGACGGCACTGTCTGGTTTATTGGCACGCTACGTCCGATTTCCATTTGGAAAGGATTTGATAACAACCCAGAGAGAGTTCTACAACATCGCAAGTATGTCAATCAATTGAACTAAACTGTCATTGGTTAGTTTGTTTCCAATGTAAACATACAGCAAAGGGAGACAAATCGTATTTTGTTTATACTCCTAATCGAGGTTTCCTGCGGAAAAAATAGCAGAAACTTTTCTTTAATTTGTACTCTTAATAAATTCATTTTAAAAAGATAAAAATAATTCGAAACCAGGACTTACTTTAAATTACTCCACGTCCCTGACCGTTCGCAATATAGTGATAAAAAATACGAAACAAGTTTTAAAAAAGTTAATTTTAATACTGCCTGTTGAAAAACATTATAGCTTTATTTTACTGGTATGTTAAGGGAAAACATATAAACAATTGTGTGTGTGGCAGGTTTGGGTGTGGGGTATCGTAGGTACGATACTTGTGTATTGAATCATATAATCGGGACCAACATTCTACAAAAAATCTACCTTTTGTATTTCTTGATAGATGGACTGTCTGTCGAAATGATTTGCATATTCCTGTATTTTAAAAAACGTAATTTTGATTGTGTTTTTCCCCAGTGTTTCCTAAAGTTACAGGTGTAATAGACTGCACACATATACGGATCTAGGGACCATCGCAAAATGAACCTGACTACGTAAATCGGAAAGGCTTCCATTCATTAAACGTTCAGGTAAGATTTGATAATAAAAAAAAAAAGATGACCAAACATACCTCACCATTAAATAGGCGTTGTAATTAGTATAAACAAGCCACCCCAGAATTGCTTGTAAGATTATACATATATTTTGTACTATTGTAAATTAATTGCTAGATTATTATCCAAATTTTTCTTAAAAAGGGAAGTGTGGGAGGTTTTTATTATTTATTTTTAATTTTATTTTTAAATATTTTTATTATTATTATTATTTTTTAAAATATATATATATAGTTTTTTTTGAAAATAAAAAAGGTAGGGGGGCATGAAAGTTAGAGGGCTTGCAGGGATGATAATATAGCAATTAATTTATTATGACCTTAGGCCTAGATTATTTTTTTTATATAAAACTATCCCAGTGAAAAGGTATGATTGAGTTTCTACCTATCTGCTGTGTGTGTATGCATACATATCGTGGGTTCTATACTATTGATTGCAATTAGATATAATTTCAGTAAAATCATTCTGTTAAACTCTCAATATTATTAATTTCAATTTTATATAGACTGACTGCATGCTTTGATACTGGTGAATCCTGTTCATTAGGAAAATTCCATGAGATCACCGTTTTTATATGTCTGTCATAACTGACACTAAATAAAGATGATCTTATTTTCAGGCAGTCTGTGATGCAACATTTAGAATTATCAACCTGGTGGCAAAGTGGCCTGGGAGTGTTCATGACAGTAGGAGTTTTAGAGAATCTGAATTTGGTAATCAATTTGAAACAGGTAAATAGACATGAAATGTTCCAAATGTATGAGATGTGTATATACCGTTAAGGTAACAGGTTCGAGTCCTGCTTGCTCAAAAAACTTTATTCAAGAAAGCTTGCCAGTTACTTGCAGAAGGATGGTGGTTCTATTCAGATTCATTCTCCACCAATAAAACTGGATATGTTATATATAACCTGAAATGTGTTGAAAATGGCATTAAACGCCATTAAAAATAAATCTTAATTAGACCACATTAAGAACTTGTTAGACCTGTATCAATATATCATTTTACTTATTTGCCATTTTTGATAGTTGAGTGACAACTCAGTCTGTAATGTGTAGTAGTCTGAGCTGTTGGATCCCACAGTTCATACATATAACAGTCTGAACAAGAGGCACAACCTTAGGCAGTTATGATGCACTCTAACTTAAACTGTAGGTCATTGATATATACAAACTGATAAAATTTTGTTAAGATTGAAAAGAAAAGAGTTCTTAGCGGCCACAACCAAATGTTAGTCACAAAATAAACAAACGTTTGAAAGGACACCGGTGATTCTTACATGGCTTAAACTGTACTATAATGCTAGTAGAACAATGATACAAAACAACAAGATCTAATTTCATTTAAATTACTTTACTGAAGTATGTTGTTATGTATGACAATACCATAATGTATAAACAATTAACATCAATAAGCATTCAACATATAATCATAATTATATAACAATTTATTTTACTTTCAAAACAGTAAGTGGAACAGTTATATGATACAAAAAGATAGTAATGTATTGCATAGCAATATGTATAAATTTATAAATGTATAAACAGTTATATAATACAAAAAGATAGTAATGTATTGAATAGCAATATGTATAAATTTATAAATGTATAAACAGTTATATGATACAAAAAGATAGTAATGTATTGCATAGCAATATGTATAAATTTATAAATGTATAAACAGTTATATGATACAAAAAGATAGTAATGTATTGCATAGCAATATGTATCAATTTAATCCCAATTTAAATATGCTGCAACAATGCAAACAAGTACAGTCAAACCTGCCTTAAAAAGTCAGTCAAGGGAAGGAGGAAAAATTTAAGACAGGTTGTTGCTTAATACAGATTAATTTTCTCTGAAAGCATAGAAATAGGAAATATAAAATATGGTTGCTTAAGACAAGTGGCTGCTTAAAAGAGATGACCCCTTACACAGATCTGACTATTTATTTACTGTGTTTTTGTGTGTGTGTGTGTGTGTGTGTGTGTATAAAATACAGTTTGATGAAGTTAGTTATGCCTGGTTAAAAACTACTGTGTAAGATATTCGTTTAGGCCCAAGAAAAATAGAAAATGCTTTCATGATAATAAGATTAATAGTATAATTAACAGACATGTACTATTGATAGTAAGAACAAACCAGAGGTATTTAAGGGTCTGCACACTCGACAACTTCAAGATAGATATATATTCTATATAAGTTTCGTTTTCAATATGTTTTTTTTAATTTGTTCTCCTTTAGTTTAAATAAAATGTTCTCATGTTCAGTTTTCTGAATGTAGTATTTTGTTTCCGCTTCAAGTTTTATAATATCAGCTTGAATACGTTTTTTCTCTAAAACTATCAGGTCGTCATCTGCTGCAAATCTTTTCCAGGATTTTGATGGTCTTTATGACTTGTCATAATCTGTTAAATATATGAAGAAATGAAACATGAGTGAACCTTACCCTGAATAGTTTCAAGAATAAACCAGGACTGTCTGCTGAGGTATAAAAGGCTTTGTATACGCCACTGCTACCAACATGTAAACCGAAGTTTCAATACAAAAACAAGATGTTTTACTAGATAAATGTTGCCTGGCCCATCTAAGTCAAGTATTTTTCTATTGTTTTGCTCTTGGTTTTACACCTTTCCCCAACAATAGTTCAATTATTTAATAGATGAAAGCACATCTATCCACCACTTCTGGGATCCACCAAGCAGTTAACCAGAACAAGACTCGCCTTACCTATGCAAGTCACTGACTACTTCCCAACATATTCATAGGTGGGAGATTCATGACCACAGAAAAAGTTCATGTCCAACAATCACAGAGACTGTGACAGGGCGGTGATTCACGACCCCATGATTGACAGTAAGAAAAGGTACCGACTGAGCTATCCAGGCCTGGCTAGTAGAAAGTTATTGTTCCTCCATTGTATGACACCAACACTAGTCTTGTGTCTACTTGGTTTCAAGGACTACCAGGTTTTGAAAGCTAGTTAGTCTGTCTGACTAGTGGTTAAGTAACTTTTTCTGGTACATGTATAAGAGAGTATTACAAAACATGGGATGCAATCATTTATTTGTTATAATGTTTTATGTTAAGAATACTGAACATTTCAACTTAATATAGCACTTTTCATCTAACAAACAAAGAATTAATTTATATTGAATATCATTTTATTCCTATTGCTGGTTGCATTGATCAAAAGATTATGGTTAATAAAAAGATAATGGTTTGATAACATCCACATAGTTCATCTTATTAACAAAATACTCATTATTTTTTGTCAGCATGTACCTATTCAGTAAAAATAAAGTATAATTGTTGTATTGACCAATGAGTAAATTTATCATGAGCCCCGGATTAAATATTTGGTCACTATTATTCACGATTAACCTCCTATGGAAATATGTGGCGTCAGTTGGATAAATATGAGGCATAATACTGCCTCTGTAGAAAACAATCATTAAAATATATACTGGTGATACCGGGCATTTAAATGAATGTAGCTGATATATTTATTTTGTTTATTTACCTCTGCTGTATCTAGCATGTGGGGCAGCCATTTCTCCTAGAAAATCCAGGTTCCCCTCATCTAATAAGTTGTCAATAAACATGACTGGTTCTGCATCATTATTTGCCGCAGTGTTATCAATATTAGGGCCTGGTATTTAATGAAAAAACAGAAACAGTCAATTATTTATATTTTTAACTCTGGAATATTTTGAGTCTGCAGTTAATCAAGTTTTAAATTTAAAAATAACAAGAGCTGTCGGAGGGACAGCACGCTTGACTATTTCGATGTTTTTTTTTCATAAAAGAACAGCTTTTTCACGAAATAAGTACCAAATAGAAGACAATTAAAGCTCAGGGGTGATAAAATTAAACTATGATTAATAATGAAACTTACAATCAAGGGAGTCTATGCCTCCACCCAATCCATCTACCGGTAGCTGGACCCTGCTTGTTTTCTGAAGATGGTCTAATATAAGATCTTCAGCCACAGTCATAGACGGGTTTGGCCCACCTCCAGTTTTCTTCATTTGGTCGTGCTTCCCTTTT